>JABXJD010003119.1:0-35509 GCA_013375575.1 Percina caprodes
GGTGATCCTCTGCATGGGCAGGATGAGGAAGGAGATCATGGGGAGGTTCCTGCAGTCCGGGTGGCTCTCTATCTTGGTCAGCACCTCCTTAAAAACTGGATTCTTGGACCTGCAAGAGAGGTTGGAGGAGATTGGGTGTTCAGAAAGAGGAGTAACTGATACACAGAGAGAAAGAAAGACCAAGGGAAAAAATGAACAGGGAGGAAGAGCAAACTCTCTGGTTCAACATGTCACAACAGTAATGTTGGATCAAAGCCATGAGAGATATGATAAGAACATGTGTTTGTGTGTGTCTGCTCGGTCACTCACACCAGCCTCTGGAGGGTTCTCTGCTGGTAAACCTCGTTGGAGCAGTATGTGACGAAGGGTCAAAGTTGGACTGAGCATGCTTGTCAACGATATCGCTGATGTCATCGATCATGATGTTCTGTTGGTGTCTTTCTTCCAATTCCTTAAAGAACCTGAGTACAGGATGACAGGATGAATAAGGCTTAGTATGTAAGGATTCATACCGGACAGGGTGACAGCTTGAGTCAGAAGCATCACACAAAAGTCTTCCAACACTGGGGGAATATAGGACACCCTGACAGATATAAAGTCAGGAAGACAACACCTTTCTTCTAAGAAAGGTGCTGGAAGATCACAAAGAGGAACTCCCACCTCTTAAAATAGCCTACTATTAGCCATAACACAGAGGCTTTTCCTCTTCCTGAGCTCCACCAGATGGTCGGTTTAACGGCATGCCACATGGCCAACTTCAAGAGAATGAGTGTTTTTGCATGCGCGATCCAAGGTGACAAACAGGAAGCTGTCGCACAGACACAGGATGCTGATTTTGACCCTTTGGAGGGAGTTTGAGCTCATCTGCAAAAGCACCCACCCACCCTATGGTATGACTATCCATAGGAAACAATGCTTCTTGTGACCTTGTAGCC
The DNA here is from genome assembly GCA_013375575.1 of Percina caprodes. Classification (NCBI taxonomy): domain Eukaryota; kingdom Metazoa; phylum Chordata; class Actinopteri; order Perciformes; family Percidae; genus Percina; species Percina caprodes. Next base: position 936 of record JABXJD010003119.1, read on the forward strand.
TTGTGTCCATTCCATGAACCCATGAGTGCACAGGATAACACAAACTTGTTGACCTGTCCTCTGGCCCAACTGTATTTGGGGCTTTAGCAGGTCAATGGTGCCTTTAGGTCAGGACACATTCCTACTCACTGAAACCCATAACAGCATGCCGTTGGGAGGAAAAGGTTAAGGAAGGGGAGAAGAAAAAGAAATGCTGCTGACCAAGAATTATAAATGAAAATGAAAGATTCTACTAGCACGTACTTAGGAACACATTTATTAGCATCTCTGTCAATTTTCCTCGGTGTTACAGTACGATAGGGTTGCTCAATTAATCAAAATAGAAATCGCGATTTCAGCTCCTAATGGTCACAAAAACAGAATAGAGTAAAAAAAAACGAAAAATTAAATAAAATAAAAATAAGCATTCTAGAATATTCTGTATATGACAGTTCTAGGTGTATTTTTATCTGTTGATTTGTTTAACTTTTTCACTGTTTTTTAAGTTCAATAATTGCAACATCTTTCCAAAGTCAATTAGTAATCGTGTTAAATAATTGTGATTTCAATATTGGCCAAAATGATCGTCAACTGAGCAGTCCTGGTGTATTTATGGTAATGAATACGGTAACACACTTGCATTTAAAATACTCAAGAGCCTTTCCACTCACTATCCCAAACAGGAGCCTGCAAGTGGAGCGATGTTTCTTATTTTCTTTGAGAGGCAAAAGTCAAAGCATGAATATGTGTTCCAACTTCCAAGTAAAACATCTTGTTTAACCAGGGTTACAGGCCAATTCATATCTTATGAGCTGTCCCTGTGTCTAAATCCAAGTATTTTAGTGGCCATAGCATTGACGTGCGTTGCCTGTGTATAGGAATGCGAAAGGGGATATGGGCTGCAGCACATGAACACAGGGAGGAATTGTTAGGAATTTACAGATACCACCATTCATGCAAAGTGGGAATGAGTTGTAAATGCACTAATACTGTCTCTCTGCTGCAATCCTGACATGGAATCCTTGAGCAAATGTCATGACCAGTTGCACAAGTGAGGCAGGTTTAACTTTACAACCTAGGCAACAGAAACACGAGGGCTAGCTTAACCCCATGTCATTTATTGACGCATGTTATGAACTCTGACTTTTATGCATAACCAAAAACTTGTTAACAGAGTAGGTTCAGTAAAGCTGTGGCTAAGGGGGGAAAATTAAAAAGATTGTGAACATTGGACTAATTGTGGAGTCTTTAGTCACTTTAGCAGGCTTGTAGGCTGACATTACTGCACCGCTAACTTCCCAGAAAGACATGAGACTGCTGCAATGGTGAACAGTGACTTCTGACCAGCACATAAGGCTGTTATCATGATAAATACTAATAACACATTACACAATTATATCATACAGTAGTTGCACCTGAGGCAATTATCATCCTGAATAGTAATCTCGTTAAAAAATAAAAAATAAAAATACCAGATAAAATCACCGAAACATGGCAGCCTAACAAAGAACATATGGGCTCTGAAATTATTTTATCAGTCATTTGTAGAAATAATGGAGCCCCGTACAACACAGTAATTGCTGTGGCAGCACAGTTTTCATCAGTCTCAACTTTCATGGCCTCTCGTGTTTCTGTGCGTTTATGGGATAATTAGAGATTCATGGTTACCTGGCCACGAATATAATTAAACGTGTGCACTATAAACCATGATGGACGGGTAGACTCAGAGGGCTCATAGCAACAAATTTTGGCTATTGCATTTTTTGTAAACTCACCTATTAAAAGCTACATTGTTCTTTCACACAATTTCATCACGTGACCACACATACACACAGAAAAAAGCTCAGTGCTGCCGACCCACAATCCCTTACACAAAACTGAAAACAACTCTAATTGAAGTAAAGGCTGAAAGAATGGGAACACCATACAGTAAATAGTGTTTACAGACACACCCCTCATGGAATGAGTGTGGTCTACCAACTTTTAAGTGTTGTTAAATAAGAAAATCATTTAGCTCATTAGCCAAAACCAGAAACCACAAACACTGAAGTGAGAACAGCCTAAAGATACCAACCAGCATGTAAGAATCAACACTTATCGAGTCCTCAACACCAAAAAAGATCTATAAATATACACTGAGAGTGTATATCAGATAATATACATCTGATAATAACTGTCTAGAAAAGCTACACATTAAAACCATGCACTTACTTTTTGCTAGCCTCACAGACGTCGGTGATGTTAGAGAAGAGGTGGTGGTGTTCGGTCTTAGTCATGGCCTCGCTGAGCTCTGCAGAGTTCTTGAACATGCGGATCAGGATCTCCAGACTGTGGAGGTAGAGTGCTCCGCGAGATCACCTCGAAAATGGCCTATTGAGGGCAGAGATAGCAACAATAACTCAGATGGGCTCTGTCATGAATGTGCTTGACATACCTGGGTTCTACAATCAAGTTTGGAATGCTATTGAACCATGGCAATCTAAGCACCAATCTGTTAATCAATTTAATATTTCTACTCATATGTCTTGTAATTCATAATATGATATGGGTTCAGGTAAATATCAATCATTCTCTCCCTTTACAAAGTGTCTTATGCTTATGCTTTAAATATATAATAGTCTATAATGCAGGTTTCCTGCTGAGCTCCTTTAATGTTTTTTTTATTGGTCTGGAGTTTACAGAGACCAAATGGACTGACTTACTCCCCCAGTGCTTGGTAACTGTTAACTTAACAAAATTGGATCTGAATCGAACATAAAAATTAAAAAAGTATAAAATATAATCAGAGGTGCCAAGGCATGAAGTACAAATACTTTGTTACCTTACTTAAGTAGAAATGTTGGGTAGCTATACTTTTTACTGGATTATTTTACAGCAGACTTTTTACTTCTACTCCTTACATTTTCACGCAATTGTCTGTACTTTCTACTCCTATATATATTTTAAAAATAGCCGTGTTGCTCCTTTTTCATTCAGGCTTGAAAAAAACAAACAAAAAAAACCCACAAAAAATAACAAAATCCTATCTAGATAAATCGCGCCATGCGGATTGAGTGAATTTGACTGTGGTTGGATGAGAAGTATAAACATATCCCATTCCAACACCCGATTGGTTTGTACGCGTTGTACTGCACATGACACAAATCACGTCATACTCCAGCAAGGTAATAGCAGATGTACTGTATGTAGCCTAAATACGAAGATGCCCGTGGCAGAGACTCAGAGAACTCGAAAAAAATCTAATTTGAAAAAGCATATTGATATTATTTTTTTCCCCCTTACATTACTTTTATACTTTATATGTAGTTTTGTAACCAGTACTTGTACACTTTTACTTGAGTAAAAGCTTGAGGTTGAACTTTGCTTCTACAGAAGTCTATTTAAACTAGTATGATAATTCTACTGTAACTGAGCAATGAATGTGAATACTTTTGACACCTCTGAAAATGATTCCTACCTCTTGTCTTTTGCGTTCCTCTGACTTATCCGGTCAGAAAGACCCGTTTCTTGACCTAAGAGGAAACAAATCAGAAAAAACAAGTCACACTTAATTGACTATGCCAGGGTTTTTGCAGCCAAGGGCCCTTTGCATTTGTAGCACGAGTGTGTAAATGTGTGTGTGTGTGTGTGTGTATGTTTGCGTGCCACTCTTCCCACATATATAAAGAAAGAAGCACTTTGCATACCACACTGAATAGAGAGCCAGTGAAGTTGTTGTACCAAATGAGAAAAGAAAGATCTTTATTGAATAAAAAAGTACAATGCAAGTGTGGAATAGGACGTTTGTTGTAACCCAAAAAATAACAAATAAAAATTAAAGCTGCAAGCAGCGATGAGCAGGCCTCGCTAACCTGCGCAGTCAGGGATACTGGCGGACGCCTCTCCTTTGCGGCCGCGCATTTGCGCGTCACTCAGACACTGAACATGTCGCAATGAAAAGTGAACTCCTGCTGAGTTCAATGACACTCACACAAGACTCTCGTCATACGTTCATTATCTGTGAAAGGGGCGTGGCCGCATCATGGGGGGCGGGTCAAACATCACCAATGAAAAGGAAGTCCCTGCTGAGTTCATTGACACCTCACACAAGCTCTACGTTAAAGCGGTTCAAATGTTATAAAAGTGGGCGTGGCTTACGCATGGGGCGGGCCAAACCATCACCAATAAAGAAGGAAGTCTCTGCTGAGTTCATTGACACCTCACACAAGCTATACCTTAAACGGTTCAAATGTTATGAAAGGGCGTGGCCGGGTGACTGGGCGTGGTCAAAATATAGGGCCGCCTCAGTATCACATGTAGACCACACATTCTAAGTTTCATGTAAATCGGATGTTGTTTGTCATATAAGGCATATTTCCTGTTGCCAGATGGTGGCGCTGTCTCCAAAGTCCATATTGGCCTGTAGGTGTCCTCAGGCCGGGACTCTTGGTGATTGTGGGAAATTTCAAGCAGATACGGCAGCGTGCGTAGTTACAGCCACTTTCTCCTTCATCGCTAAACACTCAAAATGGCCGCCATGCCACGCCCACCGTTCGACGAAAAGTTTTTCTTTCAATAACTTTTCATCGTTAACATCTTAAGATGACACACCAAGTTTGAAGTTGATCGGATGAAATCTCTAGGAGGAGTTCGTTAAAGTATAGCACCTTGTCTTTTAGGCCTACTTCCTGTTGCCACTAGGGGCGCTATGACTTTGAGCCAATAGCGGCGTGTATCTGTCATCAGGGGCGGACTCTGATTAATCTGTCAAGTTTCGAACCAATCGGACACTGTACGCTCGAGTTACACCCACTTCCTGTTTTGGTGGCGAATCGCACAAAATGGCCGCCCTGCCACGGCCACGCCCTATGACGAAAAATTTTTCTTTAATAACTTTTCATCGTTAACATGCTATTAGATGACACAAGTTTGAAGCTGATTGGATGAAAGCTCTAGGAGGAGTTCGTTAAAGTGCGACACGTGGAAATGGCCAAAATCGCACTAATTTCAGACATTCAATACAAAATGGCGGACTTCCTGTTGGGTTTAGGGGCTACAATGGAGTTTTATGTCCGCCTGCCATGCTACATATGTGTACCAAGTTTCGTGAGTCTACGTTAAACGTACTGCAGGGGCTGAATTTTCAAATTATTGTAGGGCGGGCGAGCCATTTTGTGCGCCTATTCCCGAAACCATTAAAATACGTAAATTTTCACCAGACTTGATCGACCGCCAAATATGTTGAGTTTTTGAATATGATAAGTCCCTCAAAAAGGCAATTACTTTGCGAATAATAATAATTAAAGCTGCAAGCAGCGATAGCAGGCCCTCGCTAACCTGCGCGAGTCGGGGTTACTGGGCGCCCTCCTTGCGACCGTGCATTGCGCGTCACTCAGACACTGAACATCGTCCCAAATGAAAAGTCAACTCCCTGCTGAGTTCAATGACACCTCACACAAGACTCTACGTCATACGGTTCATTATCTGTGAGGGCGTGGCCGCATCATGGGGGGCGGGTCAAACATCACCAATCAAAAGGAACTCTCTGCTGAGTTCAATGACACCTCACACACAACACTATCGTCATACAGTTCAATATATGTGAAAAGGGCGTGGCCGCATCATAGGGGTCGGGTCAAACATCACCAATGAAAAATTCTCTGCTGAGTTCATTGATACCTCACACAAAGCTGTACCTTAACGGTTCAAATGTTATGAAAGTGGGCGTGGCTTACGCATAGGGGGCGGGCAAACAATCACCAATAGAAGGAACTCTCTGCTGAGTTCATTGACACCTCACAAGACTGTACCTTAAACGGTTCAAATGTTATGAAAGGCGTGGCCTGGCTGCATGGGCGTGGTCACATTATAGGGCCGCCTCAGTATCACATGTAAACCACACATTCTAAGTTTCATGTAAATCGGATGATGTTTGTCATATAAGGCATATTTCCTGTTGCCAGATGGTGGCGCTGTCTCCAAAAGTCCATATTGGCCTGTAGGTGTCCTCAGGCGGGAGTCTCTTGGTGATTGGGAAATTTCAAGCAGATACGACAACGTACGCTGTAGTTACAGCCACTTTCTCCTCATCGCTAAACACTCAAAATGGCTGCCATGCCACGCCCACACCATATGACGAAAAGTTTTCTTTTAATAACTTTTCATCATAACCTTAAGATGACACACACCAAGTTTGAAGTTGATCGGATGAAAGCTCTAGGAGGAGTTCGTTAAAGTATAGCACCTTGTCTTTTAGGCCTACTTCCTGTTGCCACTAGGGGCGCTATGACTTTGAGCCAATAGCGGTGCGTATGTCGTCAGGGGCGGACTCTGATGAATCCTGACAAGTTTGAACCAATCGGACACTGTACGCTCGAGTTACACCCACTTCCTGTTTTGGTGGCAAATGCACAAATGGCCGCCCTGCAGCCACGCCCTATGACGAAAAGTTTTCTTTCAATAACTTTTCATCGTTAACATGTTAAGATGACACACACCAAGTTTGAAGCTGATTGGATGAAAGCTCTAGGAGGAGTTCGTTAAAGTACGACACGTGGAAATGGCCAAAATCGCACTAATTTCGAACATTCAATACAAAATGGCGGACTTCCTGTTGGGTTTAGGGGGCTACAATGGAGTTTTATGTCCGCCCTGCCATGCCATATGTGGACCAAGTTTGAGTCTCGTTAAGCGTACTGCAGGGCTGAATTTTCAAATTATTGTAGGGCGCTAGCGACCATTTTGTGCGGCCATTCCCGAAACTAAAATGAATTTCACTGACTTGATCAACCACGCCAAATAGGTGAGTTTTGAATATGATAAGTCTCAAAAGGCAATTCATTTGACGGAAAATAATAAAGATAATAATAATAATAATTAAGCTGCAAGCAGCGTGAACAGGCCCTCGCTAACCTGCGTGATGGGATACTGAGACGCCTCTCATGCGGCCGTGCATTTGTAGCGTCACTCAGACACTGAACATCATCGCAAATGAAAAGTGAACTCCCTGCTGAGTTCAATGACACCTCACACAAGACTCACCACACGTCATCGGTTCATTATCTGTGAAAGGGCGTGGCCACATCATTGGGGGCAGGTCAAACATCACCAATGAAGAAGAAGTCTCTGCTGAGTTCAATGACACCTCACACAGATTTTACGTCATACGGTTCATTATCTGTGAAAGGGGCGTGGCACATCATGGGGGCAGGTCTAACATCACTAATGAAGAGAAGTCTCTGCTGAGTTCTATAACACCTCACACAGCTACATCATACAGTTCATTATCTGTGAAAGGGCGTGGCCGCATCATGGGGGCGGGTCAAACATCACCAATGAAAAGGAACTCTCTGCTGAGTTCAATGACACCTCACACAAGATTCTACGTCATACGGTTCATTATCTGTGAAAGGGCGTGGTCACATCATAAGGGCGGGTCAAACATCACCAATAAAAGGAAGTCTCTGCTGAGTTCATTGACACCTCACACAAAGCTGTACCTTAAACGGTTCAAATGTTATGAAAGTGGGCGTGGCTTACGCATAGGGGCGGGCCAAACCATCACCAATAAAGAAGGAAGTCTCTGCTGAGTTCATTGACACCTCACACAAAGCTATACCTTAAACGGTTCAAATGTTATGAAAGGGGCGTGGCCTGAGTGACTGGGCGTGGTCAAATTATAGGGGCCGCCTCAGTATCACATCTAGACCACACATTCTAAGTTTCATGTAAATCGGATGATGTTTGTCATATAAGGCATATTTCCTGTTGCCAGATGGTGGCGCTGTCTCCAAAAGTCCATATTGGCCTGTAGGTGTCCTCAGGCCTGGACTCTTGGTGATTGTGGGAAATTTCAAGCAGATACGACAACGTACGCTGTAGTTACAGCCACTTTCTCCCTCATCACTAAACACTCAAAATGGCCGCCATGCCACGCCCACACCGTGTGACGAAAAGTTTTCTTTTAACTTTTCATCGTTAACATCTTAAGATGACACACACCAAGTTTGAAGTGATCAGATGAAATCTCTAGGAGGAGTTCGTTAAAGTATAGCACCTTGTCTTTTAGGCCTACTTCCTGTTGCCACTAGGGCGCTATGACTTTGAGCCAATAGCGGCGTGTATATGTCGTCAGGGCGGACTCTGATGAATCCTGAAAGTTTCGATCCAATCGGACAACATGCGCTCAAGTTACACCCACTTCCTGTTTTGGTGGCGAATCGCACAAAATGGCCGCCCTGCCACGCCACGCCCTATGACGAAAAGTTTTTCTTTTAACTTTTCATCGTTAACATCTTAAGATGACACACACAAGTTTGAAGCTGATTGGATGAAAGCTCTAGGAGGAGTTCGTTAAAGTCGACACGTGGAAATGGCCAAAATCGCACTAATTTCGAACATTCAATACAAAATGGCGGACTTCCTGTTGGGTTTAGGGGGCTACAATGGAGTTTATGTCCGTCCTGCCATGCTACATATGTGTACCAAGTTTCGTGACTCTACGTTAAGCGTGCTGCAGGGCTGAATTTTCAAATTATTGTAGGGGGCGCTAGCGAGCCATTTTTGTGCGCCTATTCCCGAAACCATTAAAATACGTAAATTTTCACCAGACTTGATCGACCGCCAAATATGGTGAGTTTTTGAATATGATAAGTCCCCCAAAGGCAATTCATTTGACGGAAAATAATAAAGAATAATAATAATAATAATAATTCCTTCAGTTTCAATAGGGCGCCGCTGTCGAGCGCAGCTAATAATTCCTTCAGTTAATGAGGCCTGCGGCACGCCCTAATAATTAAAGCTGCAAGCAGCGATGAGCAGCCCTGCTAACCTGCGCGAGTCGGGGATACTGGCGGACGCCTCTCCTTGCGACCGCGCATTTGCGCGCTCACTCAGACACTGAAAATCGTCCCCAATGAAAAATGAACTCCCTGCTGAGTTCAATGACACCTCACACAAGACTCTACGTCATACAGTTCATTATCTGTGAAAGGGCGTGGCCGCATCATAGGGGGCGGGTCAAACATCACCAATGAAAAGGAACTCTGCTGAGTTCAATGACACCTCACACAGATTCTACGTCATACGTTCATTATCTGTGAAAGGGGGCGTGGCCGCATCATGGGGGGGCGGGTCAAACATCACCAATGAAAAAGGAAGTCTCTGCTGAGTTCATTGACACCTCACACAAGACTGTACCTTAAACGGTTCAAATGTTATGAAAGTGGGCGTGGCTTGCACATAGGGGCGGGCCAAACCATCACCAATGAAGGAAGTCTCTGCTGAGTTCATTGACACCTCACACAAAGCTATACCTTAAACGGTTCAAATGTTATGAAAGGGGGCGTGGCCTGGTGACTGGGCGTGGTCAAATTATAGGGCCGCCTCAGTATCACATGTAGACCACACATTCTAAGTTTCATGTAAATCGGATGATGTTTGTCATATAAGGCATATTTCCTGTTGCCAGATGGTGGCGCTGTCTCCAAAAGTCCATATTGGCCTGTAGGTGTCCTCAGGCCGGGACTCTTGGTGATTGTGGGAAATTTCAAGCAGATACGACAACGTACGCTGTAGTTACAGCCACTTTCTCCTTCATCGCTAAACACTCAAAATGGCCGCCATGCCACGCCCACACCGTTTGACGAAAAGTTTTCTTTTAATAACTTTTCATCGTCAACATCTTAAGATGACACACACCAAGTTTGAAGTTGATCGGATGAAAGCTCTAGGAGGAGTTCGTTAAAGTATAGCACCTTGTCTTTTAGGCCTACTTCCTGTTGCCACTAGGGGGCTATGACTTTGAGCCAATAGCGGCGTGTATATGTCGTCAGGGGCGGACTCTGATGAATCCTGAAAAGTTTCGATCCAATCGGACAAGTGCCTCAGTTACACCCACTTCCTGTTTGGTGGCGAATCGCACAAAATGGCCGCCCCGCCACGGCCACGCCCTATGACGAAAAGTTTTCTTTTAATAACTTTTCATCGTTAACATCTTAAGATGACACACACCAAGTTTGAAGCTGATTGGATGAAAGCTCTAGGAGGAGTTCGTTAAAGTACGACACGTGGAAATGGCCAAAATCGCACTAATTTCGAACATTCAATACAAAATGGCGGACTTCCTGTTTGGTTTAGGGGGCTACAATGGAGTTTATGTCCGTCCTGCCATGCTACATATGTGTACCAAGTTTCGTGGCTCTCGTTAAACGTGTGCAGGGCTGAATTTTCAAATTATTGTAGGGCGCTAGCGAGCCATTTTGTGCGCCCATTCCCAAAACCATTAAAATACGTAAATTTTCACCAGACTTGATGCGACCGCCAAATATGGTGAGTTTTGAATATGATAAGTCCCTCAAAAAGGCAATTCATTTGCGGGAAAATAATAAAGAATAATAATAATTATTGGTTTCAGCGAGACTGCTGTCGATCGAGGCCTATGTAGTAAAGCTGCAAGCAGCGATGAGGGCCTCGCTAACCTCACGGCAGTCGAGATACTGTGGGCCTTACTCTCTATTATGACTGTGCATTTGCGCGTCACTCAGACACTGAACATCATCCCATCAAATGAAGTCAACTCCCTGCTGAGTTCAATGACACCTCACACAAGATTCTACGTCATACGGTTCATTATCTGTGAAAGGGGGCGTGGCCGCATCATAGGGGGCGGGTCAAACATCACCAATGAAAAGGAAGTCTCTGCTGAGTTCAATGACACCTCACACAGACTGTACCTTAAACGGTTCAAATGTTATGAAAGTGGGCGTGGCTTACGCATAGGGGCGGGCAAACCATCACCAATAAAGGAAGTCTCTGCTGAGTTCATTGACACCTCACACAAAGCTATACCTTAAACGGTTCAAATGTTATGAAAGGGGCGTGGCCTGAGTGACTGGGCGTGGTCAAAATATAGGGGCCGCCTCAGTATCACATGTAGACCACACATTCTAAGTTTCATGTAAATCGGATGATGTTTGTCATATAAGGCATATTTCCTGTTGCCAGATGGTGGCGCTGTCTCCAAAAGTCCATATTGGCCTGTAGGTGTCCTCAGGCCTGGACTCTTGGTGATTGTGGGAAATTTCAAGCAGATACGACAACGTACGCTGTAGTTACAGCCACTTTCTCCTTCATCGCTAAACACTCAAAATGGCCGCCATGCCACGCCCACACCGTTGACGAAAAGTTTTTCTTTTAATAACTTTTCATCGTCAACATCTTAAGATGACACACACCAAGTTTGAAGTTGATCGGATGAAATCTCTAGGAGGAGTTCGTTAAAGTATAGCACCTTGTCTTTTAGGCCTACTTCCTGTTGCCACTAGGGGCGCTATGACTTTGAGCCAATAGCGGCGTGTAGATGTCGTCAGGGCGGACTCTGATGAATCCTGAAAAGTTTCGATCCAATCGGACAAGTACGCTCAAGTTACACCCACTTCCTGTTTTGGTGGCGAATCGCACAAAATGGCCGCCCTGCCACGGCCACGCCCTATGACGAAAAGTTTTTCTTTTAATAACTTTTCATCGTTAACATGTTAAGATGACACACACCAAGTTTGAAGCTGATTGGATGAAAGCTCTAGGAGGAGTTCGTTAAAGTACGACACGTGGAAATGGCCAAAATCGCACTAATTTCGACATTCAATACAAAATGGCGGACTTCCTGTTTGGTTTAGGGGGCTACAATGGAGTTTTATGTCCGTCCTGCCATGCTACATATGTGTACCAAGTTTCGTGACTCTACGTTAAACGTCTGCAGGGGCTGAATTTTCAAATTATTGTAGGGGCGCTAGCGAGCCATTTTTGTGCCCATTCCCAAAAATTAAAATACGTAAATTTTCACCAGACTTGATGCGACCGCCAAATATGGTGAGTTTTTGAATATGATAAGTCCCCAAAAGGCAATTCATTTGACGAAAATAATAAAATATAATAATAATTCCTTCAGTTTCAATAGGGCCTTCGCCGCTGTGGCGCCTAAGGCCCTAATAAAGCTGCAAGCAGCGATGACAGACCTCGCTAACCTGCGCGAGTCGGGATACTGGCGGACGCTCTCCTTCATGACCGTGCATTTGCGTCACTCAGACACTGAACATCGTCCCAAATGAAAAGGAACTCCCTGCTGAGTTCAATGACACCTCACACAAGACTCTACGTCATACGGTTCATTATCTGTGAAAGGGGGCGTGGCCGCATCATGGGGGGGCGGGTCAAACATCACCAATCAAAAAGGAACTCTCTGCTGAGTTCAGACACCCTCACACAACACTATACGTCATACAGTTCATTATATGTGAAAAGGGCGTGGCCGCATCATAGGGGCGGGTCAAACATCACCAATGAAAAGGAATTCTCTGCTGAGTTCATTGACACCTCACACAAGCTGTACCTTAACGGTTCAAATGTTATGAAAGTGGGCGTGGCTTACGCATAGGGGCGGGCCAAACCATCACCAATAAGAAGGAAGTCTCTGCTGAGTTCATTGACACCTCACACAAAGCTATACCTTAAACGGTTCAAATGTTATGAAAGGGCGTGGCCTGAGTGACTGGGCGTGGTCAAATATAGGGGCCGCCTCAGTATCACATGTAGACCACACATTCTAAGTTTCATGTAAATCGGATGATGTTTGTCATATAAGGCATATTTCCTGTTGCCAGATGGTGGCGCTGTCTCCAAAAGTCCATATTGGCCTGTAGGTGTCCTCAGGCCGGACTCTTGGTGATTGGGAAATTTCAAGCAGATACGACGTACGCTGTAGTTACAGCCACTTTCTCCTCATCGCTAAACACTCAAAATGGCCATGCCACGCCCACACCGTTCGAAAAGTTTTTCTTTTAATAACTTTTCATCTCAACATCTTAAGATGACACACACCAAGTTTGAAGTTGATCGGATGAAAGCTCTAGGAGGAGTTCGTTAAAGTATAGCACCTTGTCTTTTAGGCCTACTTCCTGTTGCCACTAGGGGCGCTATGACTTTGAGCCAATAGCGGCGTGTATGTCGTCAGGGCGGACTCTGATGAATCCTGAAAGTTTCGATCCAATCGGACAACGTACGCTCAAGTTACACCCTTCCTGTTTTGTGGCGAACGCAACAAAATGGCCCGCCACGGCCACGCCCTATGACGAAAAGTTTTTCTTTCAATAACTTTTCATCGTTAACATCTTAAGATGACACACACCAAGTTTGAAGCTGATTGGATGAAAGCTCTAGGAGTTCGTTAAAGTCGACACGTGGAAATGGCCAAAATCGCACTAATTTCGAACATTCAATACAAAATGGCGGACTTCCTGTTTGGTTTAGGGGGCTACAATGGAGTTTTATGTCCGTCCTGCCATGCTACATATGTGTACCAAGTTTCGTGACTCTACGTTAAACGTACTGCAGGGGCTGAATTTTCAAATTATTGTAGGCGCTAGCGAGCCATTTTTGTGCTATTCCCAAACCATTAAAATACGTAAATTTTCACCAGACTTGATCGACCGCCAAAATGGTGAGTTTTGAATATGATAAGTCCCTCAAAAAGGCAATTCATTTGGAAAATAATAAAAAAGAATAAAAAATAATAATAATTAAAGCTGCAAGCAGCGATAGGCAGGCCTCGCTAACCTGCGCGAGTCGAGGATACTGGGGCGCCTCTCCTTGCGGCCGTGCATTTGCGCGTCACTCAGACACTGAACATCGTCCCGCAAATGAAAAGTGAACTCCCCGCTGAGTTCAATGACACCTCACACAAGACTCTACGTCATACGGTTCATTATCTGTGAAAGGGCGTGGCCGCATCATGGGGGCGGGTCAAACATCACCAATGAAAAGGAAGTCTCTGCTGAGTTCAATGACACCTCACACAAGATTCTCATCATACGGTTCAAATCTGTGAAAGGGGGCGTGGTCACATCATAGGGGCGGGTCAAACATCACCAATAAAAGGAAGTCTCTGCTGAGTTCATTGACACCTCACACAAGCTATACCTTAAACGGTTCAAATGTTATGAAAGGGCGTGGCCTGAGTGACTGGGCGTGGTCAAAATATAGGGGCCGCCTCAGTATCACATGTAGACCACACATTCTAAGTTTCATGTAAATCGGATGATGTTTGTCATATAAGGCATATTTCCTGTTGCCAGATGGTGGCGCTGTCTCCAAAAGTCCATATTGGCCTGTAGGTGTCCTCAGGCCTGGACTCTTGGTGATTGTGGGAAATTTCAAGCAGATACGACAACGTACGCTGTAGTTACAGCCACTTTCTCCATCATCGCTAAACACTCAAAATGGCCGCCATGCCACGCCCACACCGTTGACGAAAAGTTTTTCTTTTAATAACTTTTCATCGTTCAACATCTTAAGATGACACACACCAAGTTTGAAGTTGATCGGATGAAAGCTCTAGGAGGAGTTCGTTAAAGTATAGCACCTTGTCTTTTAGGCCTACTTCCTGTTGCCACTAGGGGCGCTATGACTTTGAGCCAATAGCGGCGTATATGTCGTCAGGGCGGACTCTGATGAATCCTGAAAGTTTCGATCCAATCGGACAACGTACGCTCAAGTTACACCCACTTCCTTTTTGGTGGCGAATCGCACAAAATGGCCGCCCGCCACGGCCACGCCCTATGACGAAAAGTTTTTCTTTTAATAACTTTTCATCGTTAACATCTTAAGATGACACACACCAAGTTTGAAGCTGATCGGATGAAAGCTCTAGGAGGAGTTCGTTAAAGTACGACAAGTGGAAATGGCCAAAATCGCACTAATTTCGAACATTCAATACAAAATGGCGGACTTCCTGTTTGGGTTAGGGGGGGGCTACAATGGAGTTTTATGTCCGTCCTGCCATGCTACATATGTGGACCAAGTTTCGTGAGTCTACGTTAAACGTAGTGAAGGGGCTGAATTTTCAAATTATTGTAGGGGGCGCTAGCGAGCCATTTTTGTGCGCCCATTCCCGAAACTATTAAAATACGTAAATTTTCACCAGACTTGATGCGACCGCCAAATATGGTGAGTTTTTGAATATGATAAGTCCCTCAAAAAGGCAATTCATTTGCCGGAAAATAATAAAGAATAAAGAATAATTAAAGCTGCAAGCAGCGATGAACGGGCCCTCGCTAACCTGCGCGAGTCGGGGATACTGGCGGACGCCTCTCCTTGCGGCCGCGCATTTGCGCGTCACTCAGACACTGAACATCGTCGCCAATGAAAAGTGAACTCCCTGCTGAGTTCAATGATACCTCACACAAGACTTTACGTCATACAGTTCATTATCTGTGAAAGGGGGCGTGGCCGCATCATAGTGGGGCGGGTCAAACATCACCAATGAAAAAGGATCTCTCTGCTAAGTTCAACGATACCTCACACAAGATTCTACGTCATACGGTTCATTATCTGTGAAAGGGCGTGGCCGCATCATAGGGAGCGGGTCAAACATCACCAATGAAAAGGAACCCTCTGCTGAGTTCAATGACACTCACACAAGATTATAAATCATACAGGTCATTATCTGTGAAAGGGGGCGTGGCCGCATCATGGGGCGGGTCAAACATCACCAATGAAAAGGAACTCTCTGCTGAGTTCAATGACACCTCACACAAGATTGTACGTCATACGGTTCATTATCTGTGAAAGGGGGCGTGGCCGCATCGTTGGGGGGCGGGTCTAACATCACCAATGAGAAAGGAAGTCTCTGCTGAGTTCATTGACACCTCACACAAAGCTATACCTTAAACGGTTCAAATGTTATGAAAGGGCGTGGCCTGAGTGACTGGGCGTGGTCAAATTATAGGGGCCGCCTCAGTATCACATGTAGACCACACATTCTAAGTTTCATGTAAATCGGATGATGTTTGTCATATAAGGCATATTTCCTGTTGCCAGATGGTGGCGCTGTTTCCAAAAGTCCATATTGGCCTGTAGGTGTCCTCAGGCGGGACTCTTGGTGATTGTGGGAAATTTCAAGCAGATACGACAACGTACGCTGTAGTTACAGCCACTTTCTCCTTCATCGCTAAACACTCAAAATGGCCGCCATGCCACGCCCACACCGTTTGACGAAAAGTTTTTCTTTTAATAACTTTTCATCTTCAACATCTTAAGATGACACACACCAAGTTTGAAGTTGATCGGATGAAATCTCTAGGAGGAGTTCGTTAAAGTATAGCACCTTGTCTTTTAGGCCTACTTCCTGTTGCCACTAGGGCGCTATGACTTTGAGCCAATAGCGTGCGTATATATGTCGTCAGGCGGACTCTGATGAATCCTGACAAGTTTCGACCAATCGGACACTGTACGCTCGAGTTACATCCACTTCCTGTTTTGGTGGCGAATCGCACAAAATGCCCCTGCCACGCCACGCCCTATGACGAAAAGTTTTCTTTCAATAACTTTTCATCGTTAACATCTTAAGATGACACACACCAAGTTTGAAGCTGATTGGATGAAAGCTCTAGGAGGAGTTCGTTAAAGTACGACACGTGGAAATGGCCAAAATCGCACTAATTTCGAACATTCAATACAAAATGGCGGACTTCCTGTTTGGTTTAGGGGGGGGCGACAATGGAGTTTTATGTCCGCCCTGCCATGCTACATATGTGTACCAAGTTTCGTGACTCTACGTTAAACGTACTGCAGGGCTGAATTTTCAAATTATTGTAGGGGCGCTGCGAGCCATTTTGTGCGCCCATTCTTGAAACCATTAAAATACGTAAATTTTCACCAGACTTGATGCGACCGCCAAATATGGTGAGTTTTTGAATATGATAAGTCCCTCAAAAAGGCAATTCATTTGCCGGAAAATAATAAAGAATAATAATAATTCCTTCAGTTTCAATAGGGCCTTCGCCGCTGTGGCGCTCGGGCCCTAATTAAAGCTGCAAGCAGCGATGAACGGGCCTCGCTAACCTGCGCGAGTCGGGATACTGGCGGACGCCTCTCCTTGACCGTGCATTTGCGCGTCACTCAGACACTGAACATCGTCCCAAATGAAAGAGAACTCCCGCTGAGTTCAATGACACCTCACAAAAGGCTACTCATACAGTTCATTATCTGTGAAAGGGGCGTGGCCGCATCATGGGGGGCGGGTCAAACATCACCAATGAAAAGGAACTCTCTGCTGAGTTCATTGACACCTCACACAAAGCTATACCTTAAACGGTTCAAATGTTATGAAAGTGGGCGTGGCTTACGCATAGGGCGGGCAAACCATCACCAATAAAGAAGGAAGTCTCTGCTGAGTTCATTGACACCTCACACAAGACTCTACGTTAAACGGTTCAAATGTTATGAAAGGGGGCGTGGCCTGGGTGACTGGGCGTGGTCAAATTATTGGGGCCGCCTCAGTATCACATGTAGACCACACATTCTAAGTTTCATGTAAATCGGATGATGTTTGTCATATAAGGCATATTTCCTGTTGCCAGATGGTGGCGCTGTCTCCAAAAGTCCATATTGGCCTGTAGGTGTCCTCAGGCCGGGACTCTTGGTGATTGTGGGAAATTTCAAGCAGATACGACGACGTACGCTGTAGTTACAGCCACTTTCTCCCTCATCACTAAACACTCAAAATGGCCGCCAAGCCACGCCCACACCGTTCGACGAAAAGTTTTTCTTTTAATAACTTTTCATCTTCAACATCTTAAGATGACACACACCAAGTTTGAAGATGATCGGATGAAATCTCTAGGAGGAGTTCGTTAAAGTATAGCACCTTGTCTTTTAGGCCTACTTCCTGTTGCCACTAGGGGGCGCTATGACTTTGAGCCAATAGCGGCGTGTATATGTCGTCAGGGGCGGACTCTGATGAATCCTGTCAAGTTTCGATCCAATCGGACTAAGTACGCTCGAGTTACACCCACTTCCTGTTTCGGTGGCGAATCGCACAAAATGGCCGCCCCGCCACGGCCACGCCCTATGACGAAAGTTTTTCTTTCAATAACTTTTCATCGTTAACATGTTAAGATGACACACACCAAGTTTGAAGCTGATTGGATGAAAGCTCTAGGAGGAGTTCGTTAAAGTACGACACGTGGAAATGGCCAAAATCGCACTAATTTCGAACATTCAATACAAAATGGCGGACTTCCTGTTTGGTTTAGGGGGGGGCTACAATGGAGTTTTATGTCCGCCCTGCCATGCTACATATGTGGACCAAGTTTCGTGGCTCTACGTTAAATGTAGTGCAGGGGCTGAATTTTCAAATTATTGTAGGGGGCGCTAGCGAGCCATTTTTGTGCGCCTATTCGAAACCATTAAAATACGTAAATTTTCACCAGACTTGATCGACCGCCAAATATGGTGAGTTTTGAATATGATAAGTCCCAAAAAGGCAATTCATTTGACGGAAAAGAAAGAAAGAATAATAATAATAATTCCTTCAGTTTCAATAGGGCCTTCGCCGCTGTCGATCGGCCTAATTAAAGCTTCAAGCAGCGATGAACGGGCCCTCGCTAACCTGCGCGAGTCGGGATACTGGCGGACGCCTCTCCTTGACCGCGCATGTGTAGCGTCAGTCAGACACCGAAAATCGTCCCAATGAAAAATGAACTCCCTGCTGAGTTCAATGACACCTCACACAAGACTCTACATCATATAGTTCATTATCTGTGAAAGGGGGGGCGCATCATAGGGGGGTCAAACATCACCAATGAAAGAACTCTCTGCTGAGTTCAACGGTACCTCACACAAGATTCACGTCATACGGTTCATTATCTGTGAAAGGGGCGTGGCCGCATCATGGGGCGGGTCTAACATCACCAATGAAAAAAGTCTCTGCTGAGTTCAATGATACCTCACACAAGACTGTACCTTAAATGGGTCACCAGTTATGAAAGTGGGCGTGGCTTACGCATAGGGGCGGGCCAAAACATCACCAATAAAGAAGGAAGTCTCTGCTGAGTTCATTGATACCTCACACAAAGCTATACCAGAGCGGTTCAAATGTTATGAAAGGGCGTGGCCTGAGTGACTGGGCGTGGTCAAATTATAGGGCCGCCTCAGTATCACATGTAGACCACACATTCTAAGTTTCATGTAAATCGGATGATGTTTGTCATATAAGGCATATTTCCTGTTGCCAGATGGTGGCGCTGTCTCCAAAAGTCCATATTGGCCTGTAGGTGTCCTCAGGCCGGGACTCTTGGTGATTGGGGAAATTTCAAGCAGATACGACAACGTACGCTGTAGTTACAGCCACTTTCTCCTTCATCGCTAAACACTCAAAATGGCCGCAAGCCACGCCCACACCGTTTGACGAAGTTTTTCTTTTAATAACTTTTCATCGTCAACATCTTAAGATGACACACACCAAGTTTGAAGTTGATCGGATGAAAGCTCTAGGAGGAGTTCGTTAAAGTATAGCACCTTGTCTTTTAGGCCTACTTCCTGTTGCCACTAGGGGAGCTATGACTTTGAGCCAATAGCGCCATGTATGTCGTCAGGGGCGGACTCTGATGAATCCTGGAAAATTTCGTCCAATCAGACTAAGTACGCTCAAGTTACACCCACTGCCTGTTTCGGTGGCGAATCGCACAAAATGGCCGCCCCTTGCCATACGCCCCATGACGAAGTTTTTCTTTTAATAACTTTTCATCGTTAACATCTTAAGATGACACACACCAAGTTTGAAGCTGATTGGATGAAAGCTCTAGGAGGAGTTCGTTAAAGTACGACACGTGGAAATGGCCAAAATCGCACTAATTTCGAACATTCAATACAAAATGGCGGACTTCCTGTTTGGTTTAGGGGGGGGCTACAATGGAGTTTTATGTCCGTCCTGCCATGTTACATATGTGTACCAAGTTTCGTGGCTCGTTAAGCGTACTGCAGGGGCTGAATTTTCAAATAATTGTGGGGCGCTAGCGAGCCATTTTTGTGCGCCCATTCCCAAAACCATTAAAATACGTAAATTTTCACCAGACTTGATGCGACCGCCAAATATGGTGAGTTTTGAATATGATAAGTCCCTCAAAAAGGCAATTCATTTGCGGAAAATAATAAAGAATAATAATAACTAGAAAATTCCGAGAATTTTATCAGTGTGCCTGCTATTGGGGCATCGATACTCAATAAAACCTAATAATGGCTGCCATGCCACGCACACCATGACGAAAATTTTTCTTTCAATAACTTTCATCGTCAACATGTTAAGATGACACACACCAAGTTTGAAGTTGATCGGATGAAAGCTCTAGGAGGAGTTCGTTAAAGTACGACACGTGGAAATGGCCAAAATCACACTAATTTCGAACATTCAATACAAAATGGCGGACTTCCTGTTGGGTTTAGGGGGCTGCAATGGAGTTTATGTCCGCCCTGCCATGCTACATATGTGGACCAAGTTTCGTGAGTCTCGTTAAACGTAGTGCAGGGGCTCAATTTTCATAATATTGTTTTGGGGTGAATCGCACAAAATGGCCGCCCCGCCACGCCACACCGTTCGCGAAAAAATTTCTTTCAATAACTTTTCATCGTTAACATCTTAAGATGACACACCAAGTTGGAAGTTGATCGGATGAAAGCTCTAGGAGGAGTTCGTTAAATCGACACGTGAAATGGCCAAAATCACACTAATTTCGAACATTCAATACAAAATGGCGGACTTCCTGTTGAGTTTAGGGGGCTACAATGGAGTTTTATGTCCGTCCTGCCATGCTACATGTGGACCAAGTTTCGTGAGTCTACGTTAAACGTAGTGCAGGGCTCAATTTTCATAATATTGTTTTGGTGGCGAATCGCACAAAATGGCCGCCCATGCAGCCACACCGTTCGACGAAAAAAATTTCTTTCAATAACTTTTCATCGTTAACATCTTAAGATGACACACAAGTTGAAGTTGATTGGATGAAAGCTCTAGGAGGAGTTCGTTAAAGTACGACACGTGGAAATGGCCAAAATCGCACTAATTTCGAACATTTGAAAGGCCCCCTCTGTCCTCTCAGTGTCAGGGCCTGTTGCTATGGTGATTTCCTCAGAGAAGGGCCAGAGTGGGGTTTTTCTGTTACAAATCAGCAGTTGGTTCGCTAATGCGAAAACTTCGTCCGACAGACTCCATAGTTACACGTCTGCGATCAGAACAAGATTCTCTATGTTGACCAACTATGATGTCTGAAGACGTCAAACTGGAGGACAGAGAGACATTTGTTTGGGGAAAATGTCATTAAATGTCCTCCAGCTGCCAGTTTTTTCATAGTTTCGTCGACAGTTGGTAGATCACAGCCAACAATTTAAGTCCGATAGACTCCATAGTTACGTCTGCGACCGGAACAAGATTTCCTACATTTTGACCAATAATGAAGTCTGAAGAGTTAAAACTGGAGGAGAGAGACATTAGTTTGGGAAAACCTTCATAGATCCGTCCTGCAGCCCCCACTCTGTCCTCTCAGTGTCAGGGCCTGTTGCTATGGTGATTTCCTCAGAGAAGAGGCCAGAGTGGGTTTTTTTCTGTTATAAGTCAGTTGGTTCGCTAGCGAAAACTTTAAGTCCGACAGACTCCATAGTTACACGTCTGCGATCAGAACAAGATTTTCTACATGTTGACCAACTATGATGTCTGAAGACGTCAAACTGGAGGACAGAGAGACATTTGTTTGGGCGAAAATGTCATTAAATCGTTCTCCAGCTGCCAGTTTTTTCATAGTTTTGTCGACAGTTGGTAGATCACAGCCCACAATTTAAGTCCGATAGACTCCATAGTTACACGTCTGCGACCGGAACAAGATTTCCTACATTTTGACCAATAATGAAGTCTGAAGAGTTAAAACTGGAGGAGAGAGAGACATTAGTTTGAGAAACTTCCAGATATCCGTCCTCCAGCCTCCCACTCTGTCCTCCACTCTAGCTCTGAACATTCCACCACATACACACACATTGGAAAATCTGAGACGTCTGAAAACGGGACGATACGTAAACTGTGATTTGGGAGAAACCGTGCTTGATATCTGAACGCCCATTCAGCCCAATAAACGCCAAAGTCTTGTCTTCGGTTTAACCTTTTAATCATGTTTCTACGTTAAAGTATGGCGACACAGCACGGTCCCAAAGAGGGGCGTTTTGGCGATGTTGAGAGTTTTCGAACTTTTCCCATTCAAGTCAATGGGAAGATTTTGCTTTTTGCCGATTTCGGAAAACCGCGCAAATCTGGTAGAAACTTCCGAGCACACCATTCCCGATCAATACCCACGTTTCGGTGTATTGTGGTTGCGCGTGTTAGCAGCGCTTCGGGACTTACGGACGGACGAAATTTGGCGGAAGATGGAGAATAAGAAATAATAATAATAATAATAAGTATGAGCAATAATAGTCATTGTGCAGTGCTGCTATTGCAGCACCTCGGCACACTGAATAATTCCTTCAGTTTCAATAGGGCCTTCGCCGCTGTCGGCGCTCGGGCTAATAATTCCTTCAGTTTCAATAGGGCCTTCGGCGCTTCGGGCCTCGGCCCTAAAAATACATGAAAAAGGTCAAATGCATTTTGGCCAAAAGCATACTATCCAGATAAGGTAACGTGTATGTGCATGTTTGTATGTGGCTGGTCCACAGTTGAACAACACTGAAACAAAGCAATCTGTTGGAATGAACCAGGTGTGGAGTGCTACAGAATTAATCAGCATTTGGCTTTGTCAAACTGCAGGTATGAGTGAATAAAAAGCATGCCTCCCTCTCATGTCCCATCAGATATAACCAATGTGATCTGGTGCACATTCACATATACCAAATCACACACAAGCAAGAATCCAGAGAGGCCATATTTCCCTGCTTCCACTAGCTTCTGATCCTGTTTTGGTGTAAAGGCACAAGGAAGTGATACTGCTCTTGGAAGAGCCTTCCTTCTTTCTAGTTTCTGCCCCGGAGCCCTAAGCCAACACTGACAACAAACCAACCTGCAGACCAAATATCTTTTGTGCTTCTTTCTTTGTATTTCTTTCACACATTCATCTGTTTTATTATTTATTTAGCTCCTACTTTCCCTTCTACCAAACCCTTAAGACCATATCAGTAAAACCAGCTATCAATATAAGGCTGCAAGGTTTTTAGTGTGAGTGCGCAACCATGCACATTGTCATGCCAACTGAACTTCACCTTGTTTTCGAGTTGCACTGGGTGTGACTGAAACACAATCAATTTGGTCTTATTATTCAAAAGCTAATTATAGGTTTAAAATCAGAGCAAATGGAGCAAATCTTCAGGCAACTTAAGCACCATGGGAGGGAGGAGTTACTGTACCTTGTGGGAAGCTGCACCTTCTGAAACTACTGATGGCAATTCCTAGAAAATGTGAAAATTCTCGGATGTGACTCACAGTTCATCAAACCTTAAATGACGAGAGGTGCCAGGGGGCAGTAAGAGAAGGAGGAGCTGAGTGAGAGGAGACTTTTCGGAAAGAATATCTGGTTCAAGGCTTCACTGAAACTAAACATATTTCCTGACACACAAGGACAATGCCAGCCTTTCCTAGTAAATTGGATGGAGAATCCTGTAGTGTTATATGGCGTACTGTCTGACCAGTAGTCTATAACAACAAGGTTTCATTTACAGGAATTATCCGGTGCTGCGGAAGATCCGCGGATGTCCCTGATTTTGGGCGGATGTCCGTCACCATCCGCTTTCTTTGTGTTGGCATTTTAAACTCCGGTTGTTAGTGTGGTTACCTGGTCCTCAGATCTCTCTAGGGTAAATCCAGACAGCTAGCTAGACTATCTGTCTGAGTTTTCTGTTCGCGACAAAAACTTTTAAACAATTACGTGTTCTACCAAAACAAGTTCCCCTTCCAAAACTTTTTTGCAGAGGCACCGCGGCTCTGTCCGGCACTTAGCACAGCCCAAGACAATTGTGATTGGTTTAAAAGAAATGCCTATAAACCAGAGCATGTTTTTCTACAATCCCCGAATG
Organism: Percina caprodes; assembly: GCA_013375575.1. Taxonomy (NCBI): domain Eukaryota; kingdom Metazoa; phylum Chordata; class Actinopteri; order Perciformes; family Percidae; genus Percina; species Percina caprodes. The sequence continues at coordinate 24,774 of JABXJD010003119.1, forward strand.
CTGTGTGGACTAGTAAGCTCTGGCAATGCGAGACTACATTCTCAGTAACAAATCCACAGCTGTAAAGCAGCTGCGTTGGAGTAAGACGGGCCTGGTCAGCATGGAAATGTCAGACTCATCTCTCTTCACCTCCTGTGTCTTGCTGGTATACCCAAAAATAAAAACATCTCAAGGCATTTTCTAAATGTTCTCTACTTTGAATCCAAATTCCGAGTTATTTGATTGTAAGTGCTTATCATTTTCTGCTCAGCAATTTCAGAACTAATCCTAATTGCCTCCATCTATGCCCTCGCCTGTTTTCCTCCCGCACTTTTCCTCCTCAACAAGTAAACAAACAGATGGGAATGCCTAAGTAGAAAACTAAATTAGCCATTCCGCTTCTCTGTTTTCCTCTATCCATCCGTTAAAATCCCTAACTATATTATGTAATAAAGAGCCATTGCACTGCTCTGTAGAAACAATATTTTATGCATATTTACAGTCTGATGATTGTGTAGAGTTTGCCAACACACTGGCATTAGGCTTAGCAGTGCTTGCAAGACTTTCTGTGGTTCTGGCTGACTGTCTGCCTCCCTCCCTTCCCACCCGAGTCCTGCAAGAAATGTTTCTGCACTCCCTGATAAACAGAGTGAGGATGGCAGCAACAGTGGGAGGACGGGGATGGACTGTGGCCAAACTGGATATGACAGCATTCTTCAGAGCACTAGCATTCCAAGATTCCACAGCCACAGCAGTGAGTACATACTATACATTTGTCTGTGTACTGGATGTGAGAAAGTGAGAACGATATAAGAAGAAGAACAGAAGCTGTGTTATGTCTGACCACACTGAGCTGGCTCCAGGAGATGCGTATAGGTCTGTACTGCAACACGATGCCTTTATCGGGTTTGTCTTCCCTGGACTCGGCATCTTCATCTGAGTCATTATGTAAGGCCTTCTCCTGGTAGTTCTGGTACAGCTCCTCCTCTGAAACACACATATTGTTTGATAGAAAGATTCATTGTGTCAGACGTTGTAAAAAAAAGGTTGAGAAAAAGACATGAAGGCAAAAAGGAGAAAACACTAATTTAGTCAAATGAAGGGGAAGGATGGTGGAAACAAAACAGATTGAGGTTTCTCACCCTCACTGTCAAACGTCCGTTGACTGGTCAAAACTTTCTTCTTATCTGGACACTGAAATAGAAAACACTTTTGTAATGACTTGGACAAACCCGGGGGGGGTCAAGCAGGCACACAGAAAAACTTTAAATGTAACCGGCCTCTGAACCTCTGTCACCTGTCCTTGACCTGCCTGTGCCATCACAGGAGACCTCAACCATTGACCCCCGTCTAATTTCGGAGCCGTTGTGTATATAGGTGGGTATTTGTGGGCATGGTGTCACATTACGTCATGTCTCCCAACAACCTCGTTAATTGTTTCCTTGTGAGGCCTTGTCTGAACTTTCGCTTCTGCTGAGTTTGTTCCACAATACTCAGCCTGTGTTGTCATTTTACAATTTGGACTTCACCCCAATACTAAAAAGTCCATGTTGAAGTTATCTTTGTGCAGTCAAATATAAACCCATCAGATGGATAATGATTAACCAAATCAAGAAATCTTAATCTGGTACAGTAAAGGCCAAAGTGTACAGCATATTTACAGGGCTGTACATGAGCATTGATAGTAACAACAGGCATTCTCAAACGCTGAAATAGATTTTGGCATTCATTTCTCTAAAACTATTCAGCAACAGAAACATGTATTAAATAGCAAACTTCAAACCTTAAATAAAATTAAGTTTAAAAGTCTTATAGTTTTCAACCGTCAAACAAAAAAGCCTTGGAACTAATAGCTTTTTATAAGGAAGCATCAATCCCACACTAACAAGAAAAATTAAGTAAATGTTTGTTTTAACAAGTTAAGAAAAGCAACAATTTTTAGGTGCCTCAGTGTGTGTGTGCCTCCAGTGTGCCTCACACACATAAGATCTCAGTCACTTTCACACAGGGAAGCATACATTTTTTTATTCAAACACTGTTATGGGATATGTACTCGTTATCAGCAAATACCCAAAGCCCAGATATTGGCATCAGGACTGAAAAGTCCATTCTGTGCATCACTAGCGTTATATGGTTACATCCAAATTGCTCCTACTACCATTTTTTAAATGTATTGTGAGAGATGTTTAACTCTTTTTTCTTTAAGAGCACCAGCACTTGTTTCTTGAATGTACCCACCTTGTTTTCCTAGTGTTGGTAGGCTTTTGTCTTGGGGCTGCCAGGCTCTAAGATCCTGGGGCTGGCAATTTTGGGTGGGCCAGGACTTAAAGGCTTGGCAGTTCCAGGGCTAGAAAGACTTACAGTGCCAGGACTTGCTGGACTGATTGGTGAATCTGGCTTATCCTCATCCAGCCATTTTTCGACAGGCTGCGACAACCAATGGGCCTTGGGATCTACTGATGGGACCTCCAAGTCTACTCCGCTCACAACTGCCTTCCTATAGGACGTACTCCTTAGGCCTCTTCTTAGTGTCCCCGGGCTCTCACTTTCCCCATCGGTCCCTTCGATGTGGCCCCTCCGGTAGAAAAGTAGGTTCCTGTTTCTACCATACTGCGGGCTTTTAACGCTCGCTTGGAATGATCCAACCCCAGCAGCCCTGCCAAACCTTGGACATGCTGCTCAGATGCAGGCGCTTTGCACTGCCGAATATCAGATGCTAAACCCTTGGGAATGAGCTGCTGGGTGCCCATCTTCAGGGCAGCAGGGCTGTGGGTGCTGAGGACGATTGAGAGAGGGGAGAGATAGATGGGGAAAGCGAGGAGAGAGGGTGATGTGGAGGAGGTGGAGGAAGAGTAAGAGGCATGCCTGGTGTCTAGTGAGGAGGCAGCCGGTCTAAGGAGTGCTTGTCCTCTGTCCGCTGGCGACGGAGAGCGTGGGGTCGAGGGTTCTGAGGAGGTAAGGGAAGAGAGGGAGGGGATGCTGGAGGTGGAGCTGTGGGAAGGGGTGGGGGTACGCACGGCTGGAGGAGAGGGACTAGATGCGGACGAAAGCGAGGACAGCTCATGGTGGTTGTATGTGTTGTTGTTAGGAGAGTGTGAAGACAGGACAGGAGGAGTTCAGAGGCACAGCTTCAGATGAGGGGAACTCATCCCAAACGCTTTCTGGTCTTTCTGTGAGCTCACACTGAATAGGCTCGGCATGTGTTTCTGGGGTCCTGGAGATGCTTTTCCTGCCATACCGTCACTCCATTACTGGTTTTCCTCCTGTCACCGTCTCCACTTCGCACTCTGTTGTCCAGTGAGGCAGATCTGTTATCCTCAGACCTAAATTTGGACAGTGAGAAGAGTCCGTTGGAGAAGTGCCCGATGCTGATGCTTCGGACAACTCTGGATTTCTTGGAGGGTTTGTGCAGAATGTGCTTCAACACCACAGTGTTCTTGCCCCAAGTCGGGGGTGTGACCACCAGCCTCTCGGCAGGTTGGCTTAAGGTGAAGGAGCACTTGTTGTCCACCACAGGGAAGTCTGTTGTCATGACCCCATTCGCGTGGTAACTGAAGGGTCGCGGTTTGGGGTTGCTTGAGTCCTGGTTTTTTTTGGAATTGTCCGTGCAGCGTTTCCACAATGGGGTGATGTTTTCATTGGACAGATCCACATCATTGCCGATATCCATGGTGCTAGATGGTCTGTGTCGTCTTCACTAACTGTGTGCAAACCTACAGGTCACAGATAGTGATAGTGCAAACACCGCACCACAGATCTCTCCCCTGAGGGTAAACAAAAAAGGAGTTCAGTGCAGTGTCCCAATTCCCAAAGCTTACTCATTAACAGGGATGCAGTGGAGATAGGTTACTGGCAGCTAAACTTTGAGAAACACATAAGAGAAAAAGCGCAAAACAGAAGCCAACCCAGTAAAGACAGCTGAGCGCATAATCCTTTTGTTTATGTTCACTGTGGTGAAATGCCCTTATTACAAGCTCAAAGCTGACAGGATATTGTTAGCTGTGAGCAATCACTGTAATATTCCAAAAGGGAAACAATGGTGCTTTGGCAACAGTGAGTTTAGAGAACAAACAAGTAGGCCTATTGCTTATCTCCTTCATCACTTAGAATCAAAATGTAGGCTATTTCGGTTTGTGTGTAGCAGGCTGCAGATATTACATCACTACACAGGCAGGCATGCTACTCGTATGTACTCCACAGCAGAGAGATTGTGAATGAGCTGGAAAAAAAAAAGTTTCCCAGTAGTTTAACTCACCTCTAATCAGCCGATCAGCTGCAGAATGCGCTCATTATACCTGCACTGTGGCAAAAGAAACCTTATTTGGCCAACAACGGTTAATTGGCTTAATCCAGCATGGTATCGACACCGAATGAAGTTTGTAAAACTAAAGTTGGAGCCGCAGAATGTGTGCTCGACTGGAAACTGGTGTGCGCGGCAGAGAGCGCGTCTGAAGCGCTGCTCGCTGAGCTGCAGAGTTTCTATGAGGAGGAGGAGGAGGAGGAGGAGGAGGAACACAGAAGTCCTCCCAAATTCAAAGGAACTCACCTCCGCCACTGTTTACGGGCAACGTTGTGGTTTACAGTAATTGAGGCATTTTTATTTAACACATTTTCTGCATATTGCACTGTATATAAAACCATACTTATATGTTTTATTTTGTATTTGTATATAGGCTATGTAGCGTCTTAGCACCTTAACCCCTCCCCCCTTCTTTTGTTTTTACACTACTTATTTTATTCCATGTTGTTGCATCTCTTTTACGTGGAAAAAGAGTTGATTTTAATCTCGCTGTGCATGTGTATAATGACGATAAAAGACATCTTATCCTATTATAGTTTAACAAAGCGGAACAACGAGATAAAAAATCGTGTTTATGTCTAATTAATATTTTCAAATAATATTATGTAGCTCCCCCTGGAAGTCTATAGATTTTACAGTCTTAGGTTAAGGAATGTGTATTTTAAAACATTCTTCAAAGTTGCAAACACACAATGCTGCATTGATATGGGGATACTAAACTGACCCGTTGCTGTTGTGCGCCATCGTGTGTTTTGTGGCGCAATTGCATCATGCCTATAGTAATAACTGGGGATTTACACACAAAGAAATCACATGCATTTACTGGTTTCACAAAAATGTTCCAAAGTAGCCAACGTGTGGGTGAAGAAATAGTCTGCAGGAGTGCTGACAGAGGCAGGAAATCATGCCACTCCCTTTTTTTGACCCTATAAAAAACCACAGCAGCTGTATTCCCAAAATATGTCAATACAGATTAATGGTTTAGTCATGCATTTACAATAACCTCGCCCTGCCTTCTCTCAAACACAATATACCTTTTTCCGTTTGTTTGGCAGTGACATTTGTAGATTCTTCTAATGAATGCTCTACAGAAGTATCGCTTTTCATTCCGGCTCCTATAAAAATATATGTATATGTTTTGTGCGAATTGAAGCTGTGTTTAATTCATGCTTGCATCACTGAAAAATTGAGATTGCGAAATACTTGTGTGACAAATGTCTCAATAAATCCACACATATAATAATAAACCTCTTTCAATCAAATCGAAAACACAAGACTCTTGTAGACACAGTAGATGCCAACTTTAACAATGTGTCAAACTGATGGTCACTCTCCTGATTCGGCTGACATACTGGATGTTGTCCGCCACCGTGTGGCTCTTGTGCGCCTGTATTTCCCCCGTTTGACCGCTAGAAGCAACTGTCATGTTTACAGAGAAAAACATCATTCTAAAGGTAGGTTATATTTTATGCAATTTATTCATACACTGGTCACACGTTTTGCTCTCTATGATTGCACAGCAATGACCAACAAAGAAATATAGTCTTTATTTTCATAATCACTAGTGAATAATTCAAAGTAGGCCTATCACAGTTGTTTTAGGCAAACATCAAGCAGATGATGTGAAGAGATAAGATTCGTAGCTGGCAAAATTACAACATCTATCAGAGACATTCTAATTCACATAATTATCATCATTATGTTGTGTTAATTGACACAACAATATTGTCATGCTAGCATTCGTTACACAGACCCCATGTGGTGTGACAACCCTCATTATGTTCTATAGAGGAAGTGCAGCAGCCTATCCTGTTGTATTGTTTAAGAGCGCTATATGTTTCCTCATGTTGTCTGGTTAAAAAAATGCTTCCTCTGCCATCAGACAAGACACTCGCTCACCTCCGAGTGGAAGGCCTAAATGCAAGCCCCCGGAGCCAGATAAAGAGTTTTAAAGTGAGACAGTGAATCATCATGCGGCTGATCTGTATCTGATGCTGGCTCTTTGTCAGAGGGCAAAGAAAAAAAAACTTGCTCTTCAAGGATAAGTGGAGTAGAACAATGAAAAAAAGGAAGACAGGGTAAATGGTAGAAAATCTAAGCATTGGTATCTTCTCCATTGGACCTTCAAAACAAGGAGAACTTTTAAATCCATGCCGAGCAGCGCATGCATGCAAAGCTCTACAGACTGAGCTTAGACCTCCAGCTTCTCCAGATAAAGGAAAAGGGAAAGGAACCTTTGCATATACATGGGGGCAGTTCAGTGGAACAAGTTAGACCGGCAAATTAAAGTCATTTCCAGCATGGACTCTTTTAAAAAGAGAATCAAGGACTGGTTACTGGAGAGGGTCGCAGAATAGAGCAAGGGGTCAATTACTGTTTTTATTTTGACTTATTTATGAAAAAGGGTTTTATGTTGTCATTGATGATCACACACTCTGTAAGTGTTTTGTCTTGTCTTGTGTTGAGGACCACGATAGAAATAAGTTCTGGACTTAATTGTGTTTTTTATCCGCAATTGTATTTGATGTCTTTATTTCATGTGTAAAGCATTTTGGATACAATTAAGAAAAAATCTAATCAAACTTCTTTCTTAGACTGATAAGGCATTAACTTTGTCTGTCTGTGTGAGCTTTTGATACTCGACTTTAGAACATTTTGAAGCAGCAATGTTAACCTTCCTCTGGTGTTAGCTTTCTGCTGCCATCTGTAGTGTTAGCGGGTCATTTTGGACCCGTGTATTAAATTAGCCATAAAATACCCTAAAAACAATCTTTTATCATCCAATGTTTTCTTAACTCTTGTTTAGCTGGTTGGGCTCCCTTATCCATGAAAAGATTGGTATTAATATTTTTTTGTGGCCCCCTGGGCCTTTGTTTTAACAGCATACCCCTCGTTTTCAATGTCATAAAAGTGGTCAAATGAACCTTAAGAGTAGAAGGCAACAAAATAATCAGTTGTTCTGTTACCTGAGTGTAACTGAGAGATATTAAAACAAATTTTTAAATGTTCAACAAAAAAAGATTTTAATTTTAATATTATCAAATATAGTAACATCTATGGTGTTTCGGTCATTTTGGACCCGTATATATTTGATTCAAGAAAAGGCAAAAACAAGTCTTTTTCCCACACAATAGAACTTTAATACAATATTTAACAATATGAAAAACAGAACAGTCATAAATAATAATAAATTACAATAAAACAAAGATTTGCAAATAAATAAACAAAAAACAATCGAGAAAATCACATCAAAAGAAATCAAGTACTTGTTCTATCAATACTCTGTGCAAAGAACATGCCTGTGTGTGTGTGTGTTTAGATGCATGTGTTGCAAAAAGTGACACTTTTAGTGTGTTCTTTGCAGATATATTTGTTGCAGGTGAAGCACACTATGTAGGTTTTTCTGTCCATATTGCTAGGGCAGACCTGACACCTCTTTCTTTTTGAGCGAGGTGGTCCCACTGGCATTGTGGATGTGGATGTGGATGGAGTGCTTGAGGCAGGGCTGGCTGATGAGGGGGAAGGTGATGCTGATGCTCTTCTTGTTGCTGTGGATGTGGATGGCGTGTTTGGTGACCGCTGCAGCTGTCTGACCAAGTCTGCAGCAGCTGGGTCTCGGGGCACCCGTTCCCGTTGCTCAATGTGCAGCTTGACAAGGGAATTCCCGAGCTCCTCAAGAAACATTCTCCGCTTGGTATTTTGGGTTGAATTCCACCCTTGGTGAATATGGGTCCACACCACAAATGCATTGTATGCAGACACATTGAGGATGTTGTAAAACACAACCATTGGCCATCTCCTGGTCATTCGCTGGCAAGTGTAGGTGGCAGTCAGCTTGTCCAGATTGTCCACTCCTCCTTTGTTTTTGTTGTAGTCCAGGATGATTATGGGCTTTTTGTCACTTCCTGATGACACAGCAGCATCTTTGTGAAGAGTGGACATCAGTATCACATTTCGTCGTTTTTTTGGACAGTATGAAACAATAGTGGTGGTATCTGTGAAAACAAATTTGGAGGAAAATGGAGCCCTGTCCTTCACCAGCAACATTTCAGCGGGCAGCTCAGGTTTATTTTTTTTTATTGCCATGGTGAGTTTCCTCCTGAGAAGTTCTTGTCCAAGGTCATAGCTGGTAAAAAATTGTCACAAGTGATGTTGTGACCCTGCAGTCCAGTAGTCAAATCGAGGACTACACGTTTTCCTTGGTTTTCCGGGATGCCGCTTGCAGATTTGCCTGTGTAAATCTGTAGGTTCCACGCATAGCTTGTTTTAGCATCACAGGCTGCCCAGATTTTTATGCCATATTTGCCTGGCTTGCTGGGCATGTATTGCCGGAACGGGCATTTTCCTCGGAAAGGGAGAAAACGTTCATCCACTGTCACCTCTGGCCCTGGGTTGAACATCAGTGGAAGGAGTTGCACCCATCTCTCCCAAACATCCCTGATGGGAGCAAGCTTGTCAGATTTGGCTCTGGTGTCTCGATTGTCAAATCTGAGGACTCTTGAGATCATCTGAAAGGTCCGAAGAGACATTGTTGCCCGGAAAATATTTCTGCCCGTTGATGCATCCCAGAGACTCTCAGTTGCCTCATTGCTGGATCTGTAAACTCCAGCAAGGAGGCATCCAGGTACGTCTCATCAATGTCTTTCCATGTGTTGCCATGGACTTTTTTTCCCTCAAGGTTTGTCATAGCAATTATGACTTTTTTTAGTGACAATGGCAAAAAAAGATCAAAGCACGTCTTGATGTCACTTACTCTTGTCACAGCAAACCTCGTGACCCCAGGGGTCATTTTGATGATGTTTGCAGCAGCTGTCCTTCCATGCACATCAGGAGGAACTGTACTCCAACGGATGTTGCCATTTTTGGATTGGAATGATTCAGCAGGAGCAGCTTCAGCACCAGTGACCTCCTCTTCAGACTGATCAGTTGTGTCTGTTTCTTCCAATTGGTACTCCACATCATCTTCGTTCTCAGAGGCCTGCTCATCTCCATCGCTAAAATCCTGTGTGTCCTCTGCCTCATTTGCAGCAAAGATGTGATCCAAAGCTTCATTTACAGTAAATCTTCTCCTCATTCTTGCATCCTGTGATTTGGAGATGTGTACTCTGCAAGTCACCACCTCTACACTCAAATGGCTTGACAAGCCTGGACATGTCTCCCTTTGTTTGTTCTTGCAAAAGGCAAAGAGAAAAGCCCTAAATGAAGCCCAAGTGGTTGGAGGAAGAGGCTGTTGGTTGACTGTGTGTTCATGATTTAATTTTGGGCATTTTTTATTGTTTTATAATAGAAAATTTTAACCGGGTCACAAATGACCCGAACACCACAAAAGTCATTTTTTTCACCAGAGCACTTTATAATTTAGTAAAAAAAAAAAAAAAGATTTTACTTTGTTTAAATGGAAGTCCCTGACAAAGTCAAAAAGTTTCAACTCAAAAAACAAATGTATGAAGTGCTTTTATGCATGTTAAAACTCAAAACGGGTCCGTCGGGACCCTAACACCATAGGAAGGTTAAGTTGACAAGTACTAAAAGGCAAAGGCAGTGAACGTGACAGGATAACCTAACAGGGGAAACTACACTAATGTGATTCATTATAAAACAGAACGGAACTAGAATAGAAAACATTCATAGGGAACGTTCTGATTGCTGTGAAAATTCAGTAGAGGACTGTGTTTTGGAGGGATGTGCTGCTCTGAAAGTGGAAGTTAAACCTCAGTGGTCAGGGCAGATGAAGCATTTTTCTCTTGGAGTCATGTTTCTGGGTAAAGACAAAGAGTAGAGAGAAGAAAAAGATACCACTGTGAACCCTTTGTTTCCCTCCCACTAACTCAAAAAATGCATTTTAGCAACATACAAGTCTACATATCTAAGTGATCTTCAAATGAGTCATCTCAGCTATCTACTGCAAGTATAAACTAGCTACCCCGCTGACCCTCTCAGAATAGCTCTTAAATGAAAATGCAGTTCAGTGTTCTCTGCAGGCTTGCTCTGTTTAGGCAGGTTTGCTCCACTGATAAGTGATAACACTAACTAAGTTCATTAAGCAAATCCTAAGAATACATATGAATTGTTAGCAATGTATTTCTCAAACACTGCAAACATTCCAATGTTAAAGCAACAGATATTACCCAGATCCTTGTTAAAAGAAAATAAATAAGTAAATGCTAAAAAAATGTAGTTTATATTTGAGGAACAAAAAGAATACTTTGACATACCAAGTGCCAAGGATTACTGCCATTATTTGTATTTAATGCTTAACCTGCAGGATTTAACCTAAAGTGTTCTATGATCTTGTGTGTATTTGCATTAAATGGTGTCAGACCCCACTGGAATGCAGTGGTGGAGGAAGTACTGAATCTCAGTACTTAAGTAAAAGTACAAATAACCAGAGACATATTTACTTTAGTAAAAGTAGAAGTACCACAATGACAACCCTACTTAAGTAAAAGTAAAAGTA
>JABXJD010001956.1:0-66570 GCA_013375575.1 Percina caprodes
CCAGCAGATCAGGAACAGGCCAATAAAACCATCAGCACCATCTTTGTGGCTCTTTTAGCCCAGATCGACTGCTTTCGTTTGACGCGGCGGATAGAGCTGAAGACGTGGTAGAGGGTGAGTGAATAGAAGGTGCTGATGATGATGAGAGGGATGATGAAGCCCAGAATAGACTGGTAGAGTGTACCAGTACATATCCTCAGGGCCGTCTAGGTACATCATGCACACCTCCAAATGCTGTCTGCGCACAACCTTGGCGTACAGCATGACAGGAGCAGTAAGGAGGAAGCTGCCCAGCCACAGCAGGTTGATGATGATGGTCCACTGGATGGTCCTCTTCTCTGACGTGGGGTGGACAATAGCTATGTACCTAGGAGGAAGAAGTTTATTTTAGAGCTGAACTGCAGTCAGAAACACATATGACAAAAGCAACTTTGCCGAAGTGCATGGTAAACAGCATTCGTTTTGCTTCAATAGGTAAGACTCAAATCAAGCAGAAGGGATATTATGAAATCAGGTGCCATGTCAGAAATACAAGTCTAAATATAATATGTGCTCATCAGAGTAATGAATGCTGTGAAAAGCTTATCTAATTTAAATAGGATGACAGCCATGGAAAATGAACACATTTCCATTTGGAGTTTGCATTTCATTGTGTTTCTTTTGAGGAGCTACTCAGCTAGTTATAATTTCTGATGACATTGGCTTCTTCAGTAGCCTGGAAATCCAGACCCAAATCCAAAAGATTAAGGGTCTGGCATCAAGTAATGAAAGTCGCCCAACGTTTGTGCATTTGAAAACAACAATACACGGGGTGACGTATCCAGAGCCCCATACACTTAGCTACCAGTGTAACTATAACTGGTAGATTAGACTGTTACCATCTGTTTAGCTCGCCTCTGGCCCGCCTATATCAGATGCACCGATGTGATTGGTGCAGCTCGGCTTCAAGGCTATTGTTAATGAGCAGCATTACTTAATGACAGAGTAACTCGCTGAGCAAATTCAAATTGTGCTCTCACGAGAACTCTGGATTTCCAGGGTAAGTCATTAGGACTTTTGCAGTAAATGAAGGACCACCAGGGGTGGACTGGGACAAAAATTCAGCCCTAGCACTGTAGCCACACCAGCCCGCATTACCACGCCCATGTAGCCCCACCCACGGACACGTGCATTCACTAATTACATTTGTGTACAGATGGTGAAATAATGTAAGCAGTATCTATATAACAGATGTTTAAACATGTAATGTAAGTAACTGGCCAACAACTACTTTTTAAGAGTACACGTTTATAACAAATTGACACATGTTGCCTATTTATGCTGTTTGTATGCTGTTAAATGCTGTCATTCTCTACAGTATGTTGTTCTCTGTTGACACTGTACATATTGTCTGTCTGGTTCTCCATATTTTTTACCTATTTATCTCTCCAACTGCAATCTGAATATGTTACTATATTTTATATATATATATATATATATATATATATATACACTACCGTTCAAAAGTTTGGGGTCACATTGAAAAGTCTTTATTTTTGAAGGAAAAGCACTGTACTTTTCAATGAAGATAACTTTAAACTAGTCTTAACTTTGAAGAAATACACTCTATACATTGCTAATGTGGTAAATGACTATTCTAGCTGCAAATGTCTGGTTTTTGGTGCAATATGTACATAGGTGTATAGAGGCCCATTTCCAGCAACTATCACTCCAGTGTTCTAATGGTACAATGTGTTTGCTCATTGGCTCAGAAGGCTAATTGATGATTAGAAAACCCTTGTGCAATCATGTTCACACATCTGAAAACAGTTAAGGTCATTACAGAAGCTACAAAACTGACCTTCCTTTGAGCAGATTGAGTTTCTGGAGCATCACATTTGTGGGGTCAATTAAACGCTCAAAATGGCCAGAAAAGAGAACTTTCATCTGAAACTCGACAGTCTATTCTTGTCCTTAGAAATGAAGGCTATTCCATGAGACATTGCTAAGAAATTGAAGATTTCCTACAACGGTGTGTACTACTCCCTTCAGAGGACAGCACAAACAGGCTCTAACCAGAGTAGAAAAAGAAGTGGGAGGCCGCGTTGCACAACTGAGCAAGAAGATAAGTACATTAGAGTCTCTAGTTTGAGAAACAGACGCCTCACAGGTCCCCAACTGGCATCTTCATTAAATAGTACCCGCAAAACACCAGTGTCAACATGTACAGTGAAGAGGCGGCTGCGGGATTCTGGGCTTCAGGGCAGAGTGGCAAAGAAAAAGCCATATCTGAGACTGGCCAATAAAAGAAAAAGATTAAGATGGGCAAAAGAACACAGACATTGGACAGAGGAAGACTGGAAAAAAGTGTTGTGGACGGATGAATCCAAGTTTGAGGTGTTTGGATCACAAAGAAGAACGTTTGTGAGACGCAGAACAAATGAAAAGATGCTGGAAGAATGCCTGACGCCATCTGTTAAGCATGGTGGAGGTAATATGATGGTCTGGGGTTGCTTTGGTGCTGGTAAGGTGATTTGAAGATTGAAGAAGATTTGTACAGGGTAAAAGGGATTCTGAATAAGGAAGGTTATCACTCCATTTTGCAACGCCATGCCATACCCAGTGGACAGCGCTTGATTGGAGCCAATTTCATCCTACAACAGGACAATGACCCTAAACACACCTCCAAATTGTGCAAGAACTATTTAGAGCAGAAGCAGGCAGCTGGTACTCTATCGGTAATGGAGTGGCCAGCGCAGTCACCAGATCTGAACCCCATTGAGCTGTTGTGGGAGCAGCTTGACCGTATGGTACGCAAGAAGTGCCCATCCAACCAATCCAACTTGTGGGAGCTGCTTCTGGAAGCGTGGGGTGCAATTTCTCCAGATTACCTCAGCAAATTAACAGCTAGAATGCCAAAGGTCTGCAATGCTGTAATTGCTGCAAATGGAGGATTCTTTGACGAAAGCAAAGTTTGATGTAAAAAAAATCTTATTTCAAATACAAATCATTATTTCTAACCTTGTCAATGTCTTGACTCTATTTTCTATTGATTTCACAACGTATGGTGGTGAATAAGTGTGACTTTTCAGGAAAACACAAAATTGTTTGGGTGACCCCAAACTTTTGAACGGTAGTGTATATATATATATATATATATAAAGACTTTCTAAAAGAATTCCTGCATTCTGATACATTTTTAGGCACCAATGTATGGTAAAAACGACAATATTTATGACAAGGAAATCACAAAATTCTATAGGCCTAGGCATCAGGTGTTAAAACCAACTGTACCAAAACATCAAATTAGACTACTATTTAACTATTTATTATTATGAATATAATTATTATTATTATAACCATAGTGAAATCGTGCAAGTGATAAAAACCCGTTCTATGCGCTGTCGGCCTGTAAAAAAAGAAATCTGACCGCCCCACATTTAAAAAATTGTCCGGCCCCTCTGGCATTTGCCAGAATTTCCAGATGGCCAATCCGCCCCTGAGGACCACTTTGTCATCACTTAAGTGTCATTTAAGTGGAGCAAATGAGATGTTTCCAGTTGCTGTCTACATGTTACATGTTGATCTGTGTTCATGTCTGACCACTCTGGTTAGATTTAGCAGTCGTGTAAACTTATAAGACTCCCAACTTCTCTGGGACAACCTGCTGAATTGCAATTATCTTAGACAATAACTAAATTGTGTAGAATTCTAATCAAGCTGGCATCCTCTTTTGAAGTTAAATAATTATACTTTGTGTGATGGTTAAATCACTAATTGCGGATTAATACCCTGTGTCTGGCCAGAATTCCAGCCCACTAAATGTTTTATGCTTCGTAGTTGTCTCACTGCTGTGTGAGGAAAAATATTTAAGCAAATGTCTTCAAGTGAAAAAAAGGTTTCTTTTGACAACATCCACAGGAAAAGTATGTTTCTTATCAATAAATACTTCTTATATTTATTGTATTTCCATATAAAGTTGTCCTTCAACAAATGCATTACAAATATTTTACTCTGCTGTGGTTTGGAAACTGGACATGTTGGTATCTGCAAAAACTGCCATTATGTGAAATTACACAGTGTTCTTAAAGTGGAAGACATAACTGTTTCCTGTGTTGATTTAAACAACACTGTTTTTGTCTAACAGTCTAAATATAATGTCAGTCTGGTATGTGTCTAACAGCTGAGAGGGAAACAATTAGAGAGAGTTTTAGCTGTTAATAGCTGGACATATATGATTTTATCAGAGAAAACTTGGTAATATTATATTGGAAATTAACTTTTTCAACAGGCCTAGACTGTGCTCCTAAACTCAGATAAACAACTGCAAAGAACTGTGATTTTAGGAAATGAGTCTGAGGGTGTAATTGGAGCTGTCAAGTGGAAAACTCCAATCATAATTCCAATAATTCCAAATGCATTTAATCAGCCCTGGGACAGATTTCAAACACTAGCATTATATTGACTTTTTGCACACAAGACTGCTTTCTGTTTTTTTCTTTGTTATAGGTTATCATTAATTTGATGTGTATTTAAAAGACGAGCCTATAATTGCTTGTTTTGACGGTGCTGGAGTTTAGTTTCTGTTTGATCTATTTTTCAATATTTGCTGCAGCAAAACCTGTGTTAAACCATTTTAAAAGGACAGAGTTGAATTGAAAGTAAAGTAATGCCACGGCAAGATACACAACACATAACAGTATTGATAAAATGATAATGATTAGACTAAAAGTAATACGTCCAGTACTAAATGTGAAAGAACTAGTGAAGGCTATTTTCAGTACAGGTGGTGCTGCTCATTAAAACACAATTAGCTGGTCTAGTAGCCCTATACAAATGCATTATCTATATTAAACTGAAGATGTGTGGCATTATAGCTCTGAGAACTACTCCTGCTCCGGTAATTACCTTCAAATGGAGATGTTTATCAGTCTAACACTTGGCACACAGACTCATTTTAATGTCCTCAATGTGTTCAGGTCATAAACATAACACATACATAATTTAAGCAGGGAACAGTATGTTTTCACATCAAGTATGATTACTCTAATTCATTAGAAAATTTTCAGATATTCAGTTATTACCTCTTTTTTAAATGATGACACCTGTAAATACACTAACAGGGAGAATCAAATAGGCAATGTGTACCTTTATTCGCAGGGAGTGTATTATTATGAATATCACAATTAATGTAATTATATGTATTTATTATATATTTCTAAATATTCAGATTTATTATTGTTTATTATTACCATTATTATTGTTATTTATAACCGTATTTTTTATTACTTTAAAACATATATTATTTATTCTATATTTACAAATACAGTATTTTCATGTAAAATGTGGTACTGTGATGCGCTAAAGAGCAGCTCTCACTTCTAAAATAATTATAATAAACCATTGACAAGAATTTGCATCCAATCTGTGATATGGATAGATTTAACACTTACCGGTCAATGCACAACACAGTAACAATTCCCACTGTGGTAAACTGGTTGCTGACATCCACCACTACGACCGCTTTGCACATGAAGTTTCCAAAGACCCACTGTCTGTCTCTGACCAGCTGGTGAATGTTGAATGGCATCACAAGCAAGAAAAGCATGTCGGCTATTGCCAAGTTCAGCACGTAGATGTCTGATACCATTTTCTTCTTGCATGCTTTCACTGCGTAGATGACCAGTCCATTGGCTACAACTCCCACTGAACACAGGATGCCATAAATTGAAGGGAGTATGTGCATGAAAGTTGTGATGTTGATGTAGTTGTAGGATGAGTGAGTTGAATTCCGACATAATGTGTCAGTCAGGTTCTCTGTTTGGTTGTTTTTGCAAAAAACGCCCGTGTCATTCATCTTCAAATCCTCTTAATAATCGCCTAGGTGTGTTGTTGTGTTTGTAATTAAAGCGCGCACTCGGCGCTCTCCAGCCGGCGTCTGGTCTCCAAACTTGGACGGCAAACTCGCTCACTGTCCCCCTGAGTTTGTCCGTGTATTTCCCTAACAAATATTATATGACTGAAAACATGAAAACGTTAAATCTAATCAAGTCTGGCTACAGGAGCAACGACGGTGCCTGGAACATGTTTATCTCTGAAGGCAAACCATGATATGACCGTTTGCGGTGCGCATCTGCTGTGCGCTTTACCAAACACAGAGCGCGCTTCAGGGGACACTAGTTCCCTCCCTTCAAATATAATTCGATGTGTCATGTAAATTGACAAGCAAATGAAAAGAAAGGGCTTTAAAGTCTAAAAGCCAGAAATCGTGACTGGCTTTACACATTGATTAAATTAAAAATGAAATTAAGAAGGCGAGTAAACAATCTCTTGTTGTGATGCATTTGGATGCAGTTTGCATTTTAAGGCATTCCTATTCGTCTCCTCTCCGCTAAACGTTTTGGGCTATTGTATACTTTCATAAGTGTAAGTAATGTTCATTCTGCAGTGTGATAAATACATAGATGACAAAGACTGCCATGTTAAAATAGCAAAATGGAAGAATCAATATGACTAAAGATGACAATATTACTACAGGGCAGGCACTGGGAAGATAAAACAGGAAGAAATCTTCAGCTACAGAATATGCCTGCAAAATTAGGCCACATGCTTCAATTACTTTTACAAAAAAAGAGATGCCTGTATCTTTTTGCATTTCAATTAAACCACATTTCCGGGGAGCTTTCAAACATTGAGCTTTTTGTTTCCTCTAAAATTCTGATTAGTTTCAGCTTTATTGAACTGAATTGGGTTATCACAAGCAATTATGTTTTTTTTTCATGGTGAATTTGCCCTTAAGGCTGCAGTATAACCCTAATACCAAAGATCTGTTTTTTTCTCTGGAGGATTGCTCTGACACCATTGTGAATCAGCTTTAAAGGACAGTTTGGTCCAGCTCAACTGCGAGGGCTCTCCCCTCACAGGTCAGGTGATTACATGAGAGCTTTCCTCGACTGGCTTTAATTCCCTATTATGCTTCCTTTCTCTGTTCAAAGTGCACCATAATACAATCATTTTAACCCAAGCCGTCATAGAAAATAAACTTTATGACTTTTGACCACTTTCAATGGTCTAGAACAATAGCCGACCTGCTTCAATGAGCTCTTTGACAGTCAGTTACTGACAGCAAAAGAAAAATCTCTGAACAAAATTAATTATTAATTATAAATTATTATTCCTTTATAGTTTATCATTTTAGATCTGTGAGTATAAATCCCACTTTACCAGAGATAGACACCAAGAGCCATCAAGTTAAAAACATGTTAGACTAAAACAGCATTTCCAGTTGGTTTTGACTTAGAACTCTTAGATATAGTTTCAAGGGATGTTGAAGGTTATCTGCTTTGCTAAAAGCTTGAGGCCAAGTACTAATCCATGTTTTGTATGTATTTATTAAGTGCTGCATGATCTTTCCAAAAGCTATTAGATGGATTGCAATGCAACTTTGTAGAAGTATAGCAATGATGCTGAAGGAATAAGGATGCAAAACTCCACCGCAAAGAAAGTTTGCCAAGCAATGAAACGTTAAATTCCATTGGCAGCGTATTAAACATTCTCCAGTGCACAATACATTCAGACATACACACATATAAGCTTAGAACGTCAACAGCCAGCTGTCGGGAAAATGTGGCATAATTGCCGCAGGATGGTGAAGTCAAGATTAAGCTAAAGACTCATAAAACATGTATACACAGTGGAGCTTTCTTTGCACTTAAAAGGTTCCCTTTTCCCCCTATTATTCCTACTAACATAATCATTTTGTAAATATGTCTCATGTTTTATAATTTAATGTCTTAATTTACAGTGCTTCAGATCTGTCTGTGCATCATGTGATGAGTCATTTCTTAAAAGGCGCTCATATATCGGTTATTCCCAGTGGGAAGATTAAAGCATTATGTGAAAAAAATAACCAAAAATGTTATTGTTTGGTTATGTGCTGCCTGCTACTGCAAAGACAAAGTTGAACTTTCTTCACTAGACAGCATTGCTGTTGTTGGCATTGGTATGAACTGTAGTGTGCTGCAGTTACCAAACATTTCGAGAACTGGGATTGTGGCTGATACAAATTTACACAAGTCTCCACAATTTCTTTCCTTCAACAACTGCCACTGTGAGAACTAGTGCAAGACGGGGATGGTAGGGTCGTAGCTCCCATCTGCTCAGTGATTGACAGTGGAGGGCGGTGCTTGCCCTGGTCAGCTCCTGAGTGTACAGGTGTGTACCTGTGTAAATGTGAAGCAGGACATTGCTGAAAAAAGAGCACAAGCACTCAATAAAACTTCAGCCTGGATCAAGTGAGGAATAAACATGATGGCTTATTAAAGTGTGTAGTCTTTTATGGCAAATTCAGAGTATAATTAAAACCAAAGTAGGTCTGAATCAAGAATAGTTAACTATAGCTTAAAATTGGCTTTTTGAAAGACATAAATAAATATGGTTTAGCTACATCTGGACAATAGAGTCCTGGACTACTTTATTATGACCACCTACAGTATGGCAGTCCTCATTAATGAGATAATGTGCACACCGCACTGGCCTGATGTGGCCCATAAAAGCTGGAACAGATCACATAAAGCATATAGTATGGTGGAATCAGAGGAGTAAAACAGGAGCGAAAAGAACACAGTCACAAACGCAAAACTCGTAAAGTGAGCATGTGGAGAGGGAATACTGGCTCAATTCTTTATGAGAACGTTGTTATCACACGTCTATAAAAACACTTCCATCAGCAAATTGACAGCATGGGTTGTTCCTGTCACTGACAACTTGTCTTGATTGTTCACTGAAATAGATCAAGTAATCCATGTGAAAATTTTGTAAACGTTAAACCTGCTTCTTTGAATGTTTTAGTCACTAAATTGACAATGAGTTTACTGTCTTCATATTGATTCAGAAAGTCTGGAACTAGGTTTGTTACTGGACAAGAAGCTTTCAGACCACCCACTGTCACTAATTCACTTGAAGGTTTAAAAGACATCACATGTTGGGTGTTGTTCTAGTTTTGGCATAGCTTTACTTTGTAAAATGCAGCTCACTGGTTTAAAAAAAAAAAAAAAAGGTATTAAATACAGCTGTGCAAAGAATATCTCTGACAGCAAAGATGGAAGAAAGTGCAAAGGCAAGCACAGCAATACAGCTTCACTCTTCTCAGCCAACAAAAATCTGGCCAGAATTTGCTCAAACGTCGCAAATCATCAACTCAGCTAATCGTGAAGGAACATACGTGGCAGGAAATCTAAAACACAATCCAGTAAGCCAGAGCATTAGCTGACCCAGGCTAAAGCGGTATACCTTATAAGCTCGGCAAGAACTGCCCAGCAGCTAGTGCATGCAGGAAACAGCTAGCCTGGCTCGAAATGTTGCTGGACTGTTCTTTAGCTGGGACCAGTAACTTCCTGGATTCATTGCTGTTGGCAAACTACTCACAACTAAGTACTAGTCTGGCACATAACACCACATAAAACAACAAACTATAATTTTTTATCATTTTCATTTGTACCATCCAGGTACAGTATGTTAACTAGTGAGCTACAGATTTGCCTGTAGGCAGATTTTGCTACCTTTGGACAGAACCATGCAAGCTGTTTCGTCCTGTTTCCAAACTTTATTCAAAACTCCGAATATATTTACCGTGCAGACACTTAAGTGGTATCCATCTTGTCATCCAACAATAAAGGGAATACTATGTTGTTATTTTCTAAAATGTCAAATTCTTTAAAGTACTACACTCCAATTTCCCTGGGACCCCAAAATCACTGCTGCTTGAATAAATAAAGCATAAATGTCAATTTCAAAAGGACAACATGGGAAACATGCTTGTCTTACTGTGATGTCGCTGCATGTGGCGGCTTAACATCCTCCTCTTCTTGCATTTGTCCTTTCAGTCCTGATGAGCTCTCATCATAGTGGATGAGGATGATTGCCTGGGACATGAAGTTATTTGGTAGGATTAAGGAGTTTGCACTCATTTCATCATCCTTTTATTTGAGAGAGAATGAACGCACTGTCACTTCACTCAGGTAGAGAGGTAAAGGGTAATTTAGAGCAGTTTAAGCCATTATATGTGCTGTGGAGGTAACATTTAGTGTTTCCATGGTGAAGGGGAATACTCTTTCACTGCAGGTCAAAGGTGCATGTAAAAAAGATAACTCTAACAACACCAGTGTCCATCCATCCATCCATCTTCATCCGCTTATCCGGTATCGGGTCGCGGGGGCAGCAGCTCCAGTAGGGGACCCCAAACTTCCCTTTCCCGAGCCACATCAACCAGCTCCGACTGGGGGATCGATTCCCAGGCCAGGTTGAGATATAATCTCTCCACCTAGTCCTGGGTCTTCCCAGGCCTCCTCCCAGCTGGGCCTGGAACACCTCCCTAGGGAGGCGCCCTGGAGGCATCCTTACCAGATGCCCGAACCCTCAACTGGCTCTGGCGCGAAGGAGCAGCGTCTACTCCGAGCTCCTCTCGGATGACTGAGCTTCTCACCTATCTCTAAGGGAGGCCAGCCACCCTCCTGAGGAAACCCATTTCGGCCGCTTGTACCCTGGACCTCGTTCTTTCGGTCATGACCCAGCCTTCATGACCATAGGTGAGGGTAGGCAAAATTGCCCGTAGATCGAAGCTTTGCCTTCTGGCTCAGCTCTCTTTTCGTCAAGGTGCGATAAACTGAATGTAATACCGCACCAGCTGCTCCGATTCTCCGACCAATCTCACGCTCCATAGTCCCTCACTCGCGAACAAGACCCCAAGGTACTTAAACTCCTTCACTTGGGGTAAGGACTCACTCCCTACCCGAAGAAAGCACTCCATCGGTTTCCTGCTGAGAACCATGGCCTCAGATTTAGAGGTGCTGATCCTCATCCCAGCCGCTTCACACTCGGCTGCGAACCGATCCAGTGAGTGCTGGAGGTCACAGGCCGATGACGCCATCAAGACCACATCATCTGCAAAAGCAGCGATGAGATCCCGAGCCCACCGAACTGCAACCCCTCCCGCCCGACTACGCCTCGATATCCTGTCCATAAATATTACAAACAGGATTGGTGACAAAGCGCAGCCTGGCGGAGGCCAACCCTCACCTGGAACGAGTCCGACTTACTGCCGAGAACCCGGACACAGCTCTCGCTTTGGTCATACAGAGATTGGATGGCCCTGAGAAGGGACCCCTCACCCCATACTCCGCAGCACCTCCCACAATTTCTCCCGGGGACCCGTCATACGCCTTCTCCAGATCCACAAAACACATGTAGACTGGTTGGGCATACTCCCAGGCCCCCTCCAAGATCCTTGCGAGTGAAGATCTGATCCGTTGTTCCACGGCCAGGACGGAATCCACATTGTTCCTCTTCAATCCGAGGTTCGACTATCGGCCGAACTCTCCTTTCCAGCACCTTGGAGTAGACTTTACCGGGAGGCTGAGAAGTGTGATACCCTGTAATTGGCACACACCCTCTGGTCCCCCTTTTTGAATAGGGAACCACCACCCCGGTCTGCCACTCCTTAGGCACCGTCCCAGACTTCCACGCAATGTTGAAGAGGCGTGTCAACCAAGACATCCCCTCCACACCCAGAGCTTTCAGCATTTCTGGACGGATCTCATCAATCCCTGGGGCTTTGCCGCTGTGGAGTTGTTTGACTACCTCAGCGACTTCCACCAGGAAATTGACGACAATCCCCATCATCCTCCAGCTCTGCCTCTACCACAGAGGCGTGTCAGCTGGATTTAGGAGTTCCTCAAAGTGCTCCTTCCACCGCTCTATTACCTCCCCAGTTGAGGTCAACAACGTCCCATCCTTACTGTATACAGCTTGGATGATTCTTCGCTTCCCCTCCTAAGGTGGCGAACGGTTTTCCAGAAGCACCTTGGTGCCGACCGAAAGTCCTTCTCCATGTCTTCTCGAACTTCTCCCACACCCGCTGCTTTGCCTCTGTCACGGCAGAGGCTGCAGCCTTCGGGCCCGTCGGTACCCTGCAACTGCCTCCGGAGTCCTCCGGGATAACATATCCCGGAAAGACTCCTTCTTCAGTCGGACGGCTTCCCTGACCACCGGTGTCCACCAGGGCGTTCGTGGGTTACCCCTTGAGGCACCTAAGACCCTATGACCACAGCTCGCCGCAGCTTCAGCAATGGAAACTTTGAACATTGTCCACTCAGGTTCAATGCCCCAGCCTCCACAGGGATGCCCAGCTCCGCCGGAGGTGCGAGTTGAAAGTCCGTCGGACGGGGGCCTCCTCCAGACGTTCCCAATTCACCCGCACTACCCGTTTGGGTTTACCAGGTCTGTCCAGAGTCTTCCCCACCCCTGACCCAACTCACCACCAGATGGTGATCAGTTGACAGCTCTGCCCCTCTCTTCACCCGAGTGTCCAAAACATACGGCCTCAGATCAAATGAAACGATTATAAAATCGATCATTGACCTTTGGCCTAGGGTGCTCTGGTACCACGTACACTTATGAGCATCCCTATGTTCGAACATGGTGTTTGTGATGGACAATCCATGACTAGCACAGAAGTCCAACAACAGACAACCACTCTGGTTTAGATCAGGAGGCCGTTCCTCCCAATCACGCCTCTCCAAGTATCTCCATCATCACCCACGTGTGCGTTGAAGTCCCCCAGCAGAACTATGGAGTCCCTACTGGAGCCCCATACAGGACTCCATTCAAGGTCTCCAAGAAGGCCGAATACTCGAACTCTTGTTTGGTGCATATGCACAAACAACAGTCAGATTTTCCCCCATCACCCGCAGGCGTAGGGGGAGCGCCCTCTCGTCCACCGGGTAAACTCCAGCAGCGGCGCTCAGCCGGGACTTGTGAGTATCCCCACACCCGCCCGGCGCCTCACACCCTGGGCAACTCCGGAGTAGGAAGAGTCCAACCCCTATCCAGGAGTACGGTTCCAGAACCGAGACTGTGCGTAGAGGTAAGCCCCACCAGATCTAACTGGTAGCGCTCCACCTCCGCACAAGTTCGGCTCCTTCCCCACAGAGAGGTGACGTTCCACGTCCCAGAGCCAGCCTCTGCCGCCCAGGTCTGGTCCGTCGAGGCCCTGACCTTCGCCGCCACCCATATGGCAGCGCACCCGACCCCAGCGGTTCCTCCCACAGGTGGTGGGCCCATGGGATGGAGAGAGAGGAGCCACGTAGCTTTTTCGGGCTGTGCCCGACCGGGCTCCGTGGCAAACCCGGCCACCAGGCGCTCGCTGACGAGCCCGCCGTCTGGGCCTGGCTCCAGACGGGGGCCCCGGGCTTCCTCCGGGCAGGGTCCCTCGATCCCTTCCTCGATTTGTCATAGGATTTTGAACCATTCTTTGTCTGGCCTCTGAGACCACTTTGCCATGGGAGACCCTACCAGGAGCACAAAGCTCCAGACAACACAGCCCTCAGGTTCATAGGGACACACAAACCTCTCCACCACGATAAGGTGATGGTTCCCAGTGTGTGTTTTTCATTGTTTATTTTTTATTATTTTTTCACTTCAAGGGTAATAGGATAACAGCATGTCCTTGGTGTTTTTTCCCTTGATTGACTGTTAAAATCATTATTGTGTAGAGAGCCTTATGTAACGTCAGATTTACCCTATGTCATTGGTCGCAAGCACGATAAAATATGCTCAAGAGGAAATAATATTATTTCACACACTAAAAACTAAAAACTCAGTTTTTGGGTTATTTGTGTTGGGTTAACATTATGAGTTATTTTTTCAGCAAGTAACCGTTTTCTGGTTTATTCCTAATGTATTTTTTGTTGGAGGGGTGTATTTTATGGAGTTATTATATTATCATGTCAAAACAGTTTATAATATGAATAATCACACTTGTGTGTTGTGTACATTATGATAAAACAGTATCACCATTTGTAGGAGAAATAAAGTGACACACCCTCTAAACATAGATTAACTAAGAAATAGAAGAAATAAGTTCATATATTACATCCTTGTCCCTATAACATACACATCAGTCTGCCAGAAATTTAGAAGAAGAGGAAGAAGAAACACCTCCTTCTGTCTCTACCCCCTTAGAAGAAGAACGCACCCCCCCAATTCTTTTCTTTCTAATATTGTTATTACAGTGTGACCTAAAATAAATTGGAAAAATAGGTCCAAGTGTGTATTTGTTTTATATAGATTTTAATTTAATGCAATGCAATAAAAATGTAAGTGCTTAAAGTGTGTAATATAATGTAAAACAAAGTTTTCTTTTCTGAAATATGGCATACTGGCATAGCAACCCAAGCTAGGTTATTTTTCACGCAACTCCTGAGTTAAAAAGACAACAACTGATTGCTGGGCAACATGGTGATCCAATGGTTAGCACTGTAGCCTCACAGCAAGAAGCTTCTGGGTTTAAATCCAAGATATTTGGGAATTGGGAATGGGTTATTTTAGTAGTGTTTAACCCAGAAGTTGGGTCAGAAAGAATAACCCAATTTTCCGGGTTGAAATAACCCAGAAATTAGTTGGTCCCTTTTTAACCCAGGAGTTCTTAATGTGTAACTGCCTGCCACACGATGTACGTCCTTGTGCACCAATTCAACAACAGAGAGTTGAAACTATGCAGCAAGAGCACAGAGTAGCCACCCCATGCAAGAGAGTGTATGCTTGAGGAGCACTTGATGGCATGAACACTCTCACAGGTAACTGTGCTCTCAAAGTTGGTTTCTGCACGCACAAATTGACCTGACTTTTGACAATTTGGGCTAGAAACAGAGGCACTGACCCTCGTATGATTGGCTAACAGCATCACACCAATCAAAGGTGACTAATCATTAGCGAATACCAGTGACTCCCTTGAGTATTGAATTGGTGTGCAAGAACTTATATCAATCATGTGAGTGGAAGTTAATCTATGTGACTGTAAAATAATATAATTGGCTCATGAGGATGTTTTTTCGTGCTTGCAACATTACATAAATCTGATGCCACAGCCATCCGTCTACAGTAAGAGAATACGCAATCATTTGCACACACTATAAATACATGCACACATAAAATGTGTTTTAATGTCCCCCACCACATTTAATTTGGATGATTTAACAAACTTGACACCCAGTCACCTTTAAATAGACAGAATCTAAAACTGATCAGTGACTTGCCACAGCAAATCATTTTCTCTCACATCGACATACACAGACCTGAGAGCATCCTGCCCTTCGTGTCCATAAATAAACAGTGATTGCTGCTTGTAAATGAGTAAAATGTGGACAAAGCAGAGTGCTTTACTAACTTTTCTAAGAGAACTTCTTTAATTGAATAGATGCTGGTATGCCTGAGGCCTATAATTGAATTAGGAAAATGTGAACTGAAATGTCAGTTGCCCCAGTGTCAGTTTGTATTATAGAAAGGGACTTTAAAATAAGATAATGATTTTTTTTTTTCTCATTTTCCATAAATGTTAGACCAGACATGTTGTAATTTGTTAATACGGTAATTTGTGGGTCGCATTTATACATTTGCCTGTGCTGCACATTCAACTGAGCCTGTCTATAAGTGTCTGTTTATGTCAAAGCTGAGCACAAATCTTGAGAGAAAACATAAAACAGCAACAAATATGAAACAATAGCCTGCCCTGTCTGGTTCCTAGTTAATAGTATCACATGCCTAGGATGTCATATGATTTTTTTTTTTTGTCAAGATAAGATAAACAGCTCAATAAATTCTCCAGACCTTTGCTAATGATAATTGCATGCTCTAGTTAATGTTTAGTTTGTATTTAACACTTGAGGAAAGACGATGCAGTATTGTGTTCCGAGGGTTCAGACATGTGATGAACACAATGGGAAAGGTCAAGATGAGCTGAGAAGAGTCCAATGTCAGGATCCATTCTTCAGTGTTGTCTGGGGGATCCCCACTGGTGTGGAGCCTCATTTACATATCTCCTTGGGGTATGAATGTTGTTATGGAGTTGTGTTTCTTTCTTTCGGACATAACCAGAGAATGTTTAGCTCTTGTACATGTACAGTAAATGCATTGTATAGCTTTTTGAGGTTGTTTTCTTCTGTCATTACATAAAGAACTAGTATCCCCTTTACAGTGGCTTGAGAAAGTTTACACACCCGTTCTAAAGTTGATTAAGAAGAGAAAATTGATCTTAATGCCTTAATTCAAAAGATTTAGGAAAATCCAACCTTTTAAGGACACCAATTTTCTTTGTGAATGAATAATGTATTAAAATACAAGTATACAGACCCCTGTGTTAAATTATCATAGAGGCAGGCACATTTTTATCTTTAAAGGCCAGTTATTTCATGGAACCAGGACACTATGCATCTGTCTATGCACTATGATGAAGTTCCCTTGGCCTTTGGAATTATAGCCCGACATCATCACATACCCTTCACCATACATAGAGATAGGCATGGGGAACTTTTCATAAAATCATCTCAATGCAAATCAAACCAGCTATTAGGCTAACTGAAATAAAACCATGCCAATCTCTATGTATGGTGAAGGGTATGTCATGATGTGTGCTTAGTTTAATTTCAAAGGCCAAGGGAACTTTATCAGGGTTATTTATCAGGGTGCATAGTATCCTGGATCCATGAAATAACTGGCTTTTAAAAATACAAATGTGCCTGCCTCTATGATAATTTAACACAGGGGTGTGTATACTTATGCCCCCTGTATTTTAAGGAAGAACATTTATTTATTTACAATACATTATTCATTCACAAAGAAAATTGGTGTCCTTAAATGTTGGATTTTCCTACATTTTTTAATTAAGGCATTAAGATCAATTTCCAATTTTTTTTCGTTTTTTTATTCCTCTTTTTAATCAACTTTAGCAGGGGTGTGTAAACTTTCTCAAGCCACTGTTTGTGCCTTACCATGCAAGTTGCCATTATAATGTACATTTCCTTCTGATTATTAGACAGTCGATCAGATTATTACTCGGTTCAATATGAACCGGTGTCAGAAAAACTCTTCATCTACATCCAATCATGTCTATTATCGGAATGTATGCCACTCACGCTCACCTCAAGTTTGATTACTTTGTTTGTTTGAATATAAAAAGCAAATAAGCTTGGACAGGCCTTTCCTTAAAATGAGTCTGATCATAGCGTTTGTCCTGATGGGCTTGTTTTGTTCTCCAATGGCTGCTGAATGACACAAATCTTGCGAGCGATCTTTGGACAATCATATGATCTCCTTCTGCAGCTCCTCCAGGGGATTGAGCAAGATGAATTCACTCAATGTGGTGAATCCATTCCTTTATAAAGTAACCACATACAAACTCCAATTCACCAGAGACTCATTTTCTAAGGATTAATGATCATAACAACTTTATTTCTACTTAGAGACTCTTGACAAAGTCAGGATTTGCAAATATTTTAGAGTACTCATATTTCTTCCAAGTAAATAGCCTGTTGATTTAGACCATAAAAGTACTGTATGGCCTTAGAAAGAAAGTCTCCATTTGCAGAAACATCAGAGACAGGATGATGCAAAATAATAATAATAATGAATTGCAGCTAACGTGTGTGTGTGTGTGTGTGTGTGTGTGTGTGTGTGTGTGTGTGTGTGTGTGTGTGTGAGTGTATTTAACGTATCAATGTTTAGCGATATAATTAATTGGTGAAAAGTAAGACAACAAATCGTAACCATAAGTTTATTAGGCGTTTTACGGGGTCCTTGGTAGCTTGGGGCCGAAGGCAATTGCCTACCTTTGCCTAATGGTAAGTCCGCCTCTGGTAGCATTGTAGATTGGTGGTTGTAACTGATCTACACGGTAATTTTCTTGAGTAGCCTAACATTAGCTTTTGCTCACTTTTAAAGCTTTAGTGCGTAACTTTTTTATATTAATGAACATCTCTTTGTATTTTTTAGTATGGCTATGTTTAGAAATGTTTAGAAAGATAATTACCTCTTCTGAAGAGTCCATCCTGATTTTTTTTAAGTCCTTGATCCCATTAGCACATGGCAAGAGGTGCAGTAACCCCTGGACAGGTCACCAGTCAGTTATAGCGCTGACACATACAGGCAAGTTTAAACCAGAACCTCGTTGCTGTGAGGTGTCAAAAGTATTCACATTCATTACTCAGGTAGAAGGATAGATACTGGGGTTTAAAGTTTACTCAAGTAAAAGTGTTGTGGTTTCATGGTTTAGAGTTTGTGTTTCTGTTGGTTTTGAGGTTGTTGTTGTTGTTTCCTGTTATGATTGTGAGTTTATTTTGTTTCCTGATTCTTTTGTTGTAGTCCGTGTTTCCTCCCTTGTTCTCTAGTAATGCTTCCTGTCTTGTGTTTGTCCCATGAGTGTCTGTATGTTCTGTTTCCTGTTTTATTTTGATAGTCTGTTATTCTTTCTAGTCTTGTCTAGTTTTACTTCCTGTCTTGTGTTGTCCCACCTGTTTCATTGGTCTGCCACGCCCCAATGTGTTTCACCTGCTGTATCACCTGTCCCTTGTTTGCTCGTTACCTCTTGTATTTAGTCTTTGTGCGTCCCTTGTCTTGTGTCGGATCATTGTTTGTAGCATGTCCCTGCGTCAGCGTGCTGTGTGTTTCTCTGCCAGTTTGCTGACATGTTTCCTCGGTTCCTGTTCATCTTGTTTCTTCTTTTTTTGACCCGCTGTTTTGTGGACACCTTCTGTTTTTATGGATATTTGTTAAAATAAAGACTCAAGCTCAGTACTTTGCCTGTCACCTCTGCATTTGGGTTCAACCTTCTCCACCACTCACAACATAAAAGTGTAAAAGTACTGTTTACAAAACTACTCAAAGTATAAAAGTAAAAGTAATGTAAGGGAAAAAAGCGTAGGTGGCGCCACAGGGGCCTATAGTGTACTCTATCTGGATAGCGCGATTTATCTGGATAGGTTTGTTTTTATTGGTGATTTTTAACGATGACAAGCCAGAATGAAAACAAGCTGAACTGGATGTATTTCTTTTAAAGAAGAGAAAGAGGCATTGATAACTAGTAAAGTGATTTTTCCATCAATCTTTCATTTGTTCCATTAATTAAAAAACCTTGAAACAAATGCTCGGTTTTTCAAATTAATATAGTGCTGATCAGTTACTAACAGCACACACTGATACAAGCTTTAACCCTGCATTACAAATGTTTTACCAAAAAGTATATTAAAAGTACTTCAATTGTGATTTAAA
The DNA here is from genome assembly GCA_013375575.1 of Percina caprodes. Taxonomy (NCBI): domain Eukaryota; kingdom Metazoa; phylum Chordata; class Actinopteri; order Perciformes; family Percidae; genus Percina; species Percina caprodes. Next base: position 19,078 of record JABXJD010001956.1, read on the forward strand.
AAAAACAATGTAGCACACGCACACACAAGTGCGCACACACACACACACACACACACACACACGCATAAACACACATTGGGTTAGATGATGAAGTGAGACAGGAGACTCGTTAGTGACAGAAGAGGCACACAGTTTCACATAGAGATCATGGACTTTTCCTGTGATTTGCAGACTGCCATGGCTCCTGGGGATTCTTTTAAGGGAACTGGAAGGTATGCTCAATTATCAGTGAGGTTTATCTCATTTGGGGCTACTCCAACTGAAGGAGTTAAGTTACTGTTTTTTTCCATAAGGTAGAGTAAGTTAGAGCACTACATTTACAGGAAACTGGTCAATTTTATTGTTAATGATCCTGATTGTTGGGTACTTCTTTAATTGAGTTGAGGAGCTGAGATATACAGTATGTAAAGAGATTAGAGTAGGACCACCTAACAAACAAACCTAACTAGAAAGAGATCCTTTGGCAGTTCTGGAACCAACTGGAGGAATTACAAATCTATGTTAGCCTGGGAATACCTCAAGAAGACTCAAGAAGAGCTGGAGGATAGAAAGAACTAAGTCTGTTTAAGCCTTCACATTTTAGCGTGACTCATCTCCATCATGCTGCTCTTTTTATTCACAAAAAATACTTTTAGTCTACTATCCACTGCATGAACTGGAAAACCATTGAGAATACTGAATCATGACCAATCAGTTTTATGTGCAGATAAGCATAGGAAATGTGTGTGTCTTATGCTGGGTGCTCAAGATTGAATCTAGGAGCCACAATAGATCTGGCATGCATAAACATGCTTTGATAATGTGCGTTATTCAACTCAAGGACAGCAGAGGGAACACATACCTTCCATCTTCATAGAACTGTAGAGAGCAAATCAACTGAAGTTATTGCTTATACTAGCTACAAGCTTGCATTCTCAGCCCTAAAGTGAGCTGTTTGTGGGACTACCTCTATGGCACTAGCTTCACAGTACCTACCGACAACACTCCCCTCACACACGGTATATGTCAACATCTGCCAACCTGGATGCTGCTGGACAGCCGCTCTGTCCATTTCGCTCTGTCCATTTGCCAGTTTCCATTAGGTAAGTAGCAGGGCATGCCAACTCTAATGCAGACAGGTTATCCCAGCAACCTCAAAAGAGAAATGATGACATGCAAAGATGGCTCATGGGTGTGAGAGATGAAATGAGTCATAACGTTTTCTCAGCCTTATGTCAATGTCATCATGTGACATTTAAAGGTGAACACCACCACAACGCAGAACTCTTGCCATTGACCACTAATCAGCGCCTGATGTTTTTGTTAACGACACCTTACCTTGACTGGTGAAAAGCTCAAAAAGTCGCAATCTCACACATATGTTTTAAGCCCCAGACCCAGAGAGACAACCCTGAGCATCCAGGAGTGTCTCTGTATCAGGGAATGGAAAGAAAACGTGAACTTTGAGAACACATTCTGTACACAAGGTGGATTGAGAGAGGCAACCTCATCTAGCAGTTGGTCTTACCTAAACAGTTCAGAAGAAGAGCATAAAAAGGTGCATATGATGAGGTTGGACATCTTGGTGTCCAGCATGCACTACATCTTGCTCGTGCCAGATTCTACTTACTGAAAATGGCCAAAGCAATCGAGAAGAAGTGCAAGAAATGCTGCTTCAGCAGGAAGGCTTTTTACATTTATGCTACCTAACTGATCCACTTGGATTAGGTCAAAGGCCTCCATCAACAATAAAGAGCTATTCACTAGCTTGATTGCTAAACTGTGGAGTAGCTGTTGAAAGAGAAGTTATCATCAGGACAAACTCCATTGCGCTACCAAATCCAGGGAAGCTTAACTAAGCAGGATTATTATTATTTTTTTTTGTTTTTCTTTGTTTGTTAAACCCAAACCTAGTCTAGATCCTTCGCGTTCCACTTCCGGGATTGCTCTGGTGCTGCAGGAAATTCTGCCGGATGCGTGTATTTGCTGTTTCCTTTTGCTTTCTTTGTGTTAAAATTGTAAATTTGGTGGATTTATCAGGACTATGGTTGACTGCTCCTCAGATCTCTGCATGGTAAATTGAGACAAATAGCTAGACTGTCTGTCCAATCTGAGGTTTCTCTCGCAACTTTTTGCAACGGCTCTGTGCAGAGTTTAACACCGTCCATGATGATTCTGATTGGTTTAAAGATATGCCAATAAACTAAAGTTTTCCTCCCATCCTCAAATGCCATGTGGAGTAGCCAGACCCTCCTTTAGCACGCTTTGGATGCGGGTCTGGCAAAACGAGACTAGGCCAGGCCACACCTGACTATAACTAATACTTTAATAAAACCCAGGGTTGACGCACAACAAAAGAAATATTTAAAGCAAAAACCTCAAGACTGACTTTTTTTTTAAAATTATATTTCCATGGTATATTTAAGTTGGTAGGTCTTAATCTCTGTGACCAAAAGAGAATTTAGTCAACCTAGATAACCAAGTGAACCTGTAACCAAATCGAACTGTAACATCATTGGTCTAAGGTGTATTTTGGAGGATCCCAGATTATTGATACCTTAGATGCTAAACCAGGATCAGCAGTGTAGACTCCCAACCCGAGGAAGGGTTACATGTCAGACAACATCATTTGACTTTGCCTTTCAAAACAGCTACAAATCATCATTGGAAAAGTACATCAGTTTTATCATGTAACAAAACACTGTGGTTGAGGTTTGGTGGAATTATGCACAGAAAATAACTGGTTAAGTTTTAGGAAAAGTTACAATTGCTGATTTGTGATTTGGTTAGTGGAGCTTTGTTGTCATGGTTACATTAATAACCATGTGGTTAAGATTAGGGGACAGGAAACAAACAAGGATGTTGAAGTCCAACAATTTGTTGACCCATCCATTTAACCCAACCTCCTCAATCTAAACAAAGTACCACATATGTATATATATATATATATATATATATATATATATATATATATATATATATATCAGTATGAAAATAGCCATTTCTTGCATGAACTAACATATGATGCCTGGAATTGTTTATCCTACTGAGCAGATAATGACCATTTATAAACGGTCACAGCACAGTTAACATTGTTATCCATAATCTAAATTAGATACGCATATGTACAGTATATTTTTAAACATAGAATCAGTGGTAGTCTAAATGTTGTGTGTGGGATGACATGACGTGTGTGCATGCGTACATGTGTACATGCAATTATTCCAGGAAAAGAAAAGTGACGATGTTGAAGGGAAGTTAAAAGAAATTTGTGGCAATCTGCCAAACTTGTGTTAAAGAAAGGTAATTACTGCAACAAATCGTCTATGATTTAACTCTTTTTGACACTACTCTGTAGTGACATTTGTGTCAATAAAGCCACTGATGGAGAACTTTGATTTGCTGTTCTTTACTCACAGCTTCTGAGTAAGCCCCTGTTATCCCTTTATCTTTATTTCTTCTGTCTGGGCTTTTATTAATGTCCTGGGTACAGAAGACCCGTCGAAGCACCAGGCAGTGACTGATTGCCTTTCCGTATTTAAAAAAAAACATATCTATTAATATGTTTGCTAAATTTGCTGGATGGAAAATCTGGATGGAAAATCCATCAGTCATACAGCAGAGTGGTGCATGGTTTGGTTTGGAACATTTGGTTACAGATTTTTACAGAAAAATCACAATTTGTCTTCCTGCCATGCCCGTCGCTGTTTGACCATGTGCAGTGCCAAACCCAGCGTTATTGAATTGAGAAAAGTCCCGGCCTATTCTTTTTTAGGTCATTCTGAGTATTTAATGGCATAACTATTCAATTCCTCATGCTTTACGGAGGGCACAAATGTGTTTTTTTCTGACAGTGTTTTTGGTTGAAAGTATAAAATGCCTCCATGCCGTTTATCCTTCACAGGTCTTTTGATGGTTGTGTAAAGAGTGTAAGTGCACATCAGACAGCTTTTTTTCACCTCAAAGATGTAAAAAGAAATCTGTATGCTGTATTGATCCCGCTGTGCCCGGTGGGCTTTATGATTAGTGCTCGCCATCTCCATCGCTCCATCCACAGCGAGCTCTCACCTCTCTGTAGCATCTGACGATTCATAGTGTCTGTGGGGTTTCAGCATTATCAGTATGCAGCACATAATGCCTGCGGGTCTGCAAATAACTCTGTGACATGCCCCCTACCCATCCACCCCGCCCCTTTGTTGATCTACACTTTATTGCTATATTTATGAGTAATACACAGGCTCCAACACAGTCGTTCCAATCAACCAGGGGTTGTGCAAATTTTTTCCACACTAGCCATAAAACTTGATGAATAATTTGAAAAGGTGCTGATGCAGATGGAGCTGGTGGTCAAGTGGGTTTATCTGATTAGTTTTTAAATATACTGTGTTGAAGCAAAGGATAACATTGGTTTGTCTACGACTGTTAGCTTGTAAGATAAGAAAAAAGGTAAGAAAAAAATGAACATGTCAAACAAATTGTGATTCAAGATAACATCTCTTTGCCGCCTTTCTTTACAGAAGTAGATACTGCATCAGTGCAAATGATCACAAGCAAATCGACCTGCAGCCAACATAAAACATAATCCTCTGTGGACTTCAGTGATTTCACCATGGAGATATAGTTATGTTCTAAGCCTATAGAGTTGTGGGAATCAATAGTAATTGTTTCACCCCAGGGGAGTGGCTTATATCTGACAAGTGACAATCTTTGTTCTTTTAGACATTCATTCACCTCAAAATGTGAATGGGACTGTATTTATATCTAAAATGTTCATATTAAACATGTATTTTAAATGTGAGTTAGAACAGATTTGTAGTCATTTGAGGCATATCAGATTTAGAAGCAGACCGGAACAAAGGAGTTCTTCTCTGGTATCCAGCAGATATAACATGATAACGACATGGTCCTGTGTCCCACAAATCCTTCGTAGTCGTGTTTTATCATTCTGAGTGAAGGTCTCCTGTTTAGGATTACCACTGAAGTATTGTTGTGTTGTTCTCTATTTTGAAATAACAAAGGAATAAAGTGCAACAGTGTCGATCGTAGGGACATATATATATATATATATATATATATATATATACAAAAGTATATACTGTACGTATATATACAGTAAATACTATGAATATATATGTATACTGTGTGTATATATACAGTATATATATATATATATATATATATATACTGTATATATATACTGTATATATATATATATATATATATATATACAGTATATATATACTGTATATATATATATATATATATATATATATATATATACAGTATATATATACTGTATATATATATATATATATATATATATATATATATATATATATATACAAAAATATTTACAAACAAAAGCACATTCCCATGCTCACATGTAGTATAGATAGAGATTTTTGGTCAACTGCTGTTTCCAAGGGCAAGGTGCTTGCATCATGGAAAGTTTTAACATTTACATTTCCATGGCAACTGAACAAAATCACTCGACTGGTGAGGAGGATGGTGTGATATTGTCAAAAGCTACTGAGCTTGTGAGACTAGATTAAATTGTTTCTTTAAAACTTAACATTACTGTGAGGCTACTTATGAAATTAGGATACAATTACCCAAAACTTTCAGCAAAACACCTGAGTCTTGTTTAATGAAAACAACACTGTTACATATAGTGAATATATTTTGTGTATGAAAAGTTCATATATATCATAGCATTCTAAAATCAATACCTATTTTCAATAATTGATATTGTTTGTAATACAAGGTGTGTGTTTGCCTCAACATTTTAAAGGTTCCTCTTCCTGTTCTGGACACTGCAGTAAAAGCTCTTTGGCACTGACTCAGCCACTTAATATGCATGCATTTCCACCTACTGGTCAAGTGATAACACTGCACACATCCTGCTTGTCTCCTTTTTATTTTCCAGCTTGTGATAAAAATCTAAATTACTGCTGCAAAGTAGAGATTTGGGCAGATAGTAGACATGCATGTGAAATCTCAACATATTTATATAATAGATTGCAGTCAGCGGAGCATATCACTGGCAGCCCCTGGGGTTTATAGCTGTTATCAAAAGACTGAGACAGGTCTGTGTTGATTTGTATCCCTGCATGTAATTTAACTGGTACATCTTTCTTTTTATCCATGCTGCAAATTCCTTTCATATAGGACGACACAACGTGCAAGCTATTCTTTTAATGCATTTTACATCAAGCCATCCGACTCTGATGTTCAGCTATTGGCAATAAAATATATGGTGCCTCCCCCTCTTGTGGTTTGATGTAATATTACATTGGTTTGAAGTTGCAGTTCTTAACCGTGCCAAGTCATTAGAGCTTTTGATAACCATATTGATGCTGAGAATGAGCTTTGCATTTCAATCTGCAGTTCATGAGAAAAAATATTAGTGCATGAATAGCATCACATGTTTCGAAAAAATATTACTCATTTCTGTGAGTAAAATGTGGAGTTATGTGACTGTCTGTGATCATGAAGACAATGTTTGAGAGGTGAGAGAGAAAGAAATCAATGTCAGGATTGAAGTGGTTGCCTTATTTCCTTTGGAGTGCAGGGTATTGCTGATTGAGCGTTCAGACCCATTCAGAACCAAGATTGCCTCTCCTCTTTATAGGCAGCTCCAGCTTGGATTGACTCTCAGTCTCATGATGCTGGTAAAAATAGCTTATTCTCCACAGGCTAGATCTAATTTAGCAGGCCCGTGTTTTCGCAGTGATAGCTGATGGGAAGAAGTATATTCATAACAGAGGAATGGACCCATTTTGTATATGTTTTAATTTAAAAGCTGCCTCAGTAACTGCTATAGCAGAAAACACAATAGCTAACGTGGGATTTTGCATTGTTTGCATCTGTGTGCATGTGGACAATTCCTCTACCTTTATACATCACTGTGCATGTGTTTTCATTTGACAGTGAAGTGTTCAGAGCAGCAATTGTTTCATGCGTCCTGAATTTTCTTCTTTAATCTCCTCCAAGGAAGCTCCTGGGCTTGGCTGCAAAGCATGGATGGCTGTGTGAGTTATGGCATGCAAGCTCTTCAGGAGGGTTTGGGAAGAAAGAAAGACTTTCTTCCAATAGTGAAAACGTATTATCACTGTGCAGAGCAAGATCAGTCCTCCCTGATACTTTCCAGATATGAAAAAGCTACAATATAGGACAGACAGTATCATGCAAGGGAGCATTGGTCCCTCAGGGTGACAGTAAAAAAAACACAGGAAAGTGTGTCTTCTCTGGCAATGAAATGGTGTGCAAGGAATCATGGATTCATTCTTCTGCACCTGCCTAAGGGCAATACATTCATGCCTATCTTTCTCTTTCTCTCCCTCCTCTTGTGTGTTTACGTGATTGTGCTGGCAACACTCATGTGTGTATAGGGTGAGTGTGCTGGGGCATCATTGGGTTAAAGCTATGGGGAATGGAATTTATCAAAGTCAGTAGAGCATTGTGATGAAAGCTTTGTGAGGGAATTTCAACCATGAATATAGCCAGGGTCCATGCAAAGTGGTTAGTTTTCTCTTGCTTTTTAATGAAAATTCTCCCCAGCTATTTTGGTTAACAGGGTCTCAATATAGCTTTAGCCTTTGCTGTTTATACTGTCAGTTGAATTAGCTGGTGCCATCCATCGGCTGCGTAGTGAGAATTAGAATGATACAAAAGTTGTTTAGCATGCTGGGAATCTGACCCGGTCTTTATCTATCTGCTGTGTTCCTCAAGACTGATTCTCCATATTCAATTTGCCTTTGTTCCATCCAGTTTCCATTTAGAAACTGATTGACTCAGTGTTTTGCCATCCACCATAATCACCAAATAATTTACCTTGTTGTTATCAAGACGCAGATAATGGAAAAAGAAAAAGAAATCCCAGTCTCAACTTTGTTAGGCCAAAGCATTACAATCAAATGCTTGAATTGTTTCCTGGAAAACAACAACGGAAAAAGGAAAGACAATGCTCTCTCTCTGTAATATGGTAATAGTTTCTTATCTGTGTTCTGTGTCTTTGTGTCCAAATAGCTTCACATACCTAAGGCCAGTCATTTATTTAATAACCCAGCATCTTACTGTAAATGGTACGGCTGAGACCAGCTATGATGTCCTCTGCTCCTCGCAAAATGAACACAGCCCATTGCCTATTCATTTACAACCTCCAGGTAGAGCACATTATATACAATTGACATTAACTCATTACCGCTATAAATGGACTACGGTAAACACATTCATGATTGCAGCACAATAGCCATGCGGTGGAGCATGATGGATCATTAGCCATCAACGTTCTTTTTTTGATGGCAGATTTGCTCTAACCATTTTTATGCTGCAGGTTTGCCAGAATGTGAGGCAGACAGCAGCTAAAAAAAGTATGCATCAGTACTGCACTGTTAGCAGTCACATGTCGGTTAATATGATTTTGATTCATTTTTTTGGCAATGTTCAATCTGACACGTTGCAGTATCTTGCGTACACTGATGTGCAATTTAATTTTTCATCTGTGAACAGTCTCTAACTTAAAAAATCCGATTGGATAATTAAAATCATACCATCCCTGCAGATACAACATGATTAGGTGTGATAAAACTGCAGTTTCATCAGGTGCACAGGTGAGCATGTGGGGACAGAAACAGCTTTAAGTTATGCACGCAGAGAAATCCTCCTTTCTTCTGCACACACATTCACACACACCAGAACAGAATGTTCTTAGGTTTAATATAGCACATTCATGCCAGGCTCCAGCAGAATTCACAACACATCATTGACTGCTGTCTAAAAATCCAGTAATATATTTTCACATTTATATAAGACTTGTATAACATGATGGATATTATTGTTAAATAAATACTCCAATATGTACAAAATGCCAATCACCTCATACTATTCATCCACTTTCTCCTACACATTTAAAACGCTACAGATTTTTGCAATCCATTAGCAGAAATACTTGTTCAAATACCCATTAGCTAACAAGTAAAGACAATAGCATTGCTTTCTCCCACTCATACCACAGGCTATCATATCTGTATTTGAACTCTGGTCCTCTGCTACTCCACATTCCGGACCACTCTGCAGTTGACAACTTTTTATTTCAGTGCAGTGTATGGAGGAAGGTTAGAGAAAGACCATATTGTAAGCCTATCAATGAGCAAACTGGTGTCAAAGATCTTTCTTCAGCTTCTTTATACTCATCTTATTTATTGTTAGGATGGATTTGGCCCAGTGTTTTTCAACAAAGTTTCAAAGTGTAAAATGCAAAGAAATCATCTGAAATGCTAAGATATAAACTTAGTTTACTTAGTACACAACATAGATTTACAAGGTTAACTTTGGATGGAAGAACATTTTTACACTGCACTGACCAAAATTATAAACGCAACACTTTTGTTTTTGCCCCCAAGACTTTTTCAATGTACACAAAAGGACTATTTCTCTCAAATATTGTTCACAAATCTGTCTCAATCTGTGTTAGTGAGCACTTCTCCTTTGCCGTGAAAATCCATCCACCTTACAGGTGTAGCATGATAATTCCACAGGTGTGCCTAAGGCTGGCCACAATAAAAGGCCGCTCTAAAATGTGCAGTTTTACTCTATGGGGGGGGGGGTTCCAGTCAGTATTTGGTGTGACCACCATTTTCCTCATTCAGTGCTACACATCTCCTTTGCAAAGAGTTGATCAGGTTGTTGATTGTGGCCTGTGAAATGTCCACTCCTGCTCATTGGCTTTATGAAGTTGCAGGATATTGGCAGGACCTGGAAGATGCTGTCTTATATGTCAATCCAGGGCATTCCAAAAATGCTCAATGGGTGACATGTCCCCTGAATGTGCTGGTCACGCAAGAACTGGGATGTTTTCATCCAGGAATTGTGTACAGATCCTTGAAACATGGGGGCCGAGCATTATTATTCTGCAACATGAGGTGATGGTTGTAGATGAATGGCACAACAATGGGCCTCAGCATCTCATCACGGTATCTTTGTGCATTAACAATACCATCAATAAAATGCACCTGTGTTCGTTGTCCATAACATACACCTGCCCATACCATAACCAAACCGCCACCATGGGTCAATCGATCCACAATGTTGACATCAGCAAACCGCTCACCTACACAACACCATTCGTGTTGTCTGCCATCTGCCCTCTACAGTGAAAACCGGGATTCATCCATGAAGAGAACACCTATCCAAAGTGGCAGATGCCATTGAATGTGAGCATTTGCCCACTCAAGTTGGTTTTGACGACGAACTGCAGTCAGGTCTAGACCCCAATGAGGACGACAACCATGCAGATGAGCTTCTCTGAGACGGTTTCTGACAGTTTGTGCAGAAATTCTTTGGTTTTGCAAATCGATTGTTGCAGCAGCTGTCCGGTGGTTGGTCTCAGACGATCTTGGGGGTGAACATGCTGGATGTGGAGGTCCTGGGCTGGTGTGGTTACACGTGGTCTGCGGTTGTGAGGCCGGTTGGATGTGCTGCCAAATTCTCTGAAACGCCTTTGGAGACGGCTTCTGGTAAAGAAATAAATTTTCAATTCACGCAACAGCTCTGGTGGACATTCCTGCAGTCAGCATGCCAATTGCACGCTCCCTCAAAACTTGCTCCGTAAGGCACACCTGTGCAATAATAATGCTGTCTAATCAGCATCTTGATATGCCACACCAGTGAAGTGGCAGCCCAGGCTCATGGCAGTTTGTGAAATGGTCACGTTATTTAATCTATTGATTCATGTACAGGTCACATTAATGCTGTTATTTTTGTGTGTTGATTATGAATTTTGAAGTAATGTATTTTAATGGGAAGCCTAGTTTGTGATCATAGAACGATTACGGTAGCGAGAAGTATTGAAAAGCCGTTGGTTGGGGTGGTGGACAGGTCAAACAACACAGGACTTTCACCCAGGAGACCGGAGATTGCATCCCGCGTGTTGCAGTTTCTTTCCACGATATTCTCTTCCTAATCACAACCATCCCGTTGTTGTTTGTGTGTCTTGCGTGAGACAGTTCCTTTCCCCGTTCTTTTTTCCTAACCAAAAACTGTCACGTTGTTGTAGCCGCAATGTGGCGTTTCATTTCCCTGTGGATCGTGTCCTGGCACAGGTTGTTGTCACCGTTGTAGCGTCCCCCAGAACAGCCCAGTGTCATGGCAGTTTGTAAAATGGTCAAGTTGGAAAATCGTGACATGTACACGTAATAAAAGAGAAAATCATGACATGTGCACAGACCAATACATTTAAATAACGTGACCATTTCACAAACTAGCGTGAAACTGATTGATTTTCTTGCCTTTTGTGTACATCAAAAAAGTCTTCGATCTTTGAGTTCAGCTCATGCAAAATGGGGGCAAAAACAACAATGTTGCGTTTATAAAGTTTGTCAGTATATATATATATATATATATATATATATATATATATATATATATATATATATATATATATATATATATATATATCCGAGGCTTACTACATGCCTGAATGCTAATTACTTATACTAAGTATACTCAATCATTACATGTGTTTTTAATCATGCTTTGTTCCCAACAACACTGGCCAAGTTAATAGCACTTCAGCATAATTAATACAAGATGAGTTTGTAGACACACACACACACACACACACACACACACAGAAGGTGCATTTAACCTTGTGCCTTACCCTCAGTCGCACTAAAAGTAGCATGTATACATTTTAATCAACAGAAACATACAAAACAGGAAAACAGAAAAGGTAAAAATCAATTCTAATCAGCAGGCACCTGACCTATTGCTAACTACGAGGTGCTGAGTCACTTGCAGTAACTGTGTAAAGTGGAATAAATAACATCTTTTTAAGAAGATCTACAGAGTTTGCTTCCCATCTCAACAGACAGACCATTCTAATGCAAGGCTACCTGGTGACATTAATTGATAGCAATGACCCTGTATGGCAATGTATATGATTCAACAAGATCTGATAAACAGGATGATATTAATATTATAATAGTACATATGCTAGTTGCACATAAGTGTCACCTCCCAGCAAAGATTGGACAAAAGACCCCTGGACTAGTTGCCGTTCTCCTGTTAAGCTAACTTGAATGTCATGGGACTGTGAGAAGGAATCAAAGCATCTTGGAGAACACAGATATTGTATAGGGAGAATATGCTATCTATGCACAGAAAGGATCACTTTTCAAATTGATACCACCCTGAGACATTCTTGCCGTGACAACTAAGAGGCTACGGGAAATCTTGCTGTTGTCAAAACAAGTAAGCAAAATGCTGTTATGACTGAGAAGCATACTGTAGAAACTGGCAGACATCTGTTGGTTGAATTCAGTACAACTCAACGATTAGATGCAAATAAGTTATTCTGTATCATATTTAGATAAAGTTGAGAGACATCGCAGTCGTAAAAAAAAAATGAAAGCAGAATTTACAAAATATTTCTCAAAGCAAGGGATAGAGAACTGTAATCACCCCTGAACAAAGGTTTATTATGCTTTAAGGTCATATTATTTTATACTTAAAACCTCCATCCCTGCCTAATTGAATAACATTTCTCTACTTTCGCTGTTCAACACCACAATAATGTGGGCATGTTCCAATGCTGTTAAAGCCTTTTAGAAAAACTTGTCAGTCATGCATTAAAAGCAACACTTCTGGGATGTGAAATTGGCCCTAGTTCACAGTCCCGCTTTAGTTTTAGTTGATGGTTATTTTTTTACATTTTCAACTCAGTTTAAAGCAGTTCATCTTAAAGTCTTCACTGTTATGGTTGTATGCGTTTCTGTTCCTGTTTTAATTAGGTAGTCTGTTTTTCTGTCTTTTCTTGTCGTGTCTTGTTCAACTTCCTGCCATGTGTTTTCCCGCCTTTTGTGATTGTCATCCCCACCCATTTGTTTCACCAGTTCCCAGCCCTTGTGTCACCTGTTCCTTGTTTCACCTCGTTAGCCCCATGTACAGTATATAGTCTCTGTGTTAGCCTTTGTCTAGTGTCAGATCATTATATGTTACTGTTTAGTGGATTTTACTTGCCACTAATTCTGTGTTTTACCTATTCCTGTTTTTTGGATTCTGCCTGTTCCCATTTTGGGATTCTCCCTGTTCTCTCTCTGTTTTCTGCATTTGAGTCTGACATTCCCTGTTTTCACATACATCCACCTTGTATTTATAATAAATTCTCTAGCACCAAAAGCATTAATTCTGTGCAATATGTATAGTATGGCGCATAGTGTTAACAGCAACAACAAAAAGTTTTGTTTTATGTTCAAAAGTTTTGCGGAAGGACAAAAATGTTGAAATAATTGGGTACACTGGAAACTGTCAAGAGTATTAACTGTCTATTCTATTTTTTCATTAAGTGATTAGGAAGTGGCTCATCTTTCTGTAGAGAATGGCATCTCATATGAGTGAAGGGCACTTATTATGAAAAATGTGTGACTCTATCTACCAGCTTAAAACACAGACACACAAAGATGCGCATGCACGCTCACTCACACACACAAACACACACACGCTCACACAACACTACCGGTGTCATCACTGTTACAGAGACTGGGACATTTAGTTGGCATTAAAGGAATCGCATTAAGTTGGTTTAAGTCATATTTATCCGGTCAATCTCAATTTGTTAATGTTAACGATAAGTCCTCCAAGTACGCTAAAGTTAGCCATGGCGTTCCACAAGGATCAATGCTTGGACCAATTCTATTCTCCTTCTATATGCTTCCTCTAGGCAATATTATTAGGAAACACTCAATTGACTTTAACATGACATGACATGACACCCAATTATATCTATCACTCAAGCCAGATGTAACCAGTCAGTTAGCTAAACTTCAAGCCTGCATAAATGATATAAAATCCTGGATGACCTACAATTCTCTGATGTTAAACTCAGAAAAAACTGAAGTTATTGTGTTGGGCCCTTAAACACCTCTAAACTTCATTATGTAGGGATATAGCTACTCTGGATGGTATTGCCCTGGCCTCCAGCACTACTGTCAGAAATCTAGGAGTTATTTTTGATCAGGATACAGATCCTTTAAGGCCCATCTAAAACAAACCTCAAGAACAGCCTTTTTTCATCATCGTAACATTGCCAAAATTAGTCTCAAAACAATGCTGAAAAACTAGTCCATGCATTTGTAACTTCCAGGCTGGACTACTGTAATTCTTTATTATCAAGATGCTTAAATAATTGGCTTCCTGTAAAATCCAGGATTTAATTTAAAATTCTTCTCCTGACCTACAAAGCTCTAAATGGTCAAGCACAATCTTATCTTGGTAGCTCTTAGTGCCTTATTGTCCCATCAGAGTACTACGCTCCCAGAATTCCTTACTTGTTACTTGTGTTTCCTAGAGTCTCTAAAAGGCAAGGCAAGGCAGCTTTATTTGTATAGCACATTTCATCAACAGGGCAATTCAAAGTGCTTCACACAAAATCAGTTAAAAGAAAATAAAACCGATAAAACACAGAAGAAACAGTTAAAAAATAAAAACAGTTAAAACACAAGAATAAAAGTTACAGTGCAGTATAAAAGATTAAACAGTAAAGAAATGAACATCATTTAAAGAAAGGCAACATCGAAAAGAAAGGTCTTCAGCATTGATTTAAAAGAACTGAGAGTAGCAGCAGACCTGCAGGAAAAGTGGAATGGGAGCCAGAGCCTTCAGCTATCAGGCTCCTCTACTGTGGAATCAGCTTCCGGTCTGGGTTTGGGAGGCAGACAAACTTAAAACTCTCCTCTTTGATAAAGCTTATAGTTAGGGGGTGATGAGTTGTAGCGCCCGCCTAACCCGGCCCACCTGCTTCTCGTCATAGTCGTCAGATTCATCTTCCATATAAACAATAATATAATAAAACTAGAGGGAGGCAGGGCAGTACAGCCTGACCAGGCTCCTCTCTTTACCCTGTCTCTCTTAGTTATTCTGTAATAGTTTTAGACTGCTGGGGTACTTCCTTTGGCTGAGCTCATCTCTCCTTTATCTTTCCATTTATGTGCATCCATGTCCCAGAAATGCCTGTTACTAACCTAGCTCTGGGGATTCATTCCCTGGAGTCCTTATGTTCTTTTTCACCCAGCATGTTTCCTTGGATCAGGGAGGCTCCAAAATCATGGTTGCAGCTGTTGCCGTGGTCATGCTACACGTCTTCTGATGCTGTTACATCCTGCTGCGCTCTGCAATGCCCTGCTATGTCCTGCTGTGCCTTGTAATGCCGTACAGTGCCCTGCTATGCCACTACAAACTATAAACTACTACTACAAACTACTATTATAGTCACTGTTCCATTATCTTTTATTGTGACTGTTATTGCCACTCTTCATTTTAACCCCAACCGGCCTGTCAGACACCGCCTACCAAGAGCCTGGGTCTGTCCGACTGTTGCTTGCTCTGGAGGGAACTACTAGAACTGTTGGGTCCTTGTAAATTATGGAGTGTTGTCTAGACCTACTCTATCTGTAAAGTGTCTCGAAGTGTCTTGATACTATAAATAAAATTGAATTGAATTGATTTGATAATCTTTTTTAGTTAACAATAACTGAGGAAATGTCAGTATTTGTACTCTATATGGAATGTCATAGTATGCATCCCAATAAAGAAATTGAAGCGACTCATGCTCCAATGCCATAAATCCATTTACATGTAAGCTGCATTCGTGCTGACTTTTGGCCAGTAGGGGTCAGCATATTGATGACAGCCACACAGTCCCTACCTTTCAATGCCAATATAAAGTTGTAATGGCTAACATATTGGCAAACAACTGCTACTTACACATCAGGTAGAGCAACATAACAAGTGATTTGGACTTTTTTTTTTTTTTTTTGATAACTGATGCATACAAGTCCCATATTTACTCTCCTTTTAGCCGCACTTTGAATTGCCCTGTTGCTAAAATGTTCTATAGAAATAAAGCTGCCTTGCCTTGCCTTGCCTTGCCTTGCCTTGCCTTGCCTTGCCTTGTCTTCTTTGGGCTCCTTCAACTTTTGAGAAAAAACATCTGGGTTTTTAGCTGCTAGGTGTTCAAGTTTCTTCACCAGCTAGTAGCCAAAAATTGTTTGTGTTTAATTAGAATGGCTCCTACTCAACCGTGCAGTAAATGTGTGAGTCGTAAAAACCAAAACAATGAGTAAAAAGAGCCTAAAACGTCTGTCGAGGTTAAGGGCTGAGTATTATTTCTCAATGATTTTGGCACCTTACATATAAAATGTTGATGAAGGGTTATACCAGTAGCATTGACTTATTCATGTTTGGAAAATATATCTTCATTCCAAAATATTTATAATAGCATATATGCATTATTCCAGCCCAATTTGCAATTGTGCAACTTAGTGGCTCAACAACTTCAATATTAATGATTTGCAATTATATTCTTCAAATGCTTTTGCCTGCAAGGTAGCATTTGAAGAATGTGTCCTCATAGTGAGCACAGATAGCTTTCTAATCAATTCTCTGTTGGCTTAGAGGAGCGTTACATAGCAAGTAGAGGCAGACCTAGACATCTGTTGGCATACATTTTTCATAGGAAGCCCTCCTTGTGGGCATACCCTCTCCAATAGTGTATGAAACATTTACCACAATCAGTGAAATGAAGCTAAGTAATCAGCAAGAAATGAGTCAAAGGTGCAGACTGTGGTCCTGCATGTGAGAAAGGGGCCAACTAAAGCTCTTTGACATATACGCAATGGAGGACATGATGCTGCAACACCCAAGCTGGCTGCAGACTCCTTACATAGTCTATGTGCTTTGATCACTGCGTCTACTTAACTTGGACCATCTCTCATTTTGCGTTCTCCTTTTATTCTAAACACTTCAAACCCATTTCCACTCTCCGATTCTGTAACAACACAGCGGGGTCATTCTTCTCATTTCACTTTTTATTCTCATCTTTCATGCTTTATGCTTAATGGTTTCATTATAGTTAAGAGAAGACATATTTTTGGATAAGTTGCATTATATTCGTCACACGCTGGTTATATTTCTTCAGGCTTGTCTCCTGTCACTAGATAACCTTGGTATGTTAAATGGAGCAACAATAGTTCTTTCCCCAATGAAATTGCAATGTGACAGTGTCTTTTATTATCACTTTTGTCTCGTCTTTGCCTGTCGTCAAAGACATGTCAGCACTACAGTCAACTGTAGTTTAACCCTGGGATTAGTTTTCGCTGCCATGCACTTTCCTACCGTAGATGTGCTGTTGTGGAGTGGATGTCAGGTCTGTCACACAAAATGAAAACTGACAGGGTGTGATTAGTGTTTTTCTGGACGTTAATCCTTGTCTTTTAGTTTAGCTTGTTTGTGAACATCCAATTGTAATTAGAGGACGTTTCAATGAAAAAGGTCACTAAGTGAAATGTATTTTTGCAACACCTCTACTTACTGGACAATTTATTACAGTTTATTAGTGTTAGGACCTTGGTTTTTAACCTGTGCCAGGCATCTGAATTGTGTTCAAATTTGCAAACTGTGTACAATAATAGAGATGTGACATTACTACGGAAAGTGCTAAACATTTTCTTACACTATTTGACTTTTTGTGTTTTGTATGTCAAAATGAATATCTTACAGTAATAAAATATTGGTTTTGTTTTGCTTGTATTTTGAACTGATGAGACATGCCTATTTACTGTATTTATCTTCCTCTCCATCTTAGACTACAGAGTGAATATTAAATTAGAAGTTGTGAGCACAACACTGACACATCATCAACTTTTAAGTTGATATGGCAAACTTGCCTACAAACAGTTGCTTTGGCATTCATTTGGAGTTGTGTTTATGACAACTTGATGAATGTAAGTCCAATGGTAACACCTTTTACCTGTGATTTTGGGCTCCATCAATTCCTGAGGGAATATCTGGCTCTCTAGCGGCTAAATGCTCCACTATGTTCAGCAGTTAGCTTAGTGTGTCTGCCTGTGGTTTGATCCTGAGCAGACTTGGGCTTTTTATTCTGAAAACAGCTTCCTGCTGCAGCTGAAATCAATGCTGTGAGATCAGTAAGAGAGAACCAAAACAGTGCGAGCCAGACAGCTAAACAATAAGCTGAACTCCAGATGCAGATTCAGTTGATACATCTCTATAGGTTCATCACTACGAGCAACTTTCACAGTCATTTTCTACATTGTTATTATTTAAAAATTATAGCCATTTTAAAGTTTCTCAGTAAATGACTTACCCTATTGTTACTCGATAGCTGTATACTGTGTACAGTATGCTGAGTCAATTAATCAATGTATTCTGCTTGTTGGATAATGGATTAATCATTTGAGTAATTCTTTTGGACAAAGATGTAAAAAAACTACCTGTTCTGGCTTCTTAAATGTGAATATTTGCTTTTTCTTTTCTTATTTTCTTTAGTCTTCTCTGATAGTAAATGTGAATTGCTTTAGGGATTGTCTTTTGCTGCATAGACCAAATGTATAATCAAGAAAATAAGATTAGATGACATTAATCAATAATGAAAAAACTCATAACTCAGATGCAGCACTTTTATGTATGATAGGAGTAAAAATTAACAAACTCATATTAAGGTAATATGATGTCCAAAATCAGTGAATTAAAAAAAGTCTAAGAAATCTGTTTATTGATTATTTGCTACAACAGAATTTATCTCCGTTTATAAAATATCATAAAACTTTGTTAATAGACGCATGGGATTCCCTGTTATTGGCAACATTGACGTGTCAAAATAGGAATCCATAAACCTCCCTTGACAGTGCATTAAAGTGGACACATCCCCATGATTGATTAGATATCCAGCTGACAGATACCCAGCAATTGTTTACTGTGGTGGACCCTGGCAACGGCTGGGCGTTTATTGCTGTCTGTTCCAGCAGTATTTCAACATTGCATCTCACTCCTCAGAGCCATCAGCAAACAGGTTCAACCACACACTCCCAAGTAAGCAGCACTGGTTTGTTACCAAACTGCAGCACAGACCTGCTGTGCTTGCCACTTCTCCAAACTGATGCTTTCACTTGCAGGTGTATTGCACTTAAAGAGAGAGTAAGGATTTTCACTCTGTATAATTTATGGGTAATTATACACTTTGATGATCAACATTTTCACTAAATTCAGGTTTATAAGTACTCATAGAGCAATACAAAACTGGTGTTTACCATGTTGGTATTGGGAAATGGCACGTAAAACATTCAATGGATAATCACTTCAGTTGCATTTGTGGTTTGTGTATTTTTTATTTTGGACAAGATTCTATGCATATGAGTGGCTCAGCTTCTTTCTTTTTTTTATCTCGTATTCATTATTTAACACAGCTATTTTTGCAAAAAAAATGCTTCTTGAATTTTAAAACCTAAAGGGTGGAGAGGCCTTTTGCAGCTCTTGGGTGCTGCTAAAAACTGACAACTACACCTCTTCATCCATTCAGATCCCAACAGCACATGAGATGAAAGTGACTGACAACAGCTCAACATGAAAACCACAAATAAACGATGATACTGGTGACATCCTCCCCACCAGAAGTCCCTGCATCATAAAGAATCAATGTCAAACTGATGGAGCATCACGTTCCCTCGCTGCACTTTCTGTAATGTGTGAGAATTTTATGCTTTCAATGACCCAGGCTTTGCATTGTGCCAAAAACAAGGCTCGGCCGATTACACAGAAAGAGCAACATTACTTCCCCCCTTTTACCTCTGTTTCATTGCCTGAAGAAAATGTAAGCTGTTCTGTGAAGGTGATTGCATTTGGTGTGTTTGGAAAAAATGTATGCTTCAATACATTGTGTACGGTAGTTTCTAAGCAGGCCAGTAAACAAGCAAATGTTTGGGCGTGTAAGTTCTGCTTGAGCTAGAGGAAAGAAAAAAAAAATACTGCTTTTCAACAAGACATCAACAACAGCAGTGTGGAGAGTGGGAGGATGTGCTCATTGAATTACTACACTTCTGCTGCCTTTAATATAGAATGACTCATGCTTAGAGTGTGGTACTTGGTTCGATACATTTTTATTAAAGTAAAAATGGTGACAATGGTTCTGTGGGTGAGCAGATATTGTCATACAGTCACAACTATTCATTTCCTATTTATCACATGTTCCCAAAGAGGTCCTGATGATGTCATGGCTCTCTGCATCATTAATATTGAAAGGTCATTTCCCCTACTTGGAAGTCGTGTCTATCACACTCTGGGTTCAATTTCCAATTTGCCACAAGACTGCCTGGGTCATTTCAACTATTTATCTGGGAAAAGACTACCTAACAGTGTTATAGAATTCCTCTGGAAATTAGCTGACTACTTCTTTTATTGTATCCTGTGGTGCCCTTGACTCGGACAGGCAGCACTATGTACCATGTACAGTCCTGTTCCTACTGCAGTCTGACTCAAGTCACACTATTTTCAGTAGATAGAATATGTTCAAAAAGACGCACATATTATAAAAAATGAACATAAGTAGAAATATGCTTTGATTTAGTGTAACAAAAAAACACCATACCAACTTCATATGGAATGTAAAATGTGTCAGGCCTGTGTCAAGATCAAGTTTCTATTGTTTTATTTCTTATATAGGTAACATAGTTCAGATAGTATGGCACATTAGAAGTCACAAGCAATAACACACAGACGTTTTTTTCACAAATCCAAAACTAACTCCAAAATTATAGTTTTTTCTTAAGGCTGCTTTGCAGTGCTCTAATTGGGAACCTAAGGCGACAGGGTTACTTTTATAGGCGTAATTAGTTTTGAAACCTCAAAGAAGTCTTACTTTCTATCAGCCCAAATCCTTCTATGTAGTCTACGTTATTCTATTTCCATTCCAGCTTTATTTAGACACTCTACACAATTCTGTAATGTAATGTAATGCTCTACAAATACATTTGTATTTACATTTGCAGACTTTGTGAATAAAAATATACTTAGCTACTAAAAGTCACAGATCACCTTTTATTTGAAAGCCTCCTTTTCAAGGTCCTCATTAAAAAACTAAAGCCATACAGTAATGTGCCATTTGAGGTTAAATACGCTGTATTCAGCTCTTCAGTGCCAGTTGTGACCTTGTGCATGTTTGGTGCTTACAACAGCAAAGTGTACAATGTACATTGTATATCTGAAGCACACAGGTATTCCATGGTGTCTGCACCTGTAACTCATTACAGCTTTGAAATGCATTATGTATAATTTTGTGCATCCTCCACAATCTCCACCTTCCTTTTAGCTTGAATCCCATTTGGAAAGCAAGAAATTAGGGCAGTAGCTCCCTGGAGGATTTTGGAATAAAACAAGGTTTCTGGAATAGTGTGTGCACTGTGAGCGACAGTGTGTTTTCAGTCGGTGGTCTGCTGGTAATTGCATTTCAGTCAGTAATCATTGATTGTTTCAAAATGATTATGAACATGCTACAGCCTCCCCATCTGTGAAACATATCTGGAAACAGAGGTAATATGATCATACAAACAACTGCCGGAGGGCAGAAACAGCAAATTGCTTGTTTATATATTGTCAACCACACTATTTCCCATAAAAGTCAACATCACTTCTTCAAGTGGAACTCACTGCCTTGTAATAAACACTTGTTTGATTTTAAAGACCCCGCTCAGACTAAATACAAAGCTGGAAAGATAGGCACTTACAGATCTTAGTTTTTTTTTAATAAGTTAAAAACAGACCATCTGAGGGAAATTATTCACTATAAGAGGTTAAACAGTGGTCCCACAACAGGCACAGAAACATGTCATTCAGTTCCTTTCTGCTCCTTCTAAAGCTGAGAAGAGTCACCACACAGAACAGAAGGCATCAGTCTGATGCCGTAGTCTAAAACCAGCAGGTGGAGCTCAGACTGCTAACATTGGGTTAGCAGATTTTGTTAGCAGCAGTTGAGTCATGAGAGCTGTGACCTTCTTAATGTTCCAATCAGATGGCAAGTCTGCCTTCTGAAACCATGACATCACTGTCCTAACATCTAACTGTAAACATGTCTGATATGTCCTCCCATGGGACTTTTTGTTAATTCACTACGATAGTGTAAGTTTCTTTTCACCTATGCAAGAAAGTCACAGTGAACAACTGCTATCGAGGATAATCATTAGTGTTGCTGACCTGTTGACTTTCTTTTCCACCTCTTGGGTATTGTCGTGGAAGAGTGACGCCTACATTGCACCACACTCAATTCCAATCATGGAGGTACAAGGCCTTACTCGGGCAGGAAGGGCCTGCAGATGATATCATGCAGCTCCATGGACAGCTGTCAGGATGACTCAGGTGGATGTGGGCAGAATGAAAGTCGCTGTGTTCGTTATGTCAGGGAACAAAATCCTCCTTCAGTAAAGGAGCTTCCAATTCAGTCAACGTCAAAGTATGAGAAACTACTCTGACAGAGAGCTATAATGTAGAGTAACTTCCATGTCTGCAAAACAATAGATAACGCAATCGTGAAAGAAGCTCACCTGTGGCTGCAGTCACGAGTCTTTCTCTTATCAGCATGGAGCAGTGCCAGCCCAAGACTGCCATTCGATAATACATTGTGTTTCCTGAATAGAAATGTAAAACTAATCTATATAGTATTACTGTGCAGTAAGTTCAGAAAACACATTTGCATAACATAAAAAAATTTTATTTTTATTTTACATCATAGCAAAAATAACATATAGCCTAGTTACCATCTTTTTTTACTTTTTTTATGCACCGTAGTGCCACTACATATTTGCATGTGCTGAATTATACATTCAGTGTGTGACAAACATGTGCACTTTCTCATAATGAGAAGGAATTATTTATAGCATGCTGTGCTCTTATCATTTGTCGGGCCCAATAGGTACAAAAAGATTAGAGTTCAAGGACACTCAAACTTGTCCTCCCAGCAAGCTGTTACTTGGACAAACATTTATCATTCAAGCACACAACTGCAGCACATCTAATCCCTCTTCACTACACAATATTAATTTGATAAACAAATCTCTGGTACACTATGCAAGTGGCAGGTCCTCCTGTGTCTGACTGAAATTAATATTGCACACAAGATAGTTCACTGATATATCTCAGTTTGCAGGAATTTAATATCCCTATTTAATGTACGACCCTTTAGTTCCGGCATGGTCAAAACTCTATGGAGAAAACAATTACTTGGCAAATTATTATTGCACAAAAACTTATTCAGGAGTGCCTTTCCAGAAGATAATTATATTCTGAGGCCTTCATTAAGAGCTTTGTGAGTACATTTGTAAGCTCATTCTCTTCAGAACTGTAATTCATGCTGCACTGGTGCAGCTTCTTAATTAACACCTACTCCAGCCAACAAATAGAAGTGTGTTAGTTGTACTTGCTTGCAGAACAAAACACCATTGTTTTTTGTAATGTCCTTTGTGGCCACCTCCTTGAATTGCAGATGACTGTCTCCTCTTTTTTGATGTATTTTTCTTTACATACTGTATATAATGTGACATATGACCCATCTGCTTGCATTGCTTTTCTATATTAGATTGTATATTTTCTTTTGTAAGTAGACGTATCTTTAGCCAATGAGTTTTACTTAGCACACACACCAATGAAAAGGTCCTAAAAGGATGCGGGCTGAAAAAAAAATCAATTACCAAAATACTTAAAGTAAAAGTCAGACTCTTTCCTGTTACTGTATGTGATCATGAGGTAAGCTCTATTAGCATGATACCACTGTTTAAAGATACAGTGTATCCATTGTTTGTGTGTGTGTGTGTGTGTGTGTGTGTGCGCGCGTGTGTGTGTGTGCGTGTGTGTGTGTGTGTGAGGTGGAAAAGTGAGACGGAAGGGGTGACACCTGGCCTCTTTAGATAATCTATTTATGGCTTTCACAGTTCATTAGGCTCAAACCAAAATACTTGGCTCTTGAATATGTTTATCAAATATCTCAATGTTCTCAGACACATCTGCAATAAACCATAAAAGAGTGACTGCATACTCATCATAGCTTATATAATTTTTCTTGACCTTGTAAAATGTGTGGCATCTGCAAGCCATCTCTAGCTATCTGAATAAAAGTCTTATCTGAATTGTCAGTGCTACTGTAGTTTGATGTTTGTTATATATATTAATAAAATATGAGAACCCAAAGCTACAACCTGTTCATTGTGTGTGTATGCACCTGATGCTGCATCAGCTGACTTTGGAGCATTGTCTTTCTCTGGGCCTTGTGTTGAATTTGAACCCAATGACTTAAAACAAACATATAATCAGACTTAGTGATAGAAGGACTGAATGCAATAGTATATTATTTTTGAGAAGCTGCTCTGACTTTGAATAACCAACTAAGAGGAAACAAACAGACGGAATAAAATGGGTTTAAAATTTATGTCTGACACTTTAACATTGACATACAGTACATCAGGTTGCAATTTGAAAAAGGCTCTTTTCTGCCCACATCCACCTGACTCATCCTGACAGCTGTCCATATGAGCTCCGAGTTTAAAGAGACAAACAAGAAAATAAGTTAACTTCCAAAATGATACATCTTCCATTTATAAAATATCCCACCTATTCTGCCAAATAACTGTATGTGGAGGAAAAATATTTTGAAGATTGTCACATTTGGTTCATTTAGTAGGCCTAATAGTAGGCTAAACATATTTCCCAAAATACACATTGCTTGAGGAGTCCTTAACCTAAATCATTTTTATTAAGGTGAACTAATACAGTGCTATGAGGGTTAAAATATATATTATGTACAATCCCATTATTTCGAGGCTGGAATAATGTAATATTTTTTGATTAATTTGGATTGGTAGTTTTGACATGGTAGGCTACAGCTGGGCCTATTTGAAAACTGAAGAAGTGACAAAGGCTCAATTAAATGTTCTACAACAGAAAATAATTAAAATCCATAACCATAAAATGATTTCTGGTACTTTATATGTTGCCTTGTTAAGATTACCTAAATGAGTTCTGGATCAAACACCAGTTTCCTCTGTAGTAGCCTAACTTAATGACTAGAGAGCATGTGAATTGCTGCTATCGGGATTTTATTAGCTGCAGGAAGTGCATATTTCGAAATAAAACTTTTATGTTTAAAAATACCTTTAGGCTATATATGTACATGAACATTTTCAAAGATTATCAAATATTTGTGTCTGCCACAATATTAACTTCAATGTCCCACATGACTATGTCACTCCAAGGTTAGTCATTCCTGTGTAACTTCAAACTTAGGTAACGTTAAACTGGTGTCCCAGAGCTTGGTCTGGTCATACAGTAGATTTATGGAAGAAATAATTAATCCATAAATGGGCACATACGGTTAGTGCCACGCCCAAAACACCTCCTTGTTTTGCGGGCTTGCTGTGTCCTGTGGTTGCCCTGCCCCGCTGCCAGGAAGTTCAGGAACTCGGTCACCGCCCCAGCCCCCCTACGCCTCATCTATTGTTGTGCAATAGTCTGCGACATCGAAACAATCCTAACCGAAACTTTTCGGGTAACTAACAACTAGAGATCGGTTTAAGCCACTATTGTATTCCTCTTTCGATCATTTTTCAAGAAGAAGTACCCTGTAAGGTCAGGAGCACAACTAAACTGAGTCACTGCGGGGAGGAAAAGGGAGTAAAACTTTTGAGGCAAGGAATTCCGTAATTCCCGTTCCTCCATTTTGAACTTTTAAACTCCAGTTTTTGCTAGTGAATTGTTTTCGGTAAGTTCACAATGTTACCTTACTGACTCTGTTACTTGGAATAGTTAATTATACATAGCATTAACACGACAGTTAAAAGTTTTCCGTAGTTTTAAAGTAAGCTAATGGCGCTAACGTTAGTGTTTGTTGTCGCCTAGCATTAGCTAGCATTAACAAGGTGCCGTGTTTGGCGTTAAATACGTTAAGCTATATTGGCTCAAGTGTTAACGATGACCTATTAATTAGAAAATCGGTTAATTTAAATCAACATCGGGTTTAAAGCCTGCATACTAACATCGTTTACTTGTTATAGTGGCAATAAACGTTACTTTAGCTGGGTAAAACCAGAGGTAATGTAGGTAAAGTTAGCTAACATTACAACAGGTGCAGGTCCTGTGCTTAAAGCTAGCTGCTTAACGTGAGCATTAGCGCTTAGTTAGCTAACGTTACGTTAGGTGTTTGACCCACCCTGTTGCTTCTACATCATTGAGTTTAACTTTAAAAGTGTTATTGTATTAAGGACGTTTCTTTTTTGGAACGAGCATTCCAACTATCATACAATACGCCATCTTGTTGTTGTTGGCCAAATGGTTTAACGTTAATTTGCTAAGAGTTTAAAGGGTAATTTCACTCAAATTACATGCAACTACCCCCAGTGGTATCTAGCCTTGCAGATAGTTTTGGTTTTTTTTCAGATTTTGAGAGATTCGTTTCTGAGACTTTTTGTGCCACACCCATACAGAGGAGGTGAACCACTTACTTGGAATTATTAGTTATAAACAACTTATAAAAAAATTTCAATGGACATTGTCCACACATCAGCAAATGACACCAACATTATCCGCGTGGTTAGATAAATCCAGGGAAACACAAAGTGGTTTGTGTGACCTTTTTTGAATTATAGTGTATGAGAAACCTTGCAGTGGCTGATAAGTAATTGTAGATTAAAGCCTTTTGTGAGTAGTAGGGAAGTGCTTTAAAATGTGTTATAACTGTGTCAGACCTTCTGCATCCATCCATACTGATTACAAGTTTAAAGGTGCCATAGATCATAACAAGTGGCCTCCAGACAAATTCAAACATTAGTCAGGATTTTTACGCAATATCGAAGCACACCACCCACCCAATAAGCAGTTCAATATTAACATTAAGAAGTCATCATTCTAATGTTCTCCTGGTGTTTTCAATATTTTAGCCTTTTTGTTGACAATGGAGATTAGTGGATATCGCGACATTGTTCTCAGAATACAGCTGACTAACTTTTCAGTTGAGGCCCCTCAGTCCTGAGGGCTTGATGACTATCCCTGCCCCTCCATGTCAGATAGCTAATCAATGGAGTTGCAGTCGTTGCCTGAATAGAGGAATCAAAATTGGGCCACAGTGTTAATGTGTTCTGCCTTTGCCAGTCACTCGGTGAGGGATGGAGCATTTCCGGCTCAAAGAAGGACCTTAATGTTTTGACTATTGTGCAAACTTTTAGAGACTAGTGTGAAAATCATAAAATTCATTTAGGCAATTTTTTTTTTCTTGGCAAACCAAAAGCCTGCCCTCCATAACATAGAGCCACATAGATATTCAGAGTTTTGGAAGGCAAATGTTGATGTTTGATGCAGTCAAAATTATGTTTCATCTGTGCATTTGTAGAATGAATGCGCCTGGTCATCTGTTCAAAATATTTTTCTGACTTTGCCAATTTTTAATCCCCAGAATTCCAGACACCATGACAAACATCAACACAGCTAACATCAACACAGCTAACATCAACTTCAAATGGGACCCAAAGAGTCTAGAGATCCGTACTCTGGCTGTGGAGAGGCTGCTGGAGCCCCTGGTAACCCAGGTAATGTGAACACAGATTTCATTATTTATTTTTTTGTATGTGTGTATGTACAGTATATAGATAGTTAGATAGATAGAGAAAAAAAACAGCAAGTGACATATCCCGAAGTAGCTGCTTCTGTTGTTGAACCATTTTGTATCCCTGCCATAGGTCACCACTTTGGTAAACTCCAGCAACAAAGGCCCATCTAACAAGAAGAAAGGACGCTCCAAGAAGGCTCATGTTTTGGCGGCATCTGTAGAGAATGCCACCCAGAACTTCCTGGAGAAAGGAGAAAAGATTGCAAAGGAAAGTCAGTTCCTAAAGGATGAGCTTACTGCTGCTGTGGAAGATGTCCGCAAGCAAGGTATATTGAAAATGCATATTGCAAAAGTGTGTGCGTTACAGCTTGTACAGAGTGCTTCTTAAGATAGGAAGGATGATAAATAAATCATAAGCTATGTACATATCTGCCCCAGTAGAAGACGTTGAAATAAGAATATGATTTGAGCCTGATAGATTTCCTTTTGCTACTGGAGCGTAGTCTCTCATTGCCAGACCCATTGCCAAAGCGATGCAAAGGTCTGGCAAGTCCACACTATGTTCCGGGATAAGAGAATAACATGCTCTGGTTTATTGGCATTTCTTTAAACCAATCACAATCATCTTGGGCAGCGCATCTGGACGCAGGTACGGTGCCTCTAAAAAAATGTGTACGTATGGAGGTGTGCTCTGGAATGAAATTGGCTGTCGAGTGTGTGATAAGAATTTTACTCAAAAAAACAATTTGTTTCCTGTATCGTCCAGAGTTTAGAATGCCAAAATAAATAAAGCGGAAGGTTAGGGACATCCGGCAGAACTTCCAGTGGCACGGAACAATCACGTAAATGAATCATTGTCGATATAGACTTAACAGCAGTGCAGCAATGCTGCTAAATGATTAGCGCTGCTGTTAAGGATGTCAACAGTTATTATTGGTGTTATTGGTCTATAGCTTACTTTGCATACACCCTTCGCTAATGGCTTTGCTGGCTAGCACTCTGAGGTGAAAGGTGCTGAGTAAAACTTGGAGTGTAGTGTTTGCGCTACATGGTAAAATGGAAATAGCTGGTTCACTTTAAATGTCAGTCCACCTTAAGTGAGCCTGTGCTGAAGCTGTCGTTAGCTTTGGGACTAACCCCCTTAACTTCTATTAGGTGGCAAGCAAGACACGGGACTTTGCTTGGGTCTTGAGTTTATTCACTGACGAATGGCACTGTACATGCACTACTACAATCACAGCTATAACGTTACTACTAACTTCATACTCAATCACACACACTCTCTTTTTCTATCTTGATCGCACACTTGCTAGTGTTATGCACTCAACCTACCACTTATTACAGGTTATTCCTTACAGGAGTTTGTCACTTCTATAGCATATTTTAGTTTAAAAACATTGTTAAATACATATATCTAACTATAAAGCAGGGAACCCTCTGTGAATGCCCTTCTTTCAAATCTAAGAACCATTCAGCCAATCTACTTGATACTTTGTGGATGTACTTCTGGGTATCCAATGATGCAGTTTTGACATGCGACACTGATTGATTATTATTAACGAATTGTGAAACTTTTCTTTTTTAAATGAACTATGAAACTGACCTGACCTGTGTGCGTGAATGCTCAAAAGTGAACTGGTAAACTGGTTGGCATGAAAAAGAGGATGATGACGGTCATGATGAAGCTGAGTTTAGTTGGATAAAATTAAGAGGGAGGGGCGGGTATTTTGTCACCTTTTTATGTGAAGTGCTAGGCACTTCACCTTTTAATGTGAAGTGACTAGCAGGAGTTATTTGATTTTCATTCTTATAGGTTGCTTAATAGAGCAATTCACTTCATGTATTCCCTTATTAGACATAACGACAGGTAGTAAAGGTGACACAGGAAAGTGTGGAAAGAGGTGAGGGCGGAGTAGAAGGACAGGAAGGATGAGAAGCAAGAAGTCTTAAACTATTTTATTTAACATAATTTAAAATCTACAACTGTCTATCTTCCTTGTGTCAGCAAATGTGCTAAATATATTGTGTATATAGAATATATTTTATTATATTATGGAACAAAATCACATTTATAATTGCAATGTTAGGCGGAAGAGACAGCTATTCCACATATTAGGGCTGGGCAATAATTCAGTATTGTCTTATGTCAACAATATGATTGGTAAATACAAAAATTAGGTAGTTTTTTTAGTTTTTTCTGATCAGAAACTTGAATAGAGATCTACATCTCTGTTGGAACATATTCTTATTAATTTATTAATCTTAATGAATAATTCTAACCATATTAAGTCCTAACCTACATATCACTTGGCCCTGCAATATAAATGTATTATAGTCATCCTATTATTATGTAAACCTGCCTTCCCTCTTTTGTTTGAGTGGTGTCTGACCTTTGATAGACCCTTTTTCATAAGAAGAAGCATAAAGTCAGCTTGATTTACTTTTGTTATCCCATTTCAAACCCGTGACAAAAATGAGTCCTTCGTGGATCTTTGTGTCAGTCAGCATGTAGGTTGGACATATTAGTTGTATAGGGTTATCTGTTGGGTTGCTTAGTAGAGTAGATTGACAGAATGAACAACTGTGCATCTTGAGACCTGAATCTGTTATCAAATCACCAGCTAATTACCCAATTAAATTACCATTTGGCTTGCGGTAACAGATTCATAGCAACTACACTTGGAAGTCTCATTTATTCCTCTCTGCTCTGGATATCTTTGTGTCTTTTGACACTCTAGCAGACCATTGAGACCAGGGGGTTATTACTTGAGGGATGCTGTTATCACCTTGTGAAGCAATATTTGTGTCACTGTTTTTTCTCCCCAGATGCCCAGCGAGTTAGATGTCCCCTGCTCGAGCTCCGCTCTGAGTAGTTGGGAAGTAGATGACATGTCGCTAGATAGCCTGTGCAGTGCTCAATGCCCAGGAATGTTACTGTAGTTGTGGCAAGCTGTCACTGGACTGGAATTCACTGACTGTTGTTAGCTGGTGCCTCCGCCTGGCTGTCAGCTATGACATGCTGCTCAGTGGAGCGTGCCTAGACTGATAATATGGCTATTGAGTAAAGTAACACCCCCACCCCCTTGATTCAGAAAGTATTTTCCACCCAGCTGTGTTTTTAAAATGGGAGAAAAACTTCTGACATGATAATTAAGAATGACTGTGCATACATGAAAAAGCATGTTGAAGTGGCTAGTGAATGTTTTTTCCATTTAAAATTTTGTGGATTTTAAATCCTATTTTATTACCATACACATCACTAAAATCATCAAGACATTTCATATCCCTTTTAAATACGCAGTCATTTTTATCTGCTTTTGTCCTTGTTCTCTCTGTGTTGCCCTTCCCTCCCTGTCTTTGTTCTCCTGCTGTGTGGTGGGCTTATTGTGTGATATACATTTTAATCATTTCATCATGCACTTGTTGGAACGCAGGTGAGCGTTAGATAGATGAGAGTTTATTAAAGGAGCACTGATCACTATCTGTCCCCTGAAAATGGCCTTATTGATTTTGTTCACAGGGGGGAATAACAGCCTTGGGTGTGGACTGTGTTTGAGGTCCGTGTTGTCGATCATTTGCACAAACTGCTTTTTAGCTCTCTGTCGGGGTAAAATGATCAGAATCTGTGTGAGATCCCTGTTCTACAGGTTTGATAGGGCATTTTTTTCTCTTTAAAACATTGCTTTACTGAATTTGTACTGGCAAAATTGAAGTCACTGAAGTAATTTACCAACACAAAAACAACTGAATCTTAGTTTCTCAATCTGAGGTGCTTTATTATTTTCACATCACTTTAATTAAAATAACTTTGTCTTTTGTCAGTCACTTTGTTGTGGAGCTGAAAGTTGCTTAATTGACTAGTTGATTGGCAAAAAAATTATCTGCAACTATTTTGTGTCGACTTATTGGTTCGATATTTTTCAAGCAGAAATACCAAATATTGCCAGGTTCATGCTTTTGCTCCTGCTGGGAGCTTGTTAATGATGTTTTATTTACCAAGCCAAATAGTAGGCTCGGCTGATTGTTTATATTTTCAAATCATCAAATTGTGGTAACTTAAGCTCGCCAATATGCAATTTGGTTGTCAGGCTGGCAACATTGAACATGTAATTGGACTAGAGATGGTCCAATACCACTTTTTGCTTCCCGATACCGATTCTGATACTTGAACTTGCGTATCGACCTATACCGAGTACTGATCCACCAGTGTTTCATATATTATGTTTTAACAACTCTACTATCCCTGTATGGATGTGATATGATTTCTATCTTTTTCGGTCTGGCTCAGGTGAAACTCTTTGTAACACATAAAGAAACACAAACAGTGAATGCCACAGAACTTTCCTTTATCATCCAGTTTTAACAGAAAAAGAACAAACTACTTTAACGTAGATTTTCTTGACGACTTTATTACGTGGTATCAGATTGGTGCATAAACTCCAGTACCTCCCGATACCAGCGTTTTAGGCAGTATTGGAGGCAATACCAAGGCTGGTTTTGGAACATCTCTAAATTGGACATAACTTCCACTAACTTAGCGCTAAGCTAATAGCGTCTTGCTTCAGTAGCTCGACACGGTTGATTTTGTCATTCTTCATTACAGCGGCAAAATAGCCTCTTTACATTTAAACCTACACTAGTTTACGCATAGCGCTCTCCTTCTTTCAGCAACTTTCTCACTAATCCCACAGTGCTGATTAACTTTGCTCAGCGGGTGGACTTACCGCTCCACCAGAAACCTCTCTAAATGAACACTAGGGTGCAGATCTTAGATATAATTTTAACATCTTAGTTCTGATAGTAAGCTAATTAAAATTGCTTTAATATAGACATAGGAAAAATAAATTGGCAATCTTCGTCAGTCGTCGATATATGATTTCATCGTCAATCGGCGCAAGCCTATAGTCCAGTCAAGCCTGCAACATTAGCCTACACTTTTTTCATGGTCCGTAAAGTTGCCACCAGCTTGTTGATTCATAGTAAATTGAAAGGGCACATATTTGATAAACATCTTGATTATAATTAAAGGCTTTCTTACCAATAACCATGTTTATGCAATGAACTGCTAGTAATAATTAAAGAGGTTTATAATGCTTTACCTGTAAAAACCTTTATTCAGTGCATTAAATGTTCACTGTTGAATACATTAAATAAGTCGTGACAGATTGATTAATATTCTAATAACTTGATCACATATTGTATAGACGAGCATTTATTGAAATGCTAAAATGAAAATCATATCACTACCAGCTGCAACATTAGTATTCAATAAATTGTTATTTAGAGGTTTGGTCATTTTTTTCTTCTTCTTTAGTTGTTTTGAGAAGATTTTTACCACTCGTCCAATTGACAATCCCCAATTTCCAAAGCAAATGCTGACTTTCAGTTCTTATTTAGAGGTGGCAGGAATGCAAGTCAGCGGATAGATTTCAACATAGACAAACTGAAGCACATTTGCTTTAGATGCTGCAATTGATGTCTGCTCAAATTGAAAATGCTTCTACTTGAATGAAAATATGTAGTTATTCTGAGTTGCATGACTCAATGAATGTTTTGACACGGGTGCCGAAAAGAGGTGGTCTAGAGGAAAATAAGAGAAACTGGAGTTTGTGATAAATTTGGAATTCAATCTTTTTGAACTGTCACGCATACAGTTGCCTTTTGTTCTTACAGCAAACATCAGTTGGGGGACTCCTCTTTTGACTGCTTGTGGTCAGATTTTCACATTTTTCAGTTAACCTTTTCTCTTTGAAAGCATCCACAATTGTCTACTGTTTACCATGTTTGGTTTCGTGGTGACTGGAGTCAATCCCTGCACACAGTCAAGAGTAAAAGTACGCTCTCTATCATTGCATGGCTTTGTAAGCAGTGTTGCCAAAAGAGTAAAGCTACTCTATATACACAATTGTTATAGAAAAAGTTTTTAGCAAGACGATAACAACCAATGAGAATGATCTGCTGCTAAACTAGTTTTCAGTCTTTTTTGCAGACCACACCTCATGGCTGTAAGAGAATCACTTACTGTATGTTAGTGCTTGTCATACCATTGCTTTATTCTCCATAGAGCTGTACCACATCATAGGAAATTGGACAAGATAAGTACTTGTCTCTTTTGGCTAGAATCTCAAATACAGGCGTAGCTGTTATAACGCATATTTTAAATTTTGACCTGTGCCTTCACTGAAGTAAACTATTTCACGGATTTACTGTCTTGTTCATAATGTGAGCTTACCAAGTCTGTTTGTGTGCCCAGTCAACTGTGCAGGTCCATCCAATGTAGGACAAAGCGTGATGCTGGTCAAACCAGACAGTAAGCCCTTCATTGTGGCATTGACCTCTCTTTTTATATATATATATATATATATATATATATATATATATATATATATATATATATATATATATATATATATAGTGTATGAGCAATACTCGGCGAGACACATCACGAGATTGGGTTCACGAGACGAGATTTAAAAAAAAAAAAATTTAAAGAAATCCTCAATGTAATATATGAATGGAAAATAGTTTTTTTATTCAACTGAAAAATCACAAAATGCAAAACAATTTAGGTGCATTTTGAAATCAACTATTAATGATGAATGTTATTTAACTTTTGTTTTTTTTTACTATTGTTTTACTATTTTAATGAATTATATGCAGTAAAGGACGTGCAAACACTGCAAAATGTTTTGTATAAACTCTACCAACTGGCTTCTGCCCTGTACAATTTCACACGAGAAATCTAACTCCTTGCACTTACCGGTGGCAGAGATGCAAAGGCTTTTAGAGTTGTTTGCCCTTTTAATGTTTTCGTCGCGGGTGCAGTAGTTAGTAGAGAGCTGTGGTGGTGCTGTAAGTGTTTTTGCATAGTGCTCGTGTTAGCCGCGGTATACGGCATTTTTCTTACAATGTTTACATATATGTTCGTCTTGTCTGTCACTCTTTCTCGTTTTATCATTTCCGCAGGAAAACCAAAATGTTGCCACACAAATGATTTAAAAGTGGCTGGGGATCTTCAATAGTAATTTCACGCTCCATCACGCTGACATCACATCGCCTCACGAGACAACTTTTCACCTCGACGAAATCTCGTCACGTTTTAATCTCACGAGATCTCGTAAACAAGATCTCGTCACACCCTTAAAATATATATATATATATATATATATATATTAGTAACGAGTGACCTTCATTTCTTAAAGTAATGATGGCCACTCGTTTCTCTTTACTTAGCTGATTGGTTCTTGCCATAATATGAATTCTAACAGTTGTCCAATAGGGCTGTCGGCTGTGTATCAACCTGACTTTTGCACAGCACAACTGATGGTCCCTACTCCATTAATAAGACAAGAAATTCCACTAATTAACTCTGACAGGCACACCTGTGAAGTGAAAGTCATTTCAGATGACTACCTCATGAAGCTCATTGAGAGAACACCAAGGACTGGACATTAAAGAGGTCTCTGTGTTTCTTTGTCGCTCTTTGTGACATGTGCTGACCCAATGCAGGCAGGGGAAATGGATCAGGTTTGCTCTCCCCAGATGAAGGCTTCTATTGCAATTAACTTGCCTGGAACGTACTGTGACTGCTCTGACTGCTTCCACTTTCTGTAGACTACTTCTGTATGCTAATACCTAACTACTAATAGTTTTATACATGAAGGGTTGTGTCTTATTTAATGGATAGCAAAGGAAGGCAGTTCATTGCATTGAAAAACAATTATTTTATGGGATTTTGCGATAACATTAATGTACCGTTTTTGTGTCTCATATTTTCATATTACAACCTGTTGGTGAATTGTATGCCTTGGTGATTATGTTAGCAGCTTGATAGTAGTTGGGAAAACCGCTTCCTGGTCCCAGAAAAATAGGGATTTGGTATTCCTTTCAGCACTATTAAAGCTACTTCAAAGTGGTTGAAAGCTGCTATTGTTTTTTGCTGGTTCAAACGTGTTTCTGAACCAGTTTTCATTTGACGTTTCAGTTTAAACATCAGATTTAAAGCAGATGTTTTGTCATTCTCAGGAGAGTCAATGCGGCAGGCTTCTGGAGAATTTGCAGAAGACCCCTGCTCATCTGTGAAGAGGGGCAATATGGTTCGTGCTGCCAGAGCGCTCCTGTCGGCAGTCACACATCTGTTGGTGCTGGCAGACATGTCTGATGTCTACAAACTTCTACTGCAGCTTAAACTGGTGAGATGGTTACATCGAACACTCTGCATGTTATACATTACAAACTTAATCATAACTTTAGAGAATAAAATCATCCCTCTCAATAAAAAAAAACATACTTTGTCCGTTCTATCAGCAACAGTATTACCTATATATATATATATATATATATATATATATATATCTCTCTCTCTATCTCTATCAGTACTGCATACTACCAACCTGATACTGTGGATGAGCATTAAGGTGTTTATTTCACTAAAGCATATACGTGGGTTGGACCAATCCAATTCACCCAGTAGTGCAAATTTACGTGAGTTGAATGTCCACAAAATCTGTGGTAATGCATTTGGTCTACACTGATTTGTAAGATATAGACATACTTTAACTAAATGGGCCAGAACTTTTGAATAGCTCTTTGATGTCACCATATCACAGCAATTAATCCACATGTCTATGCTTGTTTTAGACAGAAGAAAGTGGTGGCATCAGTTTGAATAAATGTTCCTTTCTTTGTCAGTAACTCATTTTTGATAAATATATTCATAAACCTAACATTTTTGAATTTCTCTGGAACCCTTGTAAATGTATCAAAACAAAAAAATGTCTCTTCGGTGGGTCTATTTAATTTTTCATTCATTTCATTCCAATACTGATATAATATCAGCTTGCTGGAACTTGAACTTGTTGAAACCTAAAATGAATAGCAAGTTATAATCACAAATTAAAATCACAGCTTGATTAATTGGCTTAAATTTTAAGGAAGTTTTAAAAATTGCTCTTTGAAATCTTGATGTCTTTAGCCCTAACTCCTGGATATTATAAAATAGTGCAGTTATATTTCATGAGTTGTATGTTATTATTGTTCAAATTGATTATGCAATTTTCTAACTGGCAGTAAATAACTATTTGTAAGTATTTAACTTTTTCAACCTCTGCTCAGGTGGAGGAAAATCTTGTGAAAGTGCGTAATGCAGGAACAGAGCAGGACCTTGGTATCCAGTATAAGGCCTTGAAACCAGAGGTGGACAAGTTGAACATCATGGCTGCCAAGAGACAGCAGGTAATGTACAGTTAGCAAACAGAAATGACAAAGTCTGATCGTGGGAGCAGAGAAATCTGGTGGATTTAACCCCTTAGCATTCTTCCCCCTTTTTTCTAGAGAGGTGGGGGACAGGGATGTTTAGAGTGTGATAGCAGACTAACAGATTACACATAGAAATGGTACACAGCCTTTGAAAGCTGGGAACCTGAGGAGATGTGCAGCTCAACACTGACAAGTTTTTATAGTCATCAAATCATAAATCAAAGCTCTCACTAAATTGAAATGGTTACTATACTACATCGTCACTCATGAAAACAATTTCTCTCATTGAATTCAAACGAGTCTGTCTTCCAGTCATACACATATGTGCAACTCCAAGAGTAAAGAAAAGCAGGTAACTGAACACCATGTGTCAGCGGATCATATTATCAACATGGACGAGGCCCCCTCACGTTTGATATCCCCATGGGCTGAAGTGTTGAGAGAAAGGGCAGAAAAGTGTGAATATAGTGAGAACTGATCATGAGAAATCTCACTTCACAGTGGTGCTGGCATGTTGCGGAGATGGATCTAAATTGCCGCTGATGGTCATTTTCAAATGGAAAACCATGCCAAAACATGAATCTCCCCCCACAGTTGTCGGGCTGTGAATGAGAGGGTTGATGAATCAAGAAATTATGAATTTTTGGCTTTCCAAATGCTGCACTAAGTGTCCCGATGGCTTTTTTAAAACACGCATAGCCCTGCTGGTGATGGACAGTATGCAAACGCCACAGTTCAAAGATAAGTTGTTTAATCGATTAGTTGTCAACTCTTAAGTTCATCGCCAACTATTTTGATAATCGATTAGTCTGAGTTATTTTTTAAGACAGAAGTCAAAATTCTCTGATCCCAGCCTCTTAAATGTGAATATTTTCTAGTTTCTTCTCTCCTGTGTGACGGTGAACTGAATATCTTTGAGTTGTTGACAAAACAAGACATTTGAGGAAGTCCTCCTGGGCTTTTGGGAAACACTGATCCACATTTTTCACTGTTTTCTGTCATTTTATAGACCAAACAACTAATTGATTAATCAAGAAAAAAATCTAAAGATTAATCTACTATGAAAATAATCGTTTGTTGCAGCCCTAAAATGACCATGCTAGTTTTTCCTTCATCAAAATGTAGACACTTTGTAGCATTATTCAGCCATCTTCCTGACAAGTTAGCATGGCATAGTTGATGCCTATGGATTCTTTAGATCATTACGACTTGCTCCAGCCTCTGAAAAACAAAAAGTTGGCTGGGCCCATTGGGAGCCATTGGATTGGCAAGGGATTAATTGGGGTTGGAAGGTTATCGGGTACCTGAATGGGTGTTAGTGGTCTTGTCACTCATTACAAAATATGCTCTCCAACCCACATAGCACATGGTAAGTAAAACAATGAGAGGCAGTTAACAAGAAGAGTGCCTCATACTTTAACTGGGCGATTAGATGCAGTAAGCATGAACAATCTACTCATTACCAATTCCAGTGAAGTGGACTAGGAGTGCAAGAAAAGAGCACAAAGGCTTGACTCTGAATGTGACAAAACCCATTTTCTTGTGATGAGAAATGGCATATTGTTTTTCTCCACTATGGTGTGAGTGGTAGTCAAAAATAGTGTTTTATGTTGCATTTTCAAGTTGAAACAGCTTCATAAGGTAGTTGATCCAGAAAATGCACACACCTGCAGTGTAGTTTATATCCATAGGGTTGTAATGGTACACATATACCACGCCGGTTTTGAAGTCACAGCTCAGTTTGAGTTTGGTGCATTATAAAGTTTATAACATGGCATTTCTCTCTGGTGTGCACATTTGTAAAAACCATCAACTTGATAACTCGAACCTTGTTTGAAAGTGAAAATTAATGTGAATTAATGTTTATTGCTCAGCCTCTTCTTGGTCAAACTCTGATCACAAACACATGCGCAAGCAGTATTATAATACAGCTTTGTGTTGGAAATTTTTCTGACCACATCTCTGCAGTGCACTAATATGCCACAATGCCAAAGTGCCACTGAGAACAATGCCATCAAGTCAAAAAAGTTGTAATGAAGACAATTACCAGCTTACTGCAAAATCCACCTCAAGACTAGACATCACCCACCCCTTAAATGGAAAGCTTGCCAAAAAATGATCACTGATTTTTTTTAAAAAACCATACTTTTTTATGGATAGCAAAATGTTTAACCAATGTTTATTCCTGGGAGTGTTCCAATTGGAGGGTGGTTTGGTTTGTGTTAGCAAGCTGGCTTTTATACTATAAATCTATGCTAGCGATCACTAGCTTCTCTCCTCTCTTCTCTTCTAGCCTAACTTATTATATATATCCATCTGTAAAAATTCTGTTTATAGTAATAGCCATCTGTATATATATTCATAGTACATATTCACCTGTAAATCTTGTTCATAATACTTATATATATATATTCATAGGATAATCTAGCTGTAAAATTCTGTTCATAATTGTATTAATTTCTATATTTATTCAGTACATATCCATCCTGCTCTTATGAAACCATTGTATATCCTGCACTTACTGCTATTGCACTTCTGGTTAGACCTAAACTGCATTTCGTTGCCTTGTACAAGTACATGTGTAATGACAATAAAGTTGAATCTAATCTAAGATGTATCGCAATATAATGCTGAGGTCTGAATGGCAACGCATTAATTTGCAAAGGCATACTATAATGGCCTGATTATGACTGTTGTGTTACCGCAGGGGACAGAAGTAAATCTGGGTCATCCAGAACAAACTCTGTCACATTTAGTGTTGCCATAAGGGCATGACAGGCCCATCTTGAATCTAAAATACATTTCCACCCATCCTCTTGTAAGGATTCCGTCTTCCAGTTTAATCTTATTTTCTTTTCTACTTTCCTTTTCATCTCATTCTGCTAGGAGCTAAGGGCGTCCACCACAAGGACCAAATGGCTGCTGCTCGCGGGTGCTGCAGAGGAACATCCCCATGCTGTACACAGCGTCTCGTGCCTGCCTCCAGCACCCTGACGTGGCAGCCTACAAGGCTAACCGTGACCTGATCTACAAGCAGCTGCAGCATGTCTCCGGCATCTCCAACGCCGCTCAGGCCACTGCCACTGAGGACTCAGCTCTCAGTCAGCCAGCAGGGGGTGGAGAGCTTGCCTATGCCCTCAACAATTTTGATGTAAGTCAAATGAGTGGTTTACAAGTCACACCCCATTTGCCTTTTTCTCACAAGTACAGCCAGGCATCCAGATATCTGCCAGATTATTAAAAATATGACCTTAAAAATTATGTTTTCCCTATAACAGTGTGGCACCGTTCCAAAGATATGACAAAACTATTAACAGAGATAGACGAGGGCTTGTTCACAAAAGTTATAGTCAGGTCATATTTTTACTTATAGATAGAACTAACCCAACTCAACCATAAAATGACAAAACACTTGAGGAGCATGGGGTTGGGGTGGAAATTAGGATAAGATATGTGGTCAAATTGGGACATGGCTTTGGGATACATGTAATATGTTCTTGAGTCACCACTACTTCATTCCTTGATTTGCTTCTATGTTAAATGAAGGAGATTTACACAGCTCTAGCTTTCAGAAAGAGACCTGCATTAGGCTATACTTATAATTATATCTTGTAAATAACTTGAGTTAACCACTTCTCTGCTGGTAGCTACAATATTTTATTTGGTTTTTAGAACAGACAGGAAAAAAGGCATGACATCAATGTTTTT
This sequence comes from Percina caprodes, assembly GCA_013375575.1. NCBI lineage: Eukaryota > Metazoa > Chordata > Actinopteri > Perciformes > Percidae > Percina > Percina caprodes. The sequence goes on from JABXJD010001956.1 coordinate 59,456, forward strand.
GCTGAGGACTAGATATAGAAAACAAGTGTGTTTTAGAGTCTTAATATCTTCATTTACGGGAAGAGGTGAAAACATGCAAGGCATAGTCCTTAACCCTCTGAACCCTAAGGCCATTTTACAGTTTATTGTCCGTCTGGATTTATTTGATTAAAAAAGCTTGTAAAACATCAACCCTGTTTTTTTCAGAACAAACTGGGTTATTAGAATATTTGGGTTGCAGTAAGGTCACTTGAATGTTAAAAATGGTTATAGGACCTTAAAGACAAATAAATAAATAAAACTGAACATGAATCTCACAGATATGTATTGATATCACAGACAGAGCAGTAAAACCTAAGGCATTTTCTTCACACTGTGAAGAAATAATCATAACTTGTACAGTTGACAAAATACATAAATTTTTTCAAAGAAAGTCAAGACGCTTTTGCCCTTATGACATTTATTTATGCCAATAATCAACATAATAATGTCATATTTACTGATATAACACCCACAGCAATGCTACACAAGCAATTGTGTGTCTAAACCAGTTTGCCTATTGGCCTTCCATAAAGCCTTTTGGCCTTCCATTCACTTTGAGTGACGTTGTCTCCCATATATGGGCATGCACCCCATATATGGAATACTTGACTTCCGTACACAAAGGGAGACGACGCTAGCGCCATGAATGAGCGAAACCTTGATGAATTATGGACATAAAGTGGATAAATCTAGGATGTAACGGTTTGGATTTAATGCTCAACGACCCTGAAAAATGGCACAAGTTCCAAGCTCGATAGAAAATTTGTAAGTCTCTAGCTGTTATTAAATTATTAAACTATGAATCAGAGGTGCTGTTTTTGCTCGTGGGCGAGTCTCTCGGGTTCATAGGGTTAAGTTGCAAACCAAAGTGTACTTAATTCTGACTTAGTGCAAGGAGGAACCATAATCTACTAAAACACTTTCCATGTTGCTGTCTAGTCCCTCATATAATAATGCTTAAAACCTCTATCTCTGAAAGTCACTGTCATCCAGGGTTTACTCAAACTATATCCAGCGGGTACCCAACATTTAACAGTTGACTCAGATTAACTAGTTTTTACTTTTTTTAAATATTTTTTATTTTTCTATTCTTAGTTAACTTGCTCTCTAATTGCTCATATTGCTCTTCTGGAGAAAGAAACTGCAGTTAGCTTTAACTGCGAACTGAACTTTTAAGAATATTTACATAAGGTACCTTAATATTAATAAGAATATGAATCCACAAAGGTATAAGAAACTTATGACATACTAGTCGTCATAATATTGACACGAAACAACATCAAGATAGCAGCTGGATAAAGCATTGAGATAATCATCCTAATACTGCCTGTGGTGATAAATGCAAAGATGATTAACCTGATTTATTTATTTATTTTTTATAAATATACTGCCTCTAACTTCTGTCAGACTTGCACTATTTTTATATACAGAAGATTTTTGTTAACATTCAGACAGCTTCTAAAGAAACCCCTTTGTGTTAAACCTGTAGTGACATTGTTTACCCACATGATTGATGCAGTCTGCATGCTCATGTGTTACGTGTCCATGGCCATATGACGCGCAGTTTAATTAATCATGGCGTTTTGTGAGAATCTTAAAAGGGTGATTTTTGCAAACAAGGGATGTTCTAGTGGTGGAGCATAGGATGCAAGTGTGTATTTGTTTGATTAAGACATGACCTTTGTAGTAAATAGATGTGTATAATAATTACCTAATGATAGGTTCAAAACCAATTTACTGGATGTCCAGTTTCACACATGTAATTTGAGCTGACATGTGTAATTCCTCTGTGGACATTGACAGCATGACTGCTGTGATCAGATCTATGCTCCTGCTAAAATGAAACATCACAAGATAAATTGGACAGTTTCAATTTGTACATGTTATAAAAAAAGAAGTTTCTTTTCTTTTTAATCTTGCCTCTGACTTTAAAGGGTTTTAGCCCATATGTTTGGGAAAAATATTTTTACATTTAACCAGAAAATCTTTTGAGATACAATACGTCATTTTCTAGAGTGACCTAGCCTAAATGGTATTGTAAGATGAGTATCACACTTAAACTGTAAAAATAATGGACATAGGATGAGTGACGTCCCCCATTGATTTGTGGACTGCCGTTTGAAAGCCATTTTTCTGTTGTTGAAACAACAATTTATGTTAGTTATAAACTATAAAAGCATTTTTGCTATGACACATGGTATGCCAAATGATTAATCTACATAAAATAAATGTCAACTATGCAGTCTCTTAGATCTGTTGCATCAGTAATTATTTTACAGGTAGCCATGCAGGAAGTCACCCCAAAAACTCATACGACGATCTCATTTCTATCTCACTTTCTGATGCCCAATTTCAAGTGCAAGACAAAATTTGCAAATTACTCAAACACCCCCCCCCCCCATCCTGCCTGTCTCTCTCTCTCTCTGTTTCCTCCTCCGTGTCTGTCTTGTGTGCCTGTTGCCATGGTGATATGACACGCAAGCAGAGGAGGTCAGATGAGACAGAATGGAGAGGCTGGACTGCCTAATAAACCACAAATCTAACAGATTAATTGTTTAATATTTTGTAGCAATAAGGCATTTTGCGGTACCCCATAGTTTGTCATCGGGGAATTAGCTTTCTTTCTTTAGCCTCCACAAGCGTGATGGTGATACCTTTACTCTCTGCAGTGCCTCTCCAGCATTTCAACTAGTTGCCTCTCTCAGCAGGCTTGCCCTGTAAAATCAGACATTTAAGTGTTCTCTCTCATCCTGCAGATATAAAAGAGAGGACAGTGGTTTACTACTTCTGTCACTCAAAAGAAAGGAAGTAAAGGCTATCAAATCAGAATAATTTCACAAAAGGGACACACACACATGCACACAGAGTAATCTTGGAAAGCACAAGAACTTCTCAGAACTGCATTATTCATGGTTTTCTGACTTAGATTGTTCATCACAGTTAGAACGTCATGCTCAACGGACATAAGGACATGTTGCTTGACATGAATTGTTTTCTGCTTTTTTCCAACATTGTGCTATATTACAAAAAACATAAAAATGTGTTATTTCTCTTAACCTTTTCTTTGAAGACATCGTTACATTTGAAGGGGCATTTGAAGCTTTTTTAAATTTATTTTTAAAATCTGTGGGCCCTTAATGTCAAACATTCAACTGCTACTATTAAAATCGTTGATAATTCTTTATTACCCACACTATACTGGAGACATTCCTTTGTGCTCAGTATGGGGCTATTTCATTTAATTGAAGGCAAAGTGACCTTACCCTAATTCCCTGGTTGTACCATTAATTAGTGAAAAAACTATACTGTACATTATTTCGCCGTTTCTGAATTTGTAGACCAAGTTAGTCTTTTGGCCTATGGACAAAAATAAGACAGCCTAATACATTCTTCCCTTCATGTTTTCCAGCCACAGTCAGTCAGTCTGTCAAATCAGCCTTCCCCATACCTGCCCAATTTCTCTCTTCGGACTTGTAGAGAGTGAGATTAGTGTACTATAATGCCTTTTTTTAGCATTTCTTTCCTCCCTGTGTAATTTCCCCTCTGACTATTTCCTTACAGAAACAAATCATTGTGGACCCGCTGGCGTTTAGTGAGGAACGCTTCCGTCCTTCCCTGGAGGAACGTCTTGAGAGTATTATCAGTGGTGCTGCCCTCATGGCTGACTCTTCTTGCACACGTGATGACCGCCGGGGCATTGTGGCCGAATGCAATTCTGTGCGCCAGGCTCTTCAGGATCTTCTGTCCGAGTATATGGGCAATGTAAGTGTCTTACCTTACTATTCACCACATTCACCACCTACTCTGTATCCTCAACACACGTCTTAGTTTAATTTTATATTTACATTTTACCTTCATTGGACAGTTGGACTGCAAAATTTGTTAGGTCAAAAGACAAACAAAAGTCTAATTTATTTATTATTTGTCTTAATTTCAGCCTACATAAACTTAGAAATCACAAATAAGCACGAACTCTGAGTTGAACTTAATTCAGTTTTGAGATGAGGTTAACTTGCTTTACAAATACTTTCATACTTGCATACTGCTAGGATCCATGTGAATATGTCACTTACCTGTACAAAGCCCTGTGGAAAATCTCATAATGGTTAGGTTTTCCACTTGCCTTATGTCCTAAAGAAAATATCAAGTGCCATCTAATTCTAAGCAAATTCTGTTCCTACCCAATATTGTGTAAACTACTTATGTACCTTTTTAATTAACCTCTCTTCTTTAAGCTGGGTATGGAGAGTGTCTTTACAATATCTGGAAGTTAGCCTAAATTACACTCAGTGTGTTTACATGCACAGCAGTAACTAAAGCTGCACTATTGATCTAATCACGTTGTCACCCTGTCATCATAACAACTTCCACAAAAGATATGACCATGGTCTTATAATACATCCATGGACCAGTCCCTCTTGGTTTATGGTTGCCACTGTGCAAATATAACTGAAGCTGTTTAGTAGCGCACATATTCCATATGGTCACATGGGTATCAGAAGTGTAAAGGGTTTCAGAGCATGCAGAAGAGGCTGTACAAATTATATTTTGTAACTTAATCACTAGTTATTATATTACACCCATCTTATGTCATGGTTTACGTATAAGGTCATACAAAATGTATTTTAATCTTATTTATTCTAATCATTTCATTTGTACTGTTAGGCAAGCAAAAATGCCTATTGACAATTTATTTAATTGTGAAATATTAAGTTTATTGTATTTCTTATGCTCATTTTCCTTTTTTCTAGCAGTAACGGGGGAATTCCGGTCAGTTTCAACACGTAAATCTGGAGTGCTGTCAGTAGACAAAAAAATGAAAACAATCGGTGCTGTCTACACCGAGTTATCCTCCTGCTAGATTTTGCACCCAACAGGCTTTTAAACTTGCCTCTAAACATGCTCGAAATGTCATTACAAGTGCTTAGCCATATTTAGAAGGTAAAAACAAGTTTAAAACTTGCCCTCTTTAAGCCTGTTGGGTGCTAACTCTAGCAAAGGATAACTTGATAAAGCCAGCACTGATTGGTTTCCTTTTTCTTGCTACTGACAGCACTCCAAATTTACAAATAGAGCTACGTGTTGAAATCAACTGGAATTCTCCTTTTTAAGTGACTATCCAGGTTAGGCCAGTTCTCCCCATATTAATGAGAATGTAACACTACGCACGGTGTAGTGGGTGGCACTCTGCAATCGTCTTAACTGGTTGGAATAAGGCTTTTCTTCCATCTGATCTTTGTCATAATCACAACAACTTGGAAAGCGGGGCGAACATGGATGACTTTTCAGTCCCAGAAATGGGTCTTCTTGATACTATACTCAAGGATAGACGCTAATAGTTGTAGGCACTCCCCTAAATTTGGTGGCCCAAATGTAAACCTATAAAAACAAAACAGAAAATACAATTTAACACAACTTAACATAGCCTTAACTGTAACACTTTCATTAATGAAGACATTAACAGAATGAACATATGTAATTATTTATTAAAATTTTAACAATCTCAAACATATATTCTCTCACAGTCCCTTATTTAAGTATCTGTTTTGTATGTTCCTTATCAGCTATCACTACGCAGCAGTTTCCTCACAGCTGTATGGTCTTTAGCAAAGAATATGGATAAACTTTGGCTACGGATCACCACTCATAAATGGATAATGGACTGCAACATCATGATTTTCACTATACTTGGTAACAACAGCGCTGTTCCCAAAAGAGACGCTATGTTCTCTTGTCTCATTCAAAGAGAGACATGTATGGTGGCGACAGGGGGCCAACTACTGGCCGCAGAGTAAGTTTGTGTGGCCACGGGCCAATCTTAATGTCAAACCCTGGTACTTACCATGGCATAGTCCTCAGTGGGTTTAAAGGTTTAAGGCTTGTGTTGTTGCTGTTTTTGGTGACGTTGCTTCCGACTGCTCTCTTCTATTTCTGGGTCAAAAACTACTACAGCAGAGTGGGGAGGGGCAATTATAACCTACGGAGCAAATGTGGACACATTACACAAGCTTACCAGGGGTTAAGGTGTATACACGCATGGCTACTAAGCAAGTTACCTAGGTCTGTTATCAGGTGTTTTTTGTTAATATGGCGTTTGAGTAACCAAGGTACTGCCTTAACCCCGAATATAATGGGATTTTTAAACTGCTGAATGTGGTGGGCTTTCTGGGAAGCTCATTGTGCTTGTACAATTTTTTTAGTTAAGAAAAATGGTTGCAGGTCCTCTTGGGTGCATACTGTGGATGCAGTTTGGCCTGAATAAAAACAGTTTCAGATATTCTCTTACACAGTTGCAGAACGTACATGGTACGTCAGCTATAGTCTCTGTGGGGTTGTCCAGGGCTTTTTTTTTTCTGTTGGCCAGTCCAGGGAACTAATTACAATGTTTTTTTGTTTTCCTGGGCTATATGCAAATCAGGGTTGGTCCTCCTCCAGTCAAGAAGAAGGGGTAATGCACCTGAAGGAGAATACCTCATGCACTTTAGCAATTTAGTTACAATGATAGCAGTTTAGCTAGCTTTAGCTAACATCCATTTAAACTAACAACAAACAAATTAATCTTATATATGAACTATGAGTGAGACAAAAGTGTTATCATCTTTACAGGCTCTAACTCAACTCAATTGTGAAACCCACCAGACTCCATTTAAATATTAGCAATTTGATCATTGTAAAACGTACTTTCATCAAAAGCCATATTGTTTGCTCTTTCCACTGTTTTGCCACTCTGGTTTGGTTAAAATAAATAAAAATACAAATTTTTTAAATTTACATAAGAAATCAAATTTCATCAAAGTTACCCAAATTCAAATTAAATAATTCATGGCAGGAAATAAAGTATATAACAAAAGAGTCAGCTAATCCTTTGCTCTACCTTTTAAAATGATTCTATCCTGTAAATAAGTATGCTTAAAAATAAATGAACTAATAACAATGTCTTTGTATTGCTGAAAATAAGTTTTACAATTAGAACAACAGTATTAAGTAATACATTGTGATCCTGAAAAGCCAAAATTAACACTTAATTCACCCATTTACATGTGAAATATATGTTGGCTTTATACAGCTGAAAGCACTGTTTATTTAAATGGAGT
>JABXJD010000278.1:0-232500 GCA_013375575.1 Percina caprodes
TTGAAATAACCCAGAAGATTAGTTGGTCCCTTTTTAACCCAGGAGTTCTTAATGTGTAACTGCCTGCCACACGATGTACGTCCTTGTGCACCAATTCAACAACAGAGAGTTGAAACTATGCAGCAAGAGCACAGAGTAGCCACCCCATGCAAGAGAGTGTATGCTTGAGGAGCACTTGATGGCATGAACACTCTCACAGGTAACTGTGCTCTCAAAGTTGGTTTCTGCACGCACAAATTGACCTGACTTTTGACAATTTGGGCTAGAAACAGAGGGAGGCACTGACCCTCGTATGATTGGCTAACAGCATCACACCAATCAAAGGTGACTAATCATTAGCGAATACCAGTGACTCCCTTGAGTATTGAATTGGTGTGCAAGAACTTATATCAATCATGTGAGTGGAAGTTAATCTATGTGACTGTAAAATAATATAATTGGCTCATGAGGATGTTTTTCGTGCTTGCAACATTACATAAATCTGATGCCACAGCCATCCGTCTACAGTAAGAGAATACGCAATCATTTGCACACACTATAAATACATGCACACATAAAATGTGTTTTAATGTCCCCCACCACATTTCATTTGGATGATTTAACAAACTTGACACCCAGTCACCTTTAAATAGACAGAATCTAAAACTGATCAGTGACTTGCCACAGCAAATCATTTTCTATCACATCGACATACACAGACCTAAGAGCATCCTGCCCTTCGTGTCCATAAATAAACAGTGATTGCTGCTTGTAAATGAGTAAAATGTGGACAAAGCAGAGTGCTTTACTAACTTTTCTAAGAGAACTTCTTTAATTGAATAGATGCTGGTATGCCTGAGGCCTATAATTGAATTAGGAAAATGTGAACTGAAATGTCAGTTGCCCCAGTGTCAGTTTGTATTATAGAAAGGGACTTTAAAATAAGATAATGATTTTTTTTTTCTCATTTTCCACAAATGTTAGACCAGACATGTTGTAATTTGTTAATACGGTAATTTGTGGGTCGCATTTATACATTTGCCTGTGCTGCACATTCAACTGAGCCTGTCTATAAGTGTCTGTTTATGTCAAAGCTGAGCACAAATCTTGAGAGAAAACATAAAACAGCAACAAATATGAAACAATAGCCTGCCCTGTCTGGTTCCTAGTTAATAGTATCACATGCCTAGGATGTCATATGATTTTTTTTTGTCAAGATAAGATAAACAGCTCAATAAATTCTCCAGACCTTTGCTAATGATAATTGCATGCTCTAGTTAATGTTTAGTTTGTATTTAACACTTGAGGAAAGACGATGCAGTATTGTGTTCCGAGGGTTCAGACATGTGATGAACACAATGGGAAAGGTCAAGATGAGCTGAGAAGAGTCCAATGTCAGGATCCATTCTTCAGTGTTGTCTGGGGATCCCCACTGGTGTGCAGCCTCATTTACATATCTCCTTGGGGTATGAATGTTGTTATGGAGTTGTGTTTCTTTCTTTCGGACATAACCAGAGAATGTTTAGCTCTTGTACATGTACAGTAAATGCATTGTATAGCTTTTTGAGGTTGTTTTCTTCTGTCATTACATAAAGAACTAGTATCCCCTTACAGTGGCTTGAGAAAGTTTACACACCCATTCTAAAGTTGATTAAGAAGAGAAAATTGATCTTAATGCCTTAATTCAAAAGATTTAAGAAAATCCAACATTTAAGGACACCAATTTTCTTTGTGAATGAATAATGTATTAAAATACAAGTATACAGACCCCTGTGTTAAATTATCATAGAGGCAGGCACATTTTTATTTTTAAAGGCCAGTTATTTCATGGAACCAGGACACTATGCATCTATCTATGCACTATGATGAAGTTCCCTTGGCCTTTGGAATTATAGCCCGACATCATCACATTCCCTTCACCATACATAGAGATAGGCATGGGAACTTTTCATAAAATCATCTCAATGCAAATCAAACCAGCTATTAGGCTAACTGAAATAAAACCATGCCAATCTCTATGTATGGTGAAGGGTATGTCATGATGTGTGGTTAGTTTAATTTCAAAGGCCAAGGGAACTTTATCAGGGTTATTTATCAGGGTGCATAGTATCCTGGATCCATGAAATAACTGGCTTTTAAAAATAAAAATGTGCCTGCCTCCATGATAATTTAACACAGGGGTGTGTATACTTATGCCCCCTGTATTTTAAAGGAAGAACATCTATTTATGTACAATACATTATTCATTCACAAAGAAAATTGGTGTCCTTAAATGTTGGATTTTCCTACATTTTTAATTAAGGCATTAAGATCAATTTCCAATTTTTTTCGTTTTTTTATTCCTCTTTTCAATCAACTTTAGGGGTGTGTAAACTTTCTCAAGCCACTGTTTGTGCCTTAGCATGCAAGTTGCCATTATAATGTACATTTCCTTCTGATTATTAGACAGTCGATCAGATTATTACTCGGTTCAATATGAACCAGTGTCAGAAAAACTCTTCATCTACATCCAATCATGTCTATTATCGGAATGTATGCCACTCACGCTCACCTCAAGTTTGATTACTTTGTTTGTTTGAATATAAAAAGCAAATAAGCTTGGACAGGCCTTTCCTTAAAATGAGTCCGATCATAGCGTTTGTCCTGATGGGCTTGTTTTGTTCTCCAATGGCTGCTGAATGACACAAATCTTGCGGCGATCTTTGGACAATCATATGATCTCCGTCTGCAGCTCCTCCAGGGGATTGAGCAAGATGAATACACTCAATGTGGTGAATCCATTCCTTTATAAAGTAACCACATACAAACTCCAATTCACCAGAGACTTATTTTCTAAGGATTAATGATCATAACAACTTTATTTCTACTTAGAGACTCTTGACAAAGTCAGGATTTGCAAATATTTTAGAGTACTCATATTTCTTCCAAGTAAATAGCCTGTTGATTTAGACCATAAAAGTACTGTATGGCCTTAGAAAGAAAGTTTCCATTTGCAGAAACATCAGAGACAGGATGATGCAAAATAATAATAATAATGAATTGCAGCTAACGTGTGTGTGTGTGTGTGTGTGTGTGTGTGTGTGTGTGTGTGTGTGTGTGTGTGTGTGTGAGTGTATTTAACGTATCAATGTTTAGCGATATAATTAATTGGTGAAAAGTAAGACAACAAATCGTAACCATAAGTTTATTAGGCCTTTACGGGGTAGTAGCTTGGGGCTGAAGGCAATTGCCTACCTTTGCCTAATGGTAAGTCCGCCTCTGGTAGCATTGTAGATTAGTGGTTGTAACTGATCTACACGGTAATTTTCTTGAGTAGCCTAACATTAGCTTTTGCTCACTTTTAAAGCTTTAGTGCGTAACTTTTTTATATTAATGAACATCTCTTTGTATTTTTTAGTATGGCTATGTTTAGAAATGTTTAGAAAGATAATTACCTCTTCTGAAGAGTCCATCATGATTTTTTTAAGTCCTTGATCCCATTAGCACATGGCAAGTGCAGTAACCCTGGACAGGTCACCAGTCAGTTATAGCGCTGACACATACAGGCAAGTTTAAACCAGAACCTCGTTGCTGTGAGGTGTCAAAAGTATTCACATTCATTACTCAGGTAGAAGGATAGATACTGGGGTTTAAAGTTTACTCAAGTAAAAGTGTTGTGGTTTCATGGTTTAGAGTTTGTGTTTCTGTTGGTTTTGAGGTTGTTGTTGTTGTTTCCTGTTATGATTGTGAGTTTATTTTGTTTCCTGATTCTTTTGTTGTAGTCCGTGTTTCCTCCTTGTTCTCTAGTATTGCTTCCTGTCTTGTGTTTGTCCCATGAGTGTCTGTATGTTCTGTTTCCTGTTTTATTTTGATAGTCTGTTATTCTTTCTAGTCTTGTCTAGTTTTACTTCCTGTCTTGTGTTGTCCCACCTGTTTCATTGGTCTGCCACGCCCCAATGTGTTTCACCTGCTGTATCACCTGTCCCTTGTTTGCTCGTTACCTCTTGTATTTAGTCTTTGTGCGTCCCTTGTCTTGTGTCGGATCATTGTTTGTAGCATGTCCCTGCGTCAGCGTGCTGTGTGTTTCTCTGCCAGTTTGCTGACATGTTTCCTCGGTTCCTGTTCATCTTGTTTCTTCTTTTTTTGACCCGCTGTTTTGTGGACACCTTCTGTTTTTATGGATATTTGTTAAAATAAAGACTCAAGCTCAGTACTTTGCCTGTCACCTCTGCATTTGGGTTCAACCTTCTCCACCACTCACAACATAAAAGTGTAAAAGTACTGTTTACAAAACTACTCAAAGTATAAAAGTAAAAGTAATGTAAGGGAAAAAAGCGTAGGTGGCGCCACAGGGGCCTATAGTGTACTCTATCTGGATAGCGCGATTTATCTGGATAGGTTTGTTTTTATTGGTGATTTTTAACGATGACAAGCCAGAATGAAAACAAGCTGAACTGGATGTATTTCTTTTAAAGAAGAGAAAGAGGCATTGATAACTAGTAAAGTGATTTTTCCATCAATCTTTCATTTGTTCCATTAATTAAAAAACCTTGAAACCTTTGAAAATGTGCTCGGTTTTTCAAATTAATATAGTGCTGATCAGTTACTAACAGCACACACTGATACAAGCTTTAACCCTGCATTACAAATGTTTTACCAAAAAGTATATTAAAAGTACTTCAATTGTGATTTAAAAAAAACAATGTAGCACACGCACACACAAGTGCGCACACACACACACACACACACACACACACACGCATAAACACACACATTGGGTTAGATGATGAAGTGAGACAGGAGACTCGTTAGTGACAGAAGAGGCACACAGTTTCACATAGAGATCATGGACTTTTCCTGTGATTTGCAGACTGCCATGGCTCCTAGGGGATTCTTTTAAAGGGAACTGGAAGGTATGCTCAATTATCAGTGAGCGTTTATCTCATTTGGGGCTACTCCAACTGAAGGAGTTAAGTTACTGTTTTTTTCCATAAGGTAGAGTAAGTTAGAGCACTACATTTACAGGAAACTGGTCAATTTTATTGTTAATGATCCTGATTGTTGGGTACTTCTTTAATTGAGTTGAGGAGCTGAGATATACAGTATGTAAAGAGATTAGAGTAGGACCACCTAACAAACAAACCTAACTAGAAAGAGATCCTTTGGCAGTTCTGGAACCAACTGGAGGAATTACAAATCTATGTTAGCCTGGGAATACCTCAAGAAGACTCAAGAAGAGCTGGAGGATAGAAAAGAACTAAGTCTGTTTAAGCCTTCACATTTTAGCGTGACTCATCTCCATCATGCTGCTCTTTTTATTCACAAAAAATACTTTTAGTCTACTATCCACTGCATGAACTGGAAAACCATTGAGAATACTGAATCATGACCAATCAGTTTTATGTGCAGATAAGCATAGGAAATGTGTGTGGTCTTATGCTGGGTGCTCAAGATTGAATCTAGGAGCCACAATAGATCTGGCATGCATAAACATGCTTTGATAATGTGCGTTATTCAACTCAAGGACAGCAGAGGGAACACATACCTTCCATCTTCATAGAACTGTAGAGAGCAAATCAACTGAAGTTATTGCTTATACTAGCTACAAGCTTGCATTCTCAGCCCTAAAGTGAGCTGTTTGTGGGACTACCTCTATGGCACTAGCTTCACAGTACCTACCGACAACACTCCCCTCACACACGGTATATGTCAACATCTGCCAACCTGGATGCTGCTGGACAGCCGCTCTGTCCATTTCGCTCTGTCCATTTGCCAGTTTCCATTAGGTAAGTAGCAGGGCATGCCAACTCTAATGCAGACGGGTTATCCCAGCAACCTCAAAAGAGAAATGATGACATGCAAAGATGGCTCATGGGTGTGAGAGATGAAATGAGTCATAACGTTTTCTCAGCCTTATGTCAATGTCATCATGTGACATTTAAAGGTGAACACCACCACAACGCAGAACTCTTGCCATTGACCACTAATCAGCGCCTGATGTTTTTGTTAACGACACCTTACCTTGACTGGTGAAAAGCTCAAAAAGTCGCAATCTCACACATATGTTTTAAGCCCCAGACCCAGAGAGACAACCCCTGAGCATCCAGGAGTGTCTCTGTATCAGGAATGGAAAGAAAACGTGAACTTTGAGAACACATTCTGTACACAAGGTGGATTGAGAGAGGCAACCTCATCTAGCAGTTGGTCTTACCTAAACAGTTCAGAAGAAGAGCATAAAAAGGTGCATATGATGAGGTTGGACATCTTGGTGTCCAGCATGCACTACATCTTGCTCGTGCCAGATTCTACTTACTGAAAATGGCCAAAGCAATCGAGAAGAAGTGCAAGAAATGCTGCTTCAGCAGGAAGGCTTTTACATTTATGCTACCTAACTGATCCACTTGGATTAGGTCAAAGGCCTCCATCAACAATAAAGAGCTATTCACTAGCTTGATTGCTAAACTGTGGAGTAGCTGTTGAAAGAGAAGTTATCATCAGGACAAACTCCATTGCGCTACCAAATCCAGGGAAGCTTAACTAAGCAGGATTATTATTATTTTTTTTTGTTTTTCTTTGTTTGTTAAACCCAAACCTAGTCTAGATCCTTCGCGTTCCACTTCCGGGATTGCTCTGGTGCTGCAGGAAATTCTGCCGGATGCGTGTATTTGCTGTTTCCTTTTGCTTTCTTTGTGTTAAAATTGTAAATTTGGTGGATTTATCAGGACTATGGTTGACTGCTCCTCAGATCTCTGCATGGTAAATTGAGACAAATAGCTAGACTGTCTGTCCAATCTGAGGTTTCTCTCGCGCAACTTTTTTGCAACGGCTCTGTGCAGAGTTTAACACCGTCCATGATGATTCTGATTGGTTTAAAGATATGCCAATAAACTAAAGTTTTCCTCCCATCCTCAAATGCCATGTGGAGTAGCCAGACCCTCCTTTAGCACGCTTTGGATGCGGGTCTGGCAAAACGAGACTAGGCCAGGCCACACCTGACTATAACTAATACTTTAATAAAACCAAGGGTTGACGCACAACTTAAAAGAAATATTTAAAGCAAAAAACCTCAAGACTGACTTTTTTTTTAAAATTATATTTCCATGGTATATTTAAGTTGGTAGGTCTTAATCTCTGTGACCAAAAGAGAATTTAGTCAACCTAGATAACCAAGTGAACCTGTAACCAAATCGAACTGTAACATCATTGGTCTAAGGTGTATTTTGGAGGATCCCAGATTATTGATACCTTAGATGCTAAACCAGGATCAGCAGTGTAGACTCCCAACCCGAGGAAGGGTTACATGTCAGACAACATCATTTGACTTTGCCTTTCAAAACAGCTACAAATCATCATTGGAAAAGTACATCAGTTTTATCATGTAACAAAACACTGTGGTTGAGGTTTGGTGGAATTATGCACAGAAAATAACTGGTTAAGTTTTAGGAAAAGTTACAATTGCTGATTTGTGATTTGGTTAGTGGAGCTTTGTTGTCATGGTTACATTAATAACCATGTGGTTAAGATTAGGGGACAGGAAACAAACAAGGATGTTGAAGTCCAACAATTTGTTGACCCATCCATTTAACCCAACCTCCTCAATCTAAACAAAGTACCACATATGTATATATATATATATATATATATATATATATATATATATATATATATATATATCAGTATGAAAATAGCCATTTCTTGCATGAACTAACATATGATGCCTGGAATTGTTTATCCTACTGAGCAGATAATGACCATTTATAAACGGTCACAGCACAGTTAACATTGTTATCCATAATCTAAATTAGATACGCATATGTACAGTATATTTTTAAACATAGAATCAGTGGTAGTCTAAATGTTGTGTGTGGGATGACATGACGTGTGTGCATGCGTACATGTGTACATGCAATTATTCCAGGAAAAGAAAAGTGACGATGTTGAAGGGAAGTTAAAAGAAATTTGTGGCAATCTGCCAAACTTGTGTTAAAGAAAGGTAATTACTGCAACAAATCGTCTATGATTTAACTCTTTTTGACACTACTCTGTAGTGACATTTGTGTCAATAAAGCCACTGATGGAGAACTTTGATTTGCTGTTCTTTACTCACAGCTTCTGAGTAAGCCCCTGTTATCCCTTTATCTTTATTTCTTCTGTCTGGGCTTTTATTAATGTCCTGGGTACAGAAGACCCGTCGAAGCACCAGGCAGTGACTGATTGCCTTTCCGTATTTAAAAAAAAACATATCTATTAATATGTTTGCTAAATTTGCTGGATGGAAAATCTGGATGGAAAATCCATCAGTCATACAGCAGAGTGGTGCATGGTTTGGTTTGGAACATTTGGTTACAGATTTTTACAGAAAAATCACAATTTGTCTTCCTGCCATGCCCGTCGCTGTTTGACCATGTGCAGTGCCAAACCCAGCGTTATTGAATTGAGAAAAGTCCCGGCCTATTCTTTTTTAGGTCATTCTGAGTATTTAATGGCATAACTATTCAATTCCTCATGCTTTACGGAGGGCACAAATGTGTTTTTTTCTGACAGTGTTTTTGGTTGAAAGTATAAAATGCCTCCATGCCGTTTATCCTTCACAGGTCTTTTGATGGTTGTGTAAAGAGTGTAAGTGCACATCAGACAGCTTTTTTTCACCTCAAAGATGTAAAAAGAAATCTGTATGCTGTATTGATCCCGCTGTGCCCGGTGGGCTTTATGATTAGTGCTCGCCATCTCCATCGCTCCATCCACAGCGAGAGCTCTCACCTCTCTGTAGCATCTGACGATTCATAGTGTCTGTGGGGTTTCAGCATTATCAGTATGCAGCACATAATGCCTGCGGGTCTGCAAATAACTCTGTGACATGCCCCCTACCCATCCACCCCGCCCCTTTGTTGATCTACACTTTATTGCTATATTTATGAGTAATACACAGGCTCCAACACAGTCGTTCCAATCAACCAGGGGTTGTGCAAATTTTTTCCACACTAGCCATAAAACTTGATGAATAATTTGAAAAGGTGCTGATGCAGATGGAGCTGGTGGTCAAGTGGGTTTATCTGATTAGTTTTTAAATATACTGTGTTGAAGCAAAGGATAACATTGGTTTGTCTACGACTGTTAGCTTGTAAGATAAGAAAAAGGTAAGAAAAAATGAACATGTCAAACAAATTGTGATTCAAGATAACATCTCTTTGCCGCCTTTCTTTACAGAAGTAGATACTGCATCAGTGCAAATGATCACAAGCAAATCGACCTGCAGCCAACATAAAACATAATCCTCTGTGGACTTCAGTGATTTCACCATGGAGATATAGTTATGTTCTAAGCCTATAGAGTTGTGGGAATCAATAGTAATTGTTTCACCCCAGGGGAGTGGCTTATATCTGACAAGTGACAATCTTTGTTCTTTTAGACATTCATTCACCTCAAAATGTGAATGGGACTGTATTTATATCTAAAATGTTCATATTAAACATGTATTTTAAATGTGAGTTAGAACAGATTTGTAGTCATTTGAGGCATATCAGATTTAGAAGCAGACCGGAACAAAGGAGTTCTTCTCTGGTATCCAGCAGATATAACATGATAACGACATGGTCCTGTGTCCCACAAATCCTTCGTAGTCGTGTTTTATCATTCTGAGTGAAGGTCTCCTGTTTAGGATTACCACTGAAGTATTGTTGTGTTGTTCTCTATTTTGAAATAACAAAGGAATAAAGTGCAACAGTGTCGATCGTAGGGACATATATATATATATATATATATATATATATATACAAAAGTATATACTGTACGTATATATACAGTAAATACTATGAATATATATGTATACTGTGTGTATATATACAGTATATATATATATATATATATATATATACTGTATATATATACTGTATATATATATATATATATATATATAT
The DNA here is from genome assembly GCA_013375575.1 of Percina caprodes. NCBI lineage: Eukaryota > Metazoa > Chordata > Actinopteri > Perciformes > Percidae > Percina > Percina caprodes. The sequence continues at coordinate 9,876 of JABXJD010000278.1, forward strand.
ACAGTATATATATACTGTATATATATATATATATATATATATATATATATATACAGTATATATATACTGTATATATATATATATATATATATATATATATATATATATATATATAACAAAAATATTTACAAACAAAAGCACATTCCCATGCTCACATGTAGTATAGATAGAGATTTTTGGTCAACTGCTGTTTCCAAGGGCAAGGTGCTTGCATCATGGAAAGTTTTAACATTTACATTTCCATGGCAACTGAACAAAATCACTCGACTGGTGAGGAGGATGGTGTGATATTGTCAAAAGCTACTGAGCTTGTGAGACTAGATTAAATTGTTTCTTTAAAACTTAACATTACTGTGAGGCTACTTATGAAATTAGGATACAATTACCCAAAACTTTCAGCAAAACACCTGAGTCTTGTTTAATGAAAACAACACTGTTACATATAGTGAATATATTTTGTGTATGAAAAGTTCATATATATCATAGCATTCTAAAATCAATACCTATTTTCAATAATTGATATTGTTTGTAATACAAGGTGTGTGTTTGCCTCAACATTTTAAAGGTTCCTCTTCCTGTTCTGGACACTGCAGTAAAAGCTCTTTGGCACTGACTCAGCCACTTAATATGCATGCATTTCCACCTACTGGTCAAGTGATAACACTGCACACATCCTGCTTGTCTCCTTTTTATTTTCCAGCTTGTGATAAAAATCTAAATTACTGCTGCAAAGTAGAGATTTGGGCAGATAGTAGACATGCATGTGAAATCTCAACATATTTATATAATAGATTGCAGTCAGCGGAGCATATCACTGGCAGCCCCTGGGGTTTATAGCTGTTATCAAAAGACTGAGACAGGTCTGTGTTGATTTGTATCCCTGCATGTAATTTAACTGGTACATCTTTCTTTTTATCCATGCTGCAAATTCCTTTCATATAGGACGACACAACGTGCAAGCTATTCTTTTAATGCATTTTACATCAAGCCATCCGACTCTGATGTTCAGCTATTGGCAATAAAATATATGGTGCCTCCCCCTCTTGTGGTTTGATGTAATATTACATTGGTTTGAAGTTGCAGTTCTTAACCGTGCCAAGTCATTAGAGCTTTTGATAACCATATTGATGCTGAGAATGAGCTTTGCATTTCAATCTGCAGTTCATGAGAAAAAATATTAGTGCATGAATAGCATCACATGTTTCGAAAAAATATTACTCATTTCTGTGAGTAAAATGTGGAGTTATGTGACTGTCTGTGATCATGAAGACAATGTTTGAGAGGTGAGAGAGAAAGAAATCAATGTCAGGATTGAAGTGGTTGCCTTATTTCCTTTGGAGTGCAGGGTATTGCTGATTGAGCGTTCAGACCCATTCAGAACCAAGATTGCCTCTCCTCTTTATAGGCAGCTCCAGCTTGGATTGACTCTCAGTCTCATGATGCTGGTAAAAATAGCTTATTCTCCACAGGCTAGATCTAATTTAGCAGGCCCGTGTTTTCGCAGTGATAGCTGATGGGAAGAAGTATATTCATAACAGAGGAATGGACCCATTTTGTATATGTTTTAATTTAAAAAGCTGCCTCAGTAACTGCTATAGCAGAAAACACAATAGCTAACGTGGGATTTTGCATTGTTTGCATCTGTGTGCATGTGGACAATTCCCTCTACCTTTATACATCACTGTGCATGTGTTTTCATTTGACAGTGAAGTGTTCAGAGCAGCAATTGTTTCATGCGTCCTGAATTTTCTTCTTTAATCTCCTCCAAGGAAGCTCCTGGGCTTGGCTGCAAAGCATGGATGGCTGTGTGAGTTATGGCATGCAAGCTCTTCAGGAGGGTTTGGGAAGAAAGAAAGACTTTCTTCCAATAGTGAAAACGTATTATCACTGTGCAGAGCAAGATCAGTCCTCCCTGATACTTTCCAGATATGAAAAAGCTACAATATAGGACAGACAGTATCATGCAAGGGAGCATTGGTCCCTCAGGGTGACAGTAAAAAAAACACAGGAAAGTGTGTCTTCTCTGGCAATGAAATGGTGTGCAAGGAATCATGGATTCATTCTTCTGCACCTGCCTAAGGGCAATACATTCATGCCTATCTTTCTCTTTCTCTCCCTCCTCTTGTGTGTTTACGTGATTGTGCTGGCAACACTCATGTGTGTATAGGGTGAGTGTGCTGGGGCATCATTGGGTTAAAGCTATGGGGAATGGAATTTATCAAAGTCAGTAGAGCATTGTGATGAAAGCTTTGTGAGGGAATTTCAACCATGAATATAGCCAGGGTCCATGCAAAGTGGTTAGTTTTCTCTTGCTTTTTAATGAAAATTCTCCCCAGCTATTTTGGTTAACAGGGTCTCAATATAGCTTTAGCCTTTGCTGTTTATACTGTCAGTTGAATTAGCTGGTGCCATCCATCGGCTGCGTAGTGAGAATTAGAATGATACAAAAGTTGTTTAGCATGCTGGGAATCTGACCCGGTCTTTATCTATCTGCTGTGTTCCTCAAGACTGATTCTCCATATTCAATTTGCCTTTGTTCCATCCAGTTTCCATTTAGAAACTGATTGACTCAGTGTTTTGCCATCCACCATAATCACCAAATAATTTACCTTGTTGTTATCAAGACGCAGATAATGGAAAAAGAAAAAGAAATCCCAGTCTCAACTTTGTTAGGCCAAAGCATTACAATCAAATGCTTGAATTGTTTCCTGGAAAACAACAACGGAAAAAGGAAAGACAATGCTCTCTCTCTGTAATATGGTAATAGTTTCTTATCTGTGTTCTGTGTCTTTGTGTCCAAATAGCTTCACATACCTAAGGCCAGTCATTTATTTAATAACCCAGCATCTTACTGTAAATGGTACGGCTGAGACCAGCTATGATGTCCTCTGCTCCTCGCAAAATGAACACAGCCCATTGCCTATTCATTTACAACCTCCAGGTAGAGCACATTATATACAATTGACATTAACTCATTACCGCTATAAATGGACTACGGTAAACACATTCATGATTGCAGCACAATAGCCATGCGGTGGAGCATGATGGATCATTAGCCATCAACGTTCTTTTTTTGATGGCAGATTTGCTCTAACCATTTTTATGCTGCAGGTTTGCCAGAATGTGAGGCAGACAGCAGCTAAAAAAAGTATGCATCAGTACTGCACTGTTAGCAGTCACATGTCGGTTAATATGATTTTGATTCATTTTTTTGGCAATGTTCAATCTGACACGTTGCAGTATCTTGCGTACACTGATGTGCAATTTAATTTTTCATCTGTGAACAGTCTCTAACTTAAAAATCCGATTGGATAATTAAAATCATACCATCCCTGCAGATACAACATGATTAGGTGTGATAAAACTGCAGTTTCATCAGGTGCACAGGTGAGCATGTGGGGACAGAAACAGCTTTAAGTTATGCACGCAGAGAAATCCTCCTTTCTTCTGCACACACATTCACACACACCAGAACAGAATGTTCTTAGGTTTAATATAGCACATTCATGCCAGGCTCCAGCAGAATTCACAACACATCATTGACTGCTGTCTAAAAATCCAGTAATATATTTTCACATTTATATAAGACTTGTATAACATGATGGATATTATTGTTAAATAAATACTCCAATATGTACAAAATGCCAATCACCTCATACTATTCATCCACTTTCTCCTACACATTTAAAACGCTACAGATTTTTGCAATCCATTAGCAGAAATACTTGTTCAAATACCCATTAGCTAACAAGTAAAGACAATAGCATTGCTTTCTCCCACTCATACCACAGGCTATCATATCTGTATTTGAACTCTGGTCCTCTGCTACTCCACATTCCGGACCACTCTGCAGTTGACAACTTTTTATTTCAGTGCAGTGTATGGAGGAAGGTTAGAGAAAGACCATATTGTAAGCCTATCAATGAGCAAACTGGTGTCAAAGATCTTTCTTCAGCTTCTTTATACTCATCTTATTTATTGTTAGGATGGATTTGGCCCAGTGTTTTTCAACAAAGTTTCAAAGTGTAAAATGCAAAGAAATCATCTGAAATGCTAAGATATAAACTTAGTTTACTTAGTACACAACATAGATTTACAAGGTTAACTTTGGATGGAAGAACATTTTTACACTGCACTGACCAAAATTATAAACGCAACACTTTTGTTTTTGCCCCCAAGACTTTTTCAATGTACACAAAAGGACTATTTCTCTCAAATATTGTTCACAAATCTGTCTCAATCTGTGTTAGTGAGCACTTCTCCTTTGCCGTGAAAATCCATCCACCTTACAGGTGTAGCATGATAATTCCACAGGTGTGCCTAAGGCTGGCCACAATAAAAGGCCGCTCTAAAATGTGCAGTTTTACTCTATGGGGGGGGGGGTTCCAGTCAGTATTTGGTGTGACCACCATTTTCCTCATTCAGTGCTACACATCTCCTTTGCAAAGAGTTGATCAGGTTGTTGATTGTGGCCTGTGAAATGTCCACTCCTGCTCATTGGCTTTATGAAGTTGCAGGATATTGGCAGGACCTGGAAGATGCTGTCTTATATGTCAATCCAGGGCATTCCAAAAATGCTCAATGGGTGACATGTCCCCTGAATGTGCTGGTCACGCAAGAACTGGGATGTTTTCATCCAGGAATTGTGTACAGATCCTTGAAACATGGGGGCCGAGCATTATTATTCTGCAACATGAGGTGATGGTTGTAGATGAATGGCACAACAATGGGCCTCAGCATCTCATCACGGTATCTTTGTGCATTAACAATACCATCAATAAAATGCACCTGTGTTCGTTGTCCATAACATACACCTGCCCATACCATAACCAAACCGCCACCATGGGTCAATCGATCCACAATGTTGACATCAGCAAACCGCTCACCTACACAACACCATTCGTGTTGTCTGCCATCTGCCCTCTACAGTGAAAACCGGGATTCATCCATGAAGAGAACACCTATCCAAAGTGGCAGATGCCATTGAATGTGAGCATTTGCCCACTCAAGTTGGTTTTGACGACGAACTGCAGTCAGGTCTAGACCCCAATGAGGACGACAACCATGCAGATGAGCTTCTCTGAGACGGTTTCTGACAGTTTGTGCAGAAATTCTTTGGTTTTGCAAATCGATTGTTGCAGCAGCTGTCCGGGTGGTTGGTCTCAGACGATCTTGGGGGTGAACATGCTGGATGTGGAGGTCCTGGGCTGGTGTGGTTACACGTGGTCTGCGGTTGTGAGGCCGGTTGGATGTGCTGCCAAATTCTCTGAAACGCCTTTGGAGACGGCTTCTGGTAAAGAAATAAATTTTCAATTCACGCAACAGCTCTGGTGGACATTCCTGCAGTCAGCATGCCAATTGCACGCTCCCTCAAAACTTGCTCCGTAAGGCACACCTGTGCAATAATAATGCTGTCTAATCAGCATCTTGATATGCCACACCAGTGAAGTGGCAGCCCAGGCTCATGGCAGTTTGTGAAATGGTCACGTTATTTAATCTATTGATTCATGTACAGGTCACATTAATGCTGTTATTTTTGTGTGTTGATTATGAATTTTGAAGTAATGTATTTTAATGGGAAGCCTAGTTTGTGATCATAGAACGATTACGGTAGCGAGAAGTATTGAAAAGCCGTTGGTTGGGGTGGTGGACAGGTCAAACAACACAGGACTTTCACCCAGGAGACCGGAGATTGCATCCCGCGTGTTGCAGTTTCTTTCCACGATATTCTCTTCCTAATCACAACCATCCCGTTGTTGTTTGTGTGTCTTGCGTGAGACAGTTCCTTTCCCCGTTCTTTTTTCCTAACCAAAAACTGTCACGTTGTTGTAGCCGCAATGTGGCGTTTCATTTCCCTGTGGATCGTGTCCTGGCACAGGTTGTTGTCACCGTTGTAGCGTCCCCCAGAACAGCCCAGTGTCATGGCAGTTTGTAAAATGGTCAAGTTGGAAAATCGTGACATGTACACGTAATAAAAGAGAAAATCATGACATGTGCACAGACCAATACATTTAAATAACGTGACCATTTCACAAACTAGCGTGAAACTGATTGATTTTCTTGCCTTTTGTGTACATCAAAAAAGTCTTCGATCTTTGAGTTCAGCTCATGAAAAATGGGGGCAAAAACAACAATGTTGCGTTTATAAAGTTTGTCAGTATATATATATATATATATATATATATATATATATATATATATATATATATATATATATATATATATATATATATATATATCCGAGGCTTACTACATGCCTGAATGCTAATTACTTATACTAAGTATACTCAATCATTACATGTGTTTTTAATCATGCTTTGTTCCCAACAACACTGGCCAAGTTAATAGCACTTCAGCATAATTAATACAAGATGAGTTTGTAGACACACACACACACACACACACACACACACAGAAGGTGCATTTAACCTTGTGCCTTACCCTCAGTCGCACTAAAAGTAGCATGTATACATTTTAATCAACAGAAACATACAAAACAGGAAAACAGAAAAGGTAAAAATCAATTCTAATCAGCAGGCACCTGACCTATTGCTAACTACGAGGTGCTGAGTCACTTGCAGTAACTGTGTAAAGTGGAATAAATAACATCTTTTAAGAAGATCTACAGAGTTTGCTTCCCATCTCAACAGACAGACCATTCTAATGCAAGGCTACCTGGTGACATTAATTGATAGCAATGACCCTGTATGGCAATGTATATGATTCAACAAGATCTGATAAACAGGATGATATTAATATTATAATAGTACATATGCTAGTTGCACATAAGTGTCACCTCCCAGCAAAGATTGGACAAAAGACCCTGGACTAGTTGCCGTTCTCCTGTTAAGCTAACTTGAATGTCATGGGACTGTGAGAAGGAATCAAAGCATCTTGGAGAACACAGATATTGTATAGGAGAATATGCTATCTATGCACAGAAAGGATCACTTTTCAAATTGATACCACCCTGAGACATTCTTGCCGTGACAACTAAGAGGCTACGGAAATCTTGCTGTTGTCAAAACAAGTAAGCAAAATGCTGTTATGACTGAGAAGCATACTGTAGAAACTGGCAGACATCTGTTGGTTGAATTCAGTACAACTCAACGATTAGATGCAAATAAGTTATTCTGTATCATATTTAGATAAAGTTGAGAGACATCGCAGTCGTAAAAAAAAAATGAAAGCAGAATTTACAAAATATTTCTCAAAGCAAGGGATAGAGAACTGTAATCACCCCTGAACAAAGGTTTATTATGCTTTAAGGTCATATTATTTTATACTTAAAACCTCCATCCCTGCCTAATTGAATAACATTTCTCTACTTTCGCTGTTCAACACCACAATAATGTGGGCATGTTCCAATGCTGTTAAAGCCTTTTAGAAAAACTTGTCAGTCATGCATTAAAAGCAACACTTCTGGGATGTGAAATTGGCCCTAGTTCACAGTCCCGCTTTAGTTTTAGTTGATGGTTATTTTTTTACATTTTCAACTCAGTTTAAAGCAGTTCATCTTAAAGTCTTCACTGTTATGGTTGTATGCGTTTCTGTTCCTGTTTTAATTAGGTAGTCTGTTTTTCTGTCTTTTCTTGTCGTGTCTTGTTCAACTTCCTGCCATGTGTTTTCCCGCCTTTGTGATTGTCATCCCCACCCATTTGTTTCACCAGTTCCCAGCCCTTGTGTCACCTGTTCCTTGTTTCACCTCGTTAGCCCCATGTACAGTATATAGTCTCTGTGTTAGCCTTTGTCTAGTGTCAGATCATTATATGTTACTGTTTAGTGGATTTTACTTGCCACTAATTCTGTGTTTTACCTATTCCTGTTTTTTGGATTCTGCCTGTTCCCATTTTGGGATTCTCCCTGTTCTCTCTCTGTTTTCTGCATTTGAGTCTGACATTCCCTGTTTTCACATACATCCACCTTGTATTTATAATAAATTCTCTAGCACCAAAAGCATTAATTCTGTGCAATATGTATAGTATGGCGCATAGTGTTAACAGCAACAACAAAAAAAGTTTTGTTTTATGTTCAAAAGTTTTGCGGAAGGACAAAAATGTTGAAATAATTGGGTACACTGGAAACTGTCAAGAGTATTAACTGTCTATTCTATTTTTTCATTAAGTGATTAGGAAGTGGCTCATCTTTCTGTAGAGAATGGCATCTCATATGAGTGAAGGGCACTTATTATGAAAAATGTGTGACTCTATCTACCAGCTTAAAACACAGACACACAAAGATGCGCATGCACGCTCACTCACACACACAAACACACACACGCTCACACAACACTACCGGTGTCATCACTGTTACAGAGACTGGGACATTTAGTTGGCATTAAAGGAATCGCATTAAGTTGGTTTAAGTCATATTTATCCGGTCAATCTCAATTTGTTAATGTTAACGATAAGTCCTCCAAGTACGCTAAAGTTAGCCATGGCGTTCCACAAGGATCAATGCTTGGACCAATTCTATTCTCCTTCTATATGCTTCCTCTAGGCAATATTATTAGGAAACACTCAATTGACTTTAACATGACATGACATGACACCCAATTATATCTATCACTCAAGCCAGATGTAACCAGTCAGTTAGCTAAACTTCAAGCCTGCATAAATGATATAAAATCCTGGATGACCTACAATTCTCTGATGTTAAACTCAGAAAAACTGAAGTTATTGTGTTGGGCCCTTAAACACCTCTAAACTTCATTATGTAGGGATATAGCTACTCTGGATGGTATTGCCCTGGCCTCCAGCACTACTGTCAGAAATCTAGGAGTTATTTTTGATCAGGATACAGATCCTTTAAGGCCCATCTAAAACAAACCTCAAGAACAGCCTTTTTTCATCATCGTAACATTGCCAAAATTAGTCTCAAAACAATGCTGAAAAACTAGTCCATGCATTTGTAACTTCCAGGCTGGACTACTGTAATTCTTTATTATCAAGATGCTTAAATAATTGGCTTCCTGTAAAATCCAGGATTTAATTTAAAATTCTTCTCCTGACCTACAAAGCTCTAAATGGTCAAGCACAATCTTATCTTGGTAGCTCTTAGTGCCTTATTGTCCCATCAGAGTACTACGCTCCCAGAATTCCTTACTTGTTACTTGTGTTTCCTAGAGTCTCTAAAAGGCAAGGCAAGGCAGCTTTATTTGTATAGCACATTTCATCAACAGGGCAATTCAAAGTGCTTCACACAAAATCAGTTAAAAGAAAATAAAACCGATAAAACACAGAAGAAACAGTTAAAAATAAAAACAGTTAAAACACAAGAATAAAAGTTACAGTGCAGTATAAAAGATTAAACAGTAAAGAAATGAACATCATTTAAAGAAAGGCAACATCGAAAAGAAAGGTCTTCAGCATTGATTTAAAAGAACTGAGAGTAGCAGCAGACCTGCAGGAAAAGTGGAATGGGAGCCAGAGCCTTCAGCTATCAGGCTCCTCTACTGTGGAATCAGCTTCCGGTCTGGGTTTGGGAGGCAGACAAACTTAAAACTCTCCTCTTTGATAAAGCTTATAGTTAGGGGTGATGAGTTGTAGCGCCCGCCTAACCCGGCCCACCTGCTTCTCGTCATAGTCGTCAGATTCATCTTCCATATAAACAATAATATAATAAAACTAGAGGGAGGCAGGGCAGTACAGCCTGACCAGGCTCCTCTCTTTACCCTGTCTCTCTTAGTTATTCTGTAATAGTTTTAGACTGCTGGGGTACTTCCTTTGGCTGAGCTCATCTCTCCTTTATCTTTCCATTTATGTGCATCCATGTCCCAGAAATGCCTGTTACTAACCTAGCTCTGGGGATTCATTCCCTGGAGTCCTTATGTTCTTTTTCACCCAGCATGTTTCCTTGGATCAGGGAGGCTCCAAAATCATGGTTGCAGCTGTTGCCGTGGTCATGCTACACGTCTTCTGATGCTGTTACATCCTGCTGCGCTCTGCAATGCCCTGCTATGTCCTGCTGTGCCTTGTAATGCCGTACAGTGCCCTGCTATGCCACTACAAACTATAAACTACTACTACAAACTACTATTATAGTCACTGTTCCATTATCTTTTATTGTGACTGTTATTGCCACTCTTCATTTTAACCCCAACCGGCCTGTCAGACACCGCCTACCAAGAGCCTGGGTCTGTCCGACTGTTGCTTGCTCTGGAGGGAACTACTAGAACTGTTGGGTCCTTGTAAATTATGGAGTGTTGTCTAGACCTACTCTATCTGTAAAGTGTCTCAAGTGTCTTGATACTATAAATAAAATTGAATTGAATTGATTTGATAATCTTTTTTAGTTAACAATAACTGAGGAAATGTCAGTATTTGTACTCTATATGGAATGTCATAGTATGCATCCCAATAAAGAAATTGAAGCGACTCATGCTCCAATGCCATAAATCCATTTACATGTAAGCTGCATTCGTGCTGACTTTTGGCCAGTAGGGGTCAGCATATTGATGACAGCCACACAGTCCCTACCTTTCAATGCCAATATAAAGTTGTAATGGCTAACATATTGGCAAACAACTGCTACTTACACATCAGGTAGAGCAACATAACAAGTGATTTGGACTTTTTTTTTTTTTTGATAACTGATGCATACAAGTCCCATATTTACTCTCCTTTTAGCCGCACTTTGAATTGCCCTGTTGCTAAAATGTTCTATAGAAATAAAGCTGCCTTGCCTTGCCTTGCCTTGCCTTGCCTTGCCTTGCCTTGCCTTGTCTTCTTTGGGCTCCTTCAACTTTTGAGAAAAACATCTGGGTTTTTAGCTGCTAGGTGTTCAAGTTTCTTCACCAGCTAGTAGCCAAAAATTGTTTGTGTTTAATTAGAATGGCTCCTACTCAACCGTGCAGTAAATGTGTGAGTCGTAAAACCAAAACAATGAGTAAAAAGAGCCTAAAACGTCTGTCGAGGTTAAGGGCTGAGTATTATTTCTCAATGATTTTGGCACCTTACATATAAAATGTTGATGAAGGGTTATACCAGTAGCATTGACTTATTCATGTTTGGAAAATATATCTTCATTCCAAAATATTTATAATAGCATATATGCATTATTCCAGCCCAATTTGCAATTGTGCAACTTAGTGGCTCAACAACTTCAATATTAATGATTTGCAATTATATTCTTCAAATGCTTTTGCCTGCAAGGTAGCATTTGAAGAATGTGTCCTCATAGTGAGCACAGATAGCTTTCTAATCAATTCTCTGTTGGCTTAGAGGAGCGTTACATAGCAAGTAGAGGCAGACCTAGACATCTGTTGGCATACATTTTTCATAGGGAAGCCCTCCTTGTGGGCATACCCTCTCCAATAGTGTATGAAACATTTACCACAATCAGTGAAATGAAGCTAAGTAATCAGCAAGAAATGAGTCAAAGGTGCAGACTGTGGTCCTGCATGTGAGAAAGGGGCCAACTAAAGCTCTTTGACATATACGCAATGGAGGACATGATGCTGCAACACCCAAGCTGGCTGCAGACTCCTTACATAGTCTATGTGCTTTGATCACTGCGTCTACTTAACTTGGACCATCTCTCATTTTGCGTTCTCCTTTTATTCTAAACACTTCAAACCCATTTCCACTCTCCGATTCTGTAACAACACAGCGGGTCATTCTTCTCATTTCACTTTTTATTCTCATCTTTCATGCTTTATGCTTAATGGTTTCATTATAGTTAAGAGAAGACATATTTTTGGATAAGTTGCATTATATTCGTCACACGCTGGTTATATTTCTTCAGGCTTGTCTCCTGTCACTAGATAACCTTGGTATGTTAAATGGAGCAACAATAGTTCTTTCCCCAATGAAATTGCAATGTGACAGTGTCTTTTATTATCACTTTTGTCTCGTCTTTGCCTGTCGTCAAAGACATGTCAGCACTACAGTCAACTGTAGTTTAACCCTGGGATTAGTTTTCGCTGCCATGCACTTTCCTACCGTAGATGTGCTGTTGTGGAGTGGATGTCAGGTCTGTCACACAAAATGAAAACTGACAGGGTGTGATTAGTGTTTTTCTGGACGTTAATCCTTGTCTTTTAGTTTAGCTTGTTTGTGAACATCCAATTGTAATTAGAGGACGTTTCAATGAAAAAGGTCACTAAGTGAAATGTATTTTTGCAACACCTCTACTTACTGGACAATTTATTACAGTTTATTAGTGTTAGGACCTTGGTTTTTAACCTGTGCCAGGCATCTGAATTGTGTTCAAATTTGCAAACTGTGTACAATAATAGAGATGTGACATTACTACGGAAAGTGCTAAACATTTTCTTACACTATTTGACTTTTTGTGTTTTGTATGTCAAAATGAATATCTTACAGTAATAAAATATTGGTTTTGTTTTGCTTGTATTTTGAACTGATGAGACATGCCTATTTACTGTATTTATCTTCCTCTCCATCTTAGACTACAGAGTGAATATTAAATTAGAAGTTGTGAGCACAACACTGACACATCATCAACTTTTAAGTTGATATGGCAAACTTGCCTACAAACAGTTGCTTTGGCATTCATTTGGAGTTGTGTTTATGACAACTTGATGAATGTAAGTCCAATGGTAACACCTTTTACCTGTGATTTTGGGCTCCATCAATTCCTGAGGGAATATCTGGCTCTCTAGCGGCTAAATGCTCCACTATGTTCAGCAGTTAGCTTAGTGTGTCTGCCTGTGGTTTGATCCTGAGCAGACTTGGGCTTTTTATTCTGAAAACAGCTTCCTGCTGCAGCTGAAATCAATGCTGTGAGATCAGTAAGAGAGAACCAAAACAGTGCGAGCCAGACAGCTAAACAATAAGCTGAACTCCAGATGCAGATTCAGTTGATACATCTCTATAGGTTCATCACTACGAGCAACTTTCACAGTCATTTTCTACATTGTTATTATTTAAAAATTATAGCCATTTTAAAGTTTCTCAGTAAATGACTTACCCTATTGTTACTCGATAGCTGTATACTGTGTACAGTATGCTGAGTCAATTAATCAATGTATTCTGCTTGTTGGATAATGGATTAATCATTTGAGTAATTCTTTTGGACAAAGATGTAAAAAAACTACCTGTTCTGGCTTCTTAAATGTGAATATTTGCTTTTTCTTTTCTTATTTTCTTTAGTCTTCTCTGATAGTAAATGTGAATTGCTTTAGGGATTGTCTTTTGCTGCATAGACCAAATGTATAATCAAGAAAATAAGATTAGATGACATTAATCAATAATGAAAAAACTCATAACTCAGATGCAGCACTTTTATGTATGATAGGAGTAAAATTAACAAACTCATATTAAGGTAATATGATGTCCAAAATCAGTGAATTAAAAAAAGTCTAAGAAATCTGTTTATTGATTATTTGCTACAACAGAATTTATCTCCGTTTATAAAATATCATAAAACTTTGTTAATAGACGCATGGGATTCCCTGTTATTGGCAACATTGACGTGTCAAAATAGGAATCCATAAACCTCCCTTGACAGTGCATTAAAGTGGACACATCCCCATGATTGATTAGATATCCAGCTGACAGATACCCAGCAATTGTTTACTGTGGTGGACCCTGGCAACGGCTGGGCGTTTATTGCTGTCTGTTCCAGCAGTATTTCAACATTGCATCTCACTCCTCAGAGCCATCAGCAAACAGGTTCAACCACACACTCCCAAGTAAGCAGCACTGGTTTGTTACCAAACTGCAGCACAGACCTGCTGTGCTTGCCACTTCTCCAAACTGATGCTTTCACTTGCAGGTGTATTGCACTTAAAGAGAGAGTAAGGATTTTCACTCTGTATAATTTATGGGTAATTATACACTTTGATGATCAACATTTTCACTAAATTCAGGTTTATAAGTACTCATAGAGCAATACAAAACTGGTGTTTACCATGTTGGTATTGGGAAATGGCACGTAAAACATTCAATGGATAATCACTTCAGTTGCATTTGTGGTTTGTGTATTTTTATTTTGGACAAGATTCTATGCATATGAGTGGCTCAGCTTCTTTCTTTTTTATCTCGTATTCATTATTTAACACAGCTATTTTTGCAAAAAAAATGCTTCTTGAATTTTAAAACCTAAAGGGTGGAGAGGCCTTTTGCAGCTCTTGGGTGCTGCTAAAAACTGACAACTACACCTCTTCATCCATTCAGATCCCAACAGCACATGAGATGAAAGTGACTGACAACAGCTCAACATGAAAACCACAAATAAACGATGATACTGGTGACATCCTCCCCACCAGAAGTCCCTGCATCATAAAGAATCAATGTCAAACTGATGGAGCATCACGTTCCCTCGCTGCACTTTCTGTAATGTGTGAGAATTTTATGCTTTCAATGACCCAGGCTTTGCATTGTGCCAAAAACAAGGCTCGGCCGATTACACAGAAAGAGCAACATTACTTCCCCCCTTTTACCTCTGTTTCATTGCCTGAAGAAAATGTAAGCTGTTCTGTGAAGGTGATTGCATTTGGTGTGTTTGGAAAAAATGTATGCTTCAATACATTGTGTACGGTAGTTTCTAAGCAGGCCAGTAAACAAGCAAATGTTTGGGCGTGTAAGTTCTGCTTGAGCTAGAGGAAAGAAAAAAAAAATACTGCTTTTCAACAAGACATCAACAGCAGTGTGGAGAGTGGGAGGATGTGCTCATTGAATTACTACACTTCTGCTGCTGCCTTTAATATAGAATGACTCATGCTTAGAGTGTGGTACTTGGTTCGATACATTTTTATTAAAGTAAAAATGGTGACAATGGTTCTGTGGGTGAGCAGATATTGTCATACAGTCACAACTATTCATTTCCTATTTATCACATGTTCCCAAAGAGGTCCTGATGATGTCATGGCTCTCTGCATCATTAATATTGAAAGGTCATTTCCCCTACTTGGAAGTCGTGTCTATCACACTCTGGGTTCAATTTCCAATTTGCCACAAGACTGCCTGGGTCATTTCAACTATTTATCTGGGAAAAGACTACCTAACAGTGTTATAGAATTCCTCTGGAAATTAGCTGACTACTTCTTTTATTGTATCCTGTGGTGCCCTTGACTCGGACAGGCAGCACTATGTACCATGTACAGTCCTGTTCCTACTGCAGTCTGACTCAAGTCACACTATTTTCAGTAGATAGAATATGTTCAAAAAGACGCACATATTATAAAAAATGAACATAAGTAGAAATATGCTTTGATTTAGTGTAACAAAAAAACACCATACCAACTTCATATGGAATGTAAAATGTGTCAGGCCTGTGTCAAGATCAAGTTTCTATTGTTTTATTTCTTATATAGGTAACATAGTTCAGATAGTATGGCACATTAGAAGTCACAAGCAATAACACACAGACGTTTTTTTCACAAATCCAAAACTAACTCCAAAATTATAGTTTTTTTCTTAAGGCTGCTTTGCAGTGCTCTAATTGGGAACCTAAGGCGACAGGGTTACTTTTATAGGCGTAATTAGTTTTGAAACCTCAAAGAAGTCTTACTTTCTATCAGCCCAAATCCTTCTATGTAGTCTACGTTATTCTATTTCCATTCCAGCTTTATTTAGACACTCTACACAATTCTGTAATGTAATGTAATGCTCTACAAATACATTTGTATTTACATTTGCAGACTTTGTGAATAAAAATATACTTAGCTACTAAAAGTCACAGATCACCTTTTATTTGAAAGCCTCCTTTTCAAGGTCCTCATTAAAAAACTAAAGCCATACAGTAATGTGCCATTTGAGGTTAAATACGCTGTATTCAGCTCTTCAGTGCCAGTTGTGACCTTGTGCATGTTTGGTGCTTACAACAGCAAAGTGTACAATGTACATTGTATATCTGAAGCACACAGGTATTCCATGGTGTCTGCACCTGTAACTCATTACAGCTTTGAAATGCATTATGTATAATTTTGTGCATCCTCCACAATCTCCACCTTCCTTTTAGCTTGAATCCCATTTGGAAAGCAAGAAATTAGGGCAGTAGCTCCCTGGAGGATTTTGGAATAAAACAAGGTTTCTGGAATAGTGTGTGCACTGTGAGCGACGAGTGTGTTTTCAGTCGGTGGTCTGCTGGTAATTGCATTTCAGTCAGTAATCATTGATTGTTTCAAAATGATTATGAACATGCTACAGCCTCCCCATCTGTGAAACATATCTGGAAACAGAGGTAATATGATCATACAAACAACTGCCGGGAGGGCAGAAACAGCAAATTGCTTGTTTATATATTGTCAACCACACTATTTCCCATAAAAGTCAACATCACTTCTTCAAGTGGAACTCACTGCCTTGTAATAAACACTTGTTTGATTTTAAAGACCCCGCTCAGACTAAATACAAAGCTGGAAAGATAGGCACTTACAGATCTTAGTTTTTTTTTAATAAGTTAAAAACAGACCATCTGAGGGAAATTATTCACTATAAGAGGTTAAACAGTGGTCCCACAACAGGCACAGAAACATGTCATTCAGTTCCTTTCTGCTCCTTCTAAAGCTGAGAAGAGTCACCACACAGAACAGAAGGCATCAGTCTGATGCCGTAGTCTAAAACCAGCAGGTGGAGCTCAGACTGCTAACATTGGGTTAGCAGATTTTGTTAGCAGCAGTTGAGTCATGAGAGCTGTGACCTTCTTAATGTTCCAATCAGATGGCAAGTCTGCCTTCTGAAACCATGACATCACTGTCCTAACATCTAACTGTAAACATGTCTGATATGTCCTCCCATGGGACTTTTTGTTAATTCACTACGATAGTGTAAGTTTCTTTTCACCTATGCAAGAAAGTCACAGTGAACAACTGCTATCGAGGATAATCATTAGTGTTGCTGACCTGTTGACTTTCTTTTCCACCTCTTGGGTATTGTCGTGGAAGAGTGACGCCTACATTGCACCACACTCAATTCCAATCATGGAGGTACAAGGCCTTACTCGGGCAGGAAGGGCCTGCAGATGATATCATGCAGCTCCATGGACAGCTGTCAGGATGACTCAGGTGGATGTGGGCAGAATGAAAGTCGCTGTGTTCGTTATGTCAGGGAACAAAATCCTCCTTCAGTAAAGGAGCTTCCAATTCAGTCAACGTCAAAGTATGAGAAACTACTCTGACAGAGAGCTATAATGTAGAGTAACTTCCATGTCTGCAAAACAATAGATAACGCAATCGTGAAAGAAGCTCACCTGTGGCTGCAGTCACGAGTCTTTCTCTTATCAGCATGGAGCAGTGCCAGCCCAAGACTGCCATTCGATAATACATTGTGTTTCCTGAATAGAAATGTAAAACTAATCTATATAGTATTACTGTGCAGTAAGTTCAGAAAACACATTTGCATAACATAAAAAAATTTTATTTTTATTTTACATCATAGCAAAAATAACATATAGCCTAGTTACCATCTTTTTTTACTTTTTTTATGCACCGTAGTGCCACTACATATTTGCATGTGCTGAATTATACATTCAGTGTGTGACAAACATGTGCACTTTCTCATAATGAGAAGGAATTATTTATAGCATGCTGTGCTCTTATCATTTGTCGGGCCCAATAGGTACAAAAAGATTAGAGTTCAAGGACACTCAAACTTGTCCTCCCAGCAAGCTGTTACTTGGACAAACATTTATCATTCAAGCACACAACTGCAGCACATCTAATCCCTCTTCACTACACAATATTAATTTGATAAACAAATCTCTGGTACACTATGCAAGTGGCAGGTCCTCCTGTGTCTGACTGAAATTAATATTGCACACAAGATAGTTCACTGATATATCTCAGTTTGCAGGAATTTAATATCCCTATTTAATGTACGACCCTTTAGTTCCGGCATGGTCAAAACTCTATGGAGAAAACAATTACTTGGCAAATTATTATTGCACAAAAACTTATTCAGGAGTGCCTTTCCAGAAGATAATTATATTCTGAGGCCTTCATTAAGAGCTTTGTGAGTACATTTGTAAGCTCATTCTCTTCAGAACTGTAATTCATGCTGCACTGGTGCAGCTTCTTAATTAACACCTACTCCAGCCAACAAATAGAAGTGTGTTAGTTGTACTTGCTTGCAGAACAAAACACCATTGTTTTTTGTAATGTCCTTTGTGGCCACCTCCTTGAATTGCAGATGACTGTCTCCTCTTTTTGATGTATTTTTCTTTACATACTGTATATAATGTGACATATGACCCATCTGCTTGCATTGCTTTTCTATATTAGATTGTATATTTTCTTTTGTAAGTAGACGTATCTTTAGCCAATGAGTTTTACTTAGCACACACACCAATGAAAAGGTCCTAAAAGGATGCGGGCTGAAAAAAAAATCAATTACCAAAATACTTAAAGTAAAAGTCAGACTCTTTCCTGTTACTGTATGTGATCATGAGGTAAGCTCTATTAGCATGATACCACTGTTTAAAGATACAGTGTATCCATTGTTTGTGTGTGTGTGTGTGTGTGTGTGTGTGCGCGTGTGTGTGTGTGTGTGTGTGTGTGTGTGAGGTGGAAAAGTGAGACGGAAGGGGTGACACCTGGCCTCTTTAGATAATCTATTTATGGCTTTCACAGTTCATTAGGCTCAAACCAAAATACTTGGCTCTTGAATATGTTTATCAAATATCTCAATGTTCTCAGACACATCTGCAATAAACCATAAAAGAGTGACTGCATACTCATCATAGCTTATATAATTTTTCTTGACCTTGTAAAATGTGTGGCATCTGCAAGCCATCTCTAGCTATCTGAATAAAAGTCTTATCTGAATTGTCAGTGCTACTGTAGTTTGATGTTTGTTATATATATTAATAAAATATGAGAACCCAAAGCTACAACCTGTTCATTGTGTGTGTATGCACCTGATGCTGCATCAGCTGACTTTGGAGCATTGTCTTTCTCTGGGCCTTGTGTTGAATTTGAACCCAATGACTTAAAACAAACATATAATCAGACTTAGTGATAGAAGGACTGAATGCAATAGTATATTATTTTTGAGAAGCTGCTCTGACTTTGAATAACCAACTAAGAGGAAACAAACAGACGGAATAAAATGGGTTTAAAATTTATGTCTGACACTTTAACATTGACATACAGTACATCAGGTTGCAATTTGAAAAAGGCTCTTTTCTGCCCACATCCACCTGACTCATCCTGACAGCTGTCCATATGAGCTCCGAGTTTAAAGAGACAAACAAGAAAATAAGTTAACTTCCAAAAATGATACATCTTCCATTTATAAAATATCCCACCTATTCTGCCAAATAACTGTATGTGGAGGAAAAATATTTTGAAGATTGTCACATTTGGTTCATTTAGTAGGCCTAATAGTAGGCTAAACATATTTCCCAAAATACACATTGCTTGAGGAGTCCTTAACCTAAATCATTTTTATTAAGGTGAACTAATACAGTGCTATGAGGGTTAAAATATATATTATGTACAATCCCATTATTTCGAGGCTGGAATAATGTAATATTTTTTGATTAATTTGGATTGGTAGTTTTGACATGGTAGGCTACAGCTGGGCCTATTTGAAAACTGAAGAAGTGACAAAGGCTCAATTAAATGTTCTACAACAGAAAATAATTAAAATCCATAACCATAAAATGATTTCTGGTACTTTATATGTTGCCTTGTTAAGATTACCTAAATGAGTTCTGGATCAAACACCAGTTTCCTCTGTAGTAGCCTAACTTAATGACTAGAGAGCATGTGAATTGCTGCTATCGGGATTTTATTAGCTGCAGGAAGTGCATATTTCGAAATAAAACTTTTATGTTTAAAAATACCTTTAGGCTATATATGTACATGAACATTTTCAAAGATTATCAAATATTTGTGTCTGCCACAATATTAACTTCAATGTCCCACATGACTATGTCACTCCAAGGTTAGTCATTCCTGTGTAACTTCAAACTTAGGTAACGTTAAACTGGTGTCCCAGAGCTTGGTCTGGTCATACAGTAGATTTATGGAAGAAATAATTAATCCATAAATGGGCACATACGGTTAGTGCCACGCCCAAAACACCTCCTTGTTTTGCGGGCTTGCTGTGTCCTGTGGTTGCCCTGCCCCGCTGCCAGGAAGTTCAGGAACTCGGTCACCGCCCCAGCCCCCCTACGCCTCATCTATTGTTGTGCAATAGTCTGCGACATCGAAACAATCCTAACCGAAACTTTTCGGGTAACTAACAACTAGAGATCGGTTTAAGCCACTATTGTATTCCTCTTTCGATCATTTTTCAAGAAGAAGTACCCTGTAAGGTCAGGAGCACAACTAAACTGAGTCACTGCGGGGAGGAAAAGGGAGTAAAACTTTTGAGGCAAGGAATTCCGTAATTCCCGTTCCTCCATTTTGAACTTTTAAACTCCAGTTTTTGCTAGTGAATTGTTTTCGGTAAGTTCACAATGTTACCTTACTGACTCTGTTACTTGGAATAGTTAATTATACATAGCATTAACACGACAGTTAAAAGTTTTCCGTAGTTTTAAAGTAAGCTAATGGCGCTAACGTTAGTGTTTGTTGTCGCCTAGCATTAGCTAGCATTAACAAGGTGCCGTGTTTGGCGTTAAATACGTTAAGCTATATTGGCTCAAGTGTTAACGATGACCTATTAATTAGAAAATCGGTTAATTTAAATCAACATCGGGTTTAAAGCCTGCATACTAACATCGTTTACTTGTTATAGTGGCAATAAACGTTACTTTAGCTGGGTAAAACCAGAGGTAATGTAGGTAAAGTTAGCTAACATTACAACAGGTGCAGGTCCTGTGCTTAAAGCTAGCTGCTTAACGTGAGCATTAGCGCTTAGTTAGCTAACGTTACGTTAGGTGTTTGACCCACCCTGTTGCTTCTACATCATTGAGTTTAACTTTAAAAGTGTTATTGTATTAAGGACGTTTCTTTTTTGGAACGAGCATTCCAACTATCATACAATACGCCATCTTGTTGTTGTTGGCCAAATGGTTTAACGTTAATTTGCTAAGAGTTTAAAGGGTAATTTCACTCAAATTACATGCAACTACCCCCAGTGGTATCTAGCCTTGCAGATAGTTTTGGTTTTTTTTATCAGATTTTGAGAGATTCGTTTCTGAGACTTTTTGTGCCACACCCATACAGAGGAGGTGAACCACTTACTTGGAATTATTAGTTATAAACAACTTATAAAAAAATTTCAATGGACATTGTCCACACATCAGCAAATGACACCAACATTATCCGCGTGGTTAGATAAATCCAGGGAAACACAAAGTGGTTTGTGTGACCTTTTTTGAATTATAGTGTATGAGAAACCTTGCAGTGGCTGATAAGTAATTGTAGATTAAAGCCTTTTGTGAGTAGTAGGGAAGTGCTTTAAAATGTGTTATAACTGTGTCAGACCTTCTGCATCCATCCATACTGATTACAAGTTTAAAGGTGCCATAGATCATAACAAGTGGCCTCCAGACAAATTCAAACATTAGTCAGGATTTTTACGCAATATCGAAGCACACCACCCACCCAATAAGCAGTTCAATATTAACATTAAGAAGTCATCATTCTAATGTTCTCCTGGTGTTTTCAATATTTTAGCCTTTTTGTTGACAATGGAGATTAGTGGATATCGACGACATTGTTCTCAGAATACAGCTGACTAACTTTTCAGTTGAGGCCCCTCAGTCCTGAGGGCTTGATGACTATCCCTGCCCCTCCATGTCAGATAGCTAATCAATGGAGTTGCAGTCGTTGCCTGAATAGAGGAATCAAAATTGGGCCACAGTGTTAATGTGTTCTGCCTTTGCCAGTCACTCGGTGAGGGATGGAGCATTTCCGGCTCAAAGAAGGACCTTAATGTTTTGACTATTGTGCAAACTTTTAGAGACTAGTGTGAAAATCATAAAATTCATTTAGGCAATTTTTTTTTTCTTGGCAAACCAAAAGCCTGCCCTCCATAACATAGAGCCACATAGATATTCAGAGTTTTGGAAGGCAAATGTTGATGTTTGATGCAGTCAAAATTATGTTTCATCTGTGCATTTGTAGAATGAATGCGCCCTGGTCATCTGTTCAAAATATTTTTCTGACTTTGCCAATTTTTAATCCCCAGAATTCCAGACACCATGACAAACATCAACACAGCTAACATCAACACAGCTAACATCAACTTCAAATGGGACCCAAAGAGTCTAGAGATCCGTACTCTGGCTGTGGAGAGGCTGCTGGAGCCCCTGGTAACCCAGGTAATGTGAACACAGATTTCATTATTTATTTTTTTGTATGTGTGTATGTACAGTATATAGATAGTTAGATAGATAGAGAAAAAAAACAGCAAGTGACATATCCCGAAGTAGCTGCTTCTGTTGTTGAACCATTTTGTATCCCTGCCATAGGTCACCACTTTGGTAAACTCCAGCAACAAAGGCCCATCTAACAAGAAGAAAGGACGCTCCAAGAAGGCTCATGTTTTGGCGGCATCTGTAGAGAATGCCACCCAGAACTTCCTGGAGAAAGGAGAAAAGATTGCAAAGGAAAGTCAGTTCCTAAAGGATGAGCTTACTGCTGCTGTGGAAGATGTCCGCAAGCAAGGTATATTGAAAATGCATATTGCAAAAGTGTGTGCGTTACAGCTTGTACAGAGTGCTTCTTAAGATAGGAAGGATGATAAATAAATCATAAGCTATGTACATATCTGCCCCAGTAGAAGACGTTGAAATAAGAATATGATTTGAGCCTGATAGATTTCCTTTTGCTACTGGAGCGTAGTCTCTCATTGCCAGACCCATTGCCAAAGCGATGCAAAGGTCTGGCAAGTCCACACTATGTTCCGGGATAAGAGAATAACATGCTCTGGTTTATTGGCATTTCTTTAAACCAATCACAATCATCTTGGGCAGCGCATCTGGACGCAGGTACGGTGCCTCTAAAAAAATGTGTACGTATGGAGGTGTGCTCTGGAATGAAATTGGCTGTCGAGTGTGTGATAAGAATTTTACTCAAAAAAACAATTTGTTTCCTGTATCGTCCAGAGTTTAGAATGCCAAAATAAATAAAGCGGAAGGTTAGGGACATCCGGCAGAACTTCCAGTGGCACCGGAACAATCACGTAAATGAATCATTGTCGATATAGACTTAACAGCAGTGCAGCAATGCTGCTAAATGATTAGCGCTGCTGTTAAGGATGTCAACAGTTATTATTGGTGTTATTGGTCTATAGCTTACTTTGCATACACCCTTCGCTAATGGCTTTGCTGGCTAGCACTCTGAGGTGAAAGGTGCTGAGTAAAACTTGGAGTGTAGTGTTTGCGCTACATGGTAAAATGGAAATAGCTGGTTCACTTTAAATGTCAGTCCACCTTAAGTGAGCCTGTGCTGAAGCTGTCGTTAGCTTTGGGACTAACCCCCTTAACTTCTATTAGGTGGCAAGCAAGACACGGGACTTTGCTTGGGTCTTGAGTTTATTCACTGACGAATGGCACTGTACATGCACTACTACAATCACAGCTATAACGTTACTACTAACTTCATACTCAATCACACACACTCTCTTTTTCTATCTTGATCGCACACTTGCTAGTGTTATGCACTCAACCTACCACTTATTACAGGTTATTCCTTACAGGAGTTTGTCACTTCTATAGCATATTTTAGTTTAAAAACATTGTTAAATACATATATCTAACTATAAAGCAGGGAACCCTCTGTGAATGCCCTTCTTTCAAATCTAAGAACCATTCAGCCAATCTACTTGATACTTTGTGGATGTACTTCTGGGTATCCAATGATGCAGTTTTGACATGCGACACTGATTGATTATTATTAACGAATTGTGAAACTTTTCTTTTTTAAATGAACTATGAAACTGACCTGACCTGTGTGCGTGAATGCTCAAAAGTGAACTGGTAAACTGGTTGGCATGAAAAAGAGGATGATGACGGTCATGATGAAGCTGAGTTTAGTTGGATAAAATTAAGAGGGAGGGGAGGCGGGTATTTTGTCACCTTTTTATGTGAAGTGCTAGGCACTTCACCTTTTAATGTGAAGTGACTAGCAGGAGTTATTTGATTTTCATTCTTATAGGTTGCTTAATAGAGCAATTCACTTCATGTATTCCCTTATTAGACATAACGACAGGTAGTAAAGGTGACACAGGAAAGTGTGGAAAGAGGTGAGGGCGGAGTAGAAGGACAGGAAGGATGAGAAGCAAGAAGTCTTAAACTATTTTATTTAACATAATTTAAAATCTACAACTGTCTATCTTCCTTGTGTCAGCAAATGTGCTAAATATATTGTGTATATAGAATATATTTTATTATATTATGGAACAAAATCACATTTATAATTGCAATGTTAGGCGGAAGAGACAGCTATTCCACATATTAGGGCTGGGCAATAATTCAGTATTGTCTTATGTCAACAATATGATTGGTAAATACAAAAATTAGGTAGTTTTTTTTAGTTTTTTTTCTGATCAGAAACTTGAATAGAGATCTACATCTCTGTTGGAACATATTCTTATTAATTTATTAATCTTAATGAATAATTCTAACCATATTAAGTCCTAACCTACATATCACTTGGCCCTGCAATATAAATGTATTATAGTCATCCTATTATTATGTAAACCTGCCTTCCCTCTTTTGTTTGAGTGGTGTCTGACCTTTGATAGACCCTTTTTCATAAGAAGAAGCATAAAGTCAGCTTGATTTACTTTTGTTATCCCATTTCAAACCCGTGACAAAAATGAGTCCTTCGTGGATCTTTGTGTCAGTCAGCATGTAGGTTGGACATATTAGTTGTATAGGGTTATCTGTTGGGTTGCTTAGTAGAGTAGATTGACAGAATGAACAACTGTGCATCTTGAGACCTGAATCTGTTATCAAATCACCAGCTAATTACCCAATTAAATTACCATTTGGCTTGCGGTAACAGATTCATAGCAACTACACTTGGAAGTCTCATTTATTCCTCTCTGCTCTGGATATCTTTGTGTCTTTTGACACTCTAGCAGACCATTGAGACCAGGGGGTTATTACTTGAGGGATGCTGTTATCACCTTGTGAAGCAATATTTGTGTCACTGTTTTTTCTCCCCAGATGCCCAGCGAGTTAGATGTCCCCTGCTCGAGCTCCGCTCTGAGTAGTTGGGAAGTAGATGACATGTCGCTAGATAGCCTGTGCAGTGCTCAATGCCCAGGAATGTTACTGTAGTTGTGGCAAGCTGTCACTGGACTGGAATTCACTGACTGTTGTTAGCTGGTGCCTCCGCCTGGCTGTCAGCTATGACATGCTGCTCAGTGGAGCGTGCCTAGACTGATAATATGGCTATTGAGTAAAGTAACACCCCCACCCCCTTGATTCAGAAAGTATTTTCCACCCAGCTGTGTTTTTAAAATGGGAGAAAAAAACTTCTGACATGATAATTAAGAATGACTGTGCATACATGAAAAAGCATGTTGAAGTGGCTAGTGAATGTTTTTTCCACCATTTAAAATTTTGTGGATTTTAAATCCTATTTTATTTACCATACACATCACTAAAATCATCAAGACATTTCATATCCCTTTTAAATACGCAGTCATTTTTATCTGCTTTTGTCCTTGTTCTCTCTGTGTTGCCCTTCCCTCCCTGTCTTTGTTCTCCTGCTGTGTGGTGGGCTTATTGTGTGATATACATTTTAATCATTTCATCATGCACTTGTTGGAACGCAGGTGAGCGTTAGATAGATGAGAGTTTATTAAAGGAGCACTGATCACTATCTGTCCCCTGAAAATGGCCTTATTGATTTTGTTCACAGGGGGGAATAACAGCCTTGGGTGTGGACTGTGTTTGAGGTCCGTGTTGTCGATCATTTGCACAAACTGCTTTTTAGCTCTCTGTCGGGGTAAAATGATCAGAATCTGTGTGAGATCCCTGTTCTACAGGTTTGATAGGGCATTTTTTTCTCTTTAAAACATTGCTTTACTGAATTTGTACTGGCAAAATTGAAGTCACTGAAGTAATTTACCAACACAAAAACAACTGAATCTTAGTTTCTCAATCTGAGGTGCTTTATTATTTTCACATCACTTTAATTAAAATAACTTTGTCTTTTGTCAGTCACTTTGTTGTGGAGCTGAAAGTTGCTTAATTGACTAGTTGATTGGCAAAAAAATTATCTGCAACTATTTTGTGTCGACTTATTGGTTCGATATTTTTCAAGCAGAAATACCAAATATTGCCAGGTTCATGCTTTTGCTCCTGCTGGGAGCTTGTTAATGATGTTTTATTTACCAAGCCAAATAGTAGGCTCGGCTGATTGTTTATATTTTCAAATCATCAAATTGTGGTAACTTAAGCTCGCCAATATGCAATTTGGTTGTCAGGCTGGCAACATTGAACATGTAATTGGACTAGAGATGGTCCAATACCACTTTTGCTTCCCGATACCGATTCTGATACTTGAACTTGCGTATCGACCTATACAGTACTGATCCACCAGTGTTTCATATATTATGTTTTAACAACTCTACTATCCCTGTATGGATGTGATATGATTTCTATCTTTTTCGGTCTGGCTCAGGTGAAACTCTTTGTAACACATAAAGAAACACAAACAGTGAATGCCACAGAACTTTCCTTTATCATCCAGTTTTAACAGAAAAAGAACAAACTACTTTAACGTAGATTTTCTTGACGACTTTATTACGTGGTATCAGATTGGTGCATAAACTCCAGTACCTCCCGATACCAGCGTTTTAGGCAGTATTGGAGGCAATACCAAGGCTGGTTTTGGAACATCTCTAAATTGGACATAACTTCCACTAACTTAGCGCTAAGCTAATAGCGTCTTGCTTCAGTAGCTCGACACGGTTGATTTTGTCATTCTTCATTACAGCGGCAAAATAGCCTCTTTACATTTAAACCTACACTAGTTTACGCATAGCGCTCTCCTTCTTTCAGCAACTTTCTCACTAATCCCACAGTGCTGATTAACTTTGCTCAGCGGGTGGACTTACCGCTCCACCAGAAACCTCTCTAAATGAACACTAGGGTGCAGATCTTAGATATAATTTTAACATCTTAGTTCTGATAGTAAGCTAATTAAAATTGCTTTAATATAGACATAGGAAAAATAAATTGGCAATCTTCGTCAGTCGTCGATATATGATTTCATCGTCAATCGGCGCAAGCCTATAGTCCAGTCAAGCCTGCAACATTAGCCTACACTTTTTTCATGGTCCGTAAAGTTGCCACCAGCTTGTTGATTCATAGTAAATTGAAAGGGCACATATTTGATAAACATCTTGATTATAATTAAAGGCTTTCTTACCAATAACCATGTTTATGCAATGAACTGCTAGTAATAATTAAAGAGGTTTATAATGCTTTACCTGTAAAAACCTTTATTCAGTGCATTAAATGTTCACTGTTGAATACATTAAATAAGTCGTGACAGATTGATTAATATTCTAATAACTTGATCACATATTGTATAGACGAGCATTTATTGAAATGCTAAAATGAAAATCATATCACTACCAGCTGCAACATTAGTATTCAATAAATTGTTATTTAGAGGTTTGGTCATTTTTTTCTTCTTCTTTAGTTGTTTTGAGAAGATTTTTACCACTCGTCCAATTGACAATCCCCAATTTCCAAAGCAAATGCTGACTTTCAGTTCTTATTTAGAGGTGGCAGGAATGCAAGTCAGCGGATAGATTTCAACATAGACAAACTGAAGCACATTTGCTTTAGATGCTGCAATTGATGTCTGCTCAAATTGAAAATGCTTCTACTTGAATGAAAATATGTAGTTATTCTGAGTTGCATGACTCAATGAATGTTTTGACACGGGTGCCGAAAAGAGGTGGTCTAGAGGAAAATAAGAGAAACTGGAGTTTGTGATAAATTTGGAATTCAATCTTTTTGAACTGTCACGCATACAGTTGCCTTTTGTTCTTACAGCAAACATCAGTTGGGGGACTCCTCTTTTGACTGCTTGTGGTCAGATTTTCACATTTTTCAGTTAACCTTTTCTCTTTGAAAGCATCCACAATTGTCTACTGTTTACCATGTTTGGTTTCGTGGTGACTGGAGTCAATCCCTGCACACAGTCAAGAGTAAAAGTACGCTCTCTATCATTGCATGGCTTTGTAAGCAGTGTTGCCAAAAGAGTAAAGCTACTCTATATACACAATTGTTATAGAAAAAGTTTTTAGCAAGACGATAACAACCAATGAGAATGATCTGCTGCTAAACTAGTTTTCAGTCTTTTTTGCAGACCACACCTCATGGCTGTAAGAGAATCACTTACTGTATGTTAGTGCTTGTCATACCATTGCTTTATTCTCCATAGAGCTGTACCACATCATAGGAAATTGGACAAGATAAGTACTTGTCTCTTTTGGCTTAGAATCTCAAATACAGGCGTAGCTGTTATAACGCATATTTTAAATTTTGACCTGTGCCTTCACTGAAGTAAACTATTTCACGGATTTACTGTCTTGTTCATAATGTGAGCTTACCAAGTCTGTTTGTGTGCCCAGTCAACTGTGCAGGTCCATCCAATGTAGGACAAAGCGTGATGCTGGTCAAACCAGACAGTAAGCCCTTCATTGTGGCATTGACCTCTCTTTTTTTTATATATATATATATATATATATATATATATATATATATATATATATATATATATATATATATATATAGTGTGACGAGACGCTTACTCGACGAGACACATCACGAGATTGGGTTCACGAGACGAGATTTAAAAAAAAAAAAAAAATTTAAAGAAATCCTCAATGTAATATATGAATGGAAAATAGTTTTTTTATTCAACTGAAAAATCACAAAATGCAAAACAATTTAGGTGCATTTTGAAATCAACTATTAATGATGAATGTTATTTAACTTTTGTTTTTTTTTACTATTGTTTTACTATTTTAATGAATTATATGCAGTAAAGGACGTGCAAACACTGCAAAATGTTTTGTATAAACTCTACCAACTGGCTTCTGCCCTGTACAATTTCACACGAGAAATCTAACTCCTTGCACTTACCGGTGGCAGAGATGCAAAGGCTTTTAGAGTTGTTTGCCCTTTTTAATGTTTTCGTCGCGGGTGCAGTAGTTAGTAGAGAGCTGTGGTGGTGCTGTAAGTGTTTTTGCATAGTGCTCGTGTTAGCCGCGGTATACGGCATTTTTTTCTTACAATGTTTACATATTGTGTTCGTCTTGTCTGTCACTCTTTCGCCGTTTATCATTTCCGCAGGAAAACCAAAATGTTGCCACACAAATGATTTAAAAGTGGCTGGGGGATCTTCAATAGTAATTTCACGCTCCATCACGCTGACATCACATCGCCTCACGAGACAACTTTTCACCTCGACGAGAAATCTCGTCACGTTTTAATCTCACGAGATCTCGTAAAACAAGATCTCGTCACACCCTTAAAATATATATATATATATATATATATATATTAGTAACGAGTGACCTTCATTTCTTAAAGTAATGATGGCCACTCGTTTCTCTTTACTTAGCTGATTGGTTCTTGCCATAATATGAATTCTAACAGTTGTCCAATAGGGCTGTCGGCTGTGTATCAACCTGACTTTTGCACAGCACAACTGATGGTCCCTACTCCATTAATAAGACAAGAAATTCCACTAATTAACTCTGACAGGCACACCTGTGAAGTGAAAGTCATTTCAGATGACTACCTCATGAAGCTCATTGAGAGAACACCAAGGACTGGACATTAAAGAGGTCTCTGTGTTTCTTTGTCGCTCTTTGTGACATGTGCTGACCCAATGCAGGCAGGGGAAATGGATCAGGTTTGCTCTCCCCAGATGAAGGCTTCTATTGCAATTAACTTGCCTGGAACGTACTGTGACTGCTCTGACTGCTTCCACTTTCTGTAGACTACTTCTGTATGCTAATACCTAACTACTAATAGTTTTATACATGAAGGGTTGTGTCTTATTTAATGGATAGCAAAGGAAGGCAGTTCATTGCATTGAAAAACAATTATTTTATGGGATTTTGCGATAACATTAATGTACCGTTTTTGTGTCTCATATTTTCATATTACAACCTGTTGGTGAATTGTATGCCTTGGTGATTATGTTAGCAGCTTGATAGTAGTTGGGAAAACCGCTTCCTGGTCCCAGAAAAATAGGGATTTGGTATTCCTTTCAGCACTATTAAAGCTACTTCAAAGTGGTTGAAAGCTGCTATTGTTTTTTGCTGGTTCAAACGTGTTTCTGAACCAGTTTTCATTTGACGTTTCAGTTTAAACATCAGATTTAAAGCAGATGTTTTGTCATTCTCAGGAGAGTCAATGCGGCAGGCTTCTGGAGAATTTGCAGAAGACCCTGCTCATCTGTGAAGAGGGGCAATATGGTTCGTGCTGCCAGAGCGCTCCTGTCGGCAGTCACACATCTGTTGGTGCTGGCAGACATGTCTGATGTCTACAAACTTCTACTGCAGCTTAAACTGGTGAGATGGTTACATCGAACACTCTGCATGTTATACATTACAAACTTAATCATAACTTTAGAGAATAAAATCATCCCTCTCAATAAAAAAAAACATACTTTGTCCGTTCTATCAGCAACAGTATTACCTATATATATATATATATATATATATATATATATTATCTCTCTCTCTATCTCTATCAGTACTGCATACTACCAACCTGATACTGTGGATGAACGCATTAAGGTGTTTATTTCACTAAAGCATATACGTGGGTTGGACCAATCCAATTCACCCAGTAGTGCAAATTTACGTGAGTTGAATGTCCACAAAATCTGTGGTAATGCATTTGGTCTACACTGATTTGTAAGATATAGACATACTTTAACTAAATGGGCCAGAACTTTTGAATAGCTCTTTGATGTCACCATATCACAGCAATTAATCCACATGTCTATGCTTGTTTTAGACAGAAGAAAGTGGTGGCATCAGTTTGAATAAATGTTCCTTTCTTTGTCAGTAACTCATTTTTGATAAATATATTCATAAACCTAACATTTTTGAATTTCTCTGGAACCCTTGTAAATGTATCAAAACAAAAAAATGTCTCTTCGGTGGGTCTATTTAATTTTTCATTCATTTCATTCCAATACTGATATAATATCAGCTTGCTGGAACTTGAACTTGTTGAAACCTAAAATGAATAGCAAGTTATAATCACAAATTAAAATCACAGCTTGATTAATTGGCTTAAATTTTAAGGAAGTTTTAAAAATTGCTCTTTGAAATCTTGATGTCTTTAGCCCTAACTCCTGGATATTATAAAATAGTGCAGTTATATTTCATGAGTTGTATGTTATTATTGTTCAAATTGATTATGCAATTTTCTAACTGGCAGTAAATAACTATTTGTAAGTATTTAACTTTTTCAACCTCTGCTCAGGTGGAGGAAAATCTTGTGAAAGTGCGTAATGCAGGAACAGAGCAGGACCTTGGTATCCAGTATAAGGCCTTGAAACCAGAGGTGGACAAGTTGAACATCATGGCTGCCAAGAGACAGCAGGTAATGTACAGTTAGCAAACAGAAATGACAAAGTCTGATCGTGGGAGCAGAGAAATCTGGTGGATTTAACCCCTTAGCATTCTTCCCCCTTTTTCTAGAGAGGTGGGGGACAGGGATGTTTAGAGTGTGATAGCAGACTAACAGATTACACATAGAAATGGTACACAGCCTTTGAAAGCTGGGAACCTGAGGAGATGTGCAGCTCAACACTGACAAGTTTTTATAGTCATCAAATCATAAATCAAAGCTCTCACTAAATTGAAATGGTTACTATACTACATCGTCACTCATGAAAACAATTTCTCTCATTGAATTCAAACGAGTCTGTCTTCCAGTCATACACATATGTGCAACTCCAAGAGTAAAGAAAAGCAGGTAACTGAACACCATGTGTCAGCGGATCATATTATCAACATGGACGAGGCCCCCTCACGTTTGATATCCCCATGGGCTGAAGTGTTGAGAGAAAGGGCAGAAAAGTGTGAATATAGTGAGAACTGATCATGAGAAATCTCACTTCACAGTGGTGCTGGCATGTTGCGGAGATGGATCTAAATTGCCGCTGATGGTCATTTTCAAATGGAAAACCATGCCAAAACATGAATCTCCCCCCACAGTTGTCGGGCTGTGAATGAGAGGGTTGATGAATCAAGAAATTATGAATTTTGGCTTTCCAAATGCTGCACTAAGTGTCCCGATGGCTTTTTTAAAACACGCATAGCCCTGCTGGTGATGGACAGTATGCAAACGCCACAGTTCAAAGATAAGTTGTTTAATCGATTAGTTGTCAACTCTTAAGTTCATCGCCAACTATTTTGATAATCGATTAGTCTGAGTTATTTTTTAAGACAGAAGTCAAAATTCTCTGATCCCAGCCTCTTAAATGTGAATATTTTCTAGTTTCTTCTCTCCTGTGTGACGGTGAACTGAATATCTTTGAGTTGTTGACAAAACAAGACATTTGAGGAAGTCCTCCTGGGCTTTTGGGAAACACTGATCCACATTTTTCACTGTTTTCTGTCATTTTATAGACCAAACAACTAATTGATTAATCAAGAAAAAAATCTAAAGATTAATCTACTATGAAAATAATCGTTTGTTGCAGCCCTAAAATGACCATGCTAGTTTTTCCTTCATCAAAATGTAGACACTTTGTAGCATTATTCAGCCATCTTCCTGACAAGTTAGCATGGCATAGTTGATGCCTATGGATTCTTTAGATCATTACGACTTGCTCCAGCCTCTGAAAAACAAAAAGTTGGCTGGGCCCATTGGGGGCCATTGGATTGGCAAGGGATTAATTGGGGTTGGAAGGTTATCGGGTACCTGAATGGGTGTTAGTGGTCTTGTCACTCATTACAAAATATGCTCTCCAACCCACATAGCACATGGTAAGTAAAACAATGAGAGGCAGTTAACAAGAAGAGTGCCTCATACTTTAACTGGGCGATTAGATGCAGTAAGCATGAACAATCTACTCATTACCAATTCCAGTGAAGTGGACTAGGAGTGCAAGAAAAGAGCACAAAGGCTTGACTCTGAATGTGACAAAACCCATTTTCTTGTGATGAGAAATGGCATATTGTTTTTCTCCACTATGGTGTGAGTGGTAGTCAAAAATAGTGTTTTATGTTGCATTTTCAAGTTGAAACAGCTTCATAAGGTAGTTGATCCAGAAAATGCACACACCTGCAGTGTAGTTTATATCCATAGGGTTGTAATGGTACACATATACCACGCCGGTTTTGAAGTCACAGCTCAGTTTGAGTTTGGTGCATTATAAAGTTTATAACATGGCATTTCTCTCTGGTGTGCACATTTGTAAAAACCATCAACTTGATAACTCGAACCTTGTTTGAAAGTGAAAATTAATGTGAATTAATGTTTATTGCTCAGCCTCTTCTTGGTCAAACTCTGATCACAAACACATGCGCAAGCAGTATTATAATACAGCTTTGTGTTGGAAATTTTTCTGACCACATCTCTGCAGTGCACTAATATGCCACAATGCCAAAGTGCCACTGAGAACAATGCCATCAAGTCAAAAAAGTTGTAATGAAGACAATTACCAGCTTACTGCAAAATCCACCTCAAGACTAGACATCACCCACCCCTTAAATGGAAAGCTTGCCAAAAAATGATCACTGATTTTTTTTAAAAAACCATACTTTTTTATGGATAGCAAAATGTTTAACCAATGTTTATTCCTGGGAGTGTTCCAATTGGAGGGGTGGTTTGGTTTTGTGTTAGCAAGCTGGCTTTTTATACTATAAATCTATGCTAGCGATCACTAGCTTCTCTCCTCTCTTCTCTTCTAGCCTAACTTATTATATATATCCATCTGTAAAAATTCTGTTTATAGTAATAGCCATCTGTATATATATTCATAGTACATATTCACCTGTAAATCTTGTTCATAATACTTATATATATATATATTCATAGGATAATCTAGCTGTAAAATTCTGTTCATAATTGTATTAATTTCTATATTTATTCAGTACATATCCATCCTGCTCTTATGAAACCATTGTATATCCTGCACTTACTGCTATTGCACTTCTGGTTAGACCTAAACTGCATTTCGTTGCCTTGTACAAGTACATGTGTAATGACAATAAAGTTGAATCTAATCTAAGATGTATCGCAATATAATGCTGAGGTCTGAATGGCAACGCATTAATTTGCAAAGGCATACTATAATGGCCTGATTATGACTGTTGTGTTACCGCAGGGGACAGAAGTAAATCTGGGTCATCCAGAACAAACTCTGTCACATTTAGTGTTGCCATAAGGGCATGACAGGCCCATCTTGAATCTAAAATACATTTCCACCCATCCTCTTGTAAGGATTCCGTCTTCCAGTTTAATCTTATTTTTCTTTTCTACTTTCCTTTTCATCTCATTCTGCTAGGAGCTAAAGGACGTCCACCACAAGGACCAAATGGCTGCTGCTCGCGGGGTGCTGCAGAGGAACATCCCCATGCTGTACACAGCGTCTCGTGCCTGCCTCCAGCACCCTGACGTGGCAGCCTACAAGGCTAACCGTGACCTGATCTACAAGCAGCTGCAGCATGCGGTCTCCGGCATCTCCAACGCCGCTCAGGCCACTGCCACTGAGGACTCAGCTCTCAGTCAGCCAGCAGGGGGTGGAGAGCTTGCCTATGCCCTCAACAATTTTGATGTAAGTCAAATGAGTGGTTTACAAGTCACACCCCATTTGCCTTTTTCTCACAAGTACAGCCAGGCATCCAGATATCTGCCAGATTATTAAAAATATGACCTTAAAAATTATGTTTTTCCCTATAACAGTGTGGCACCGTTCCAAAGATATGACAAAACTATTAACAGAGATAGACGAGGGCTTGTTCACAAAAGTTATAGTCAGGTCATATTTTTACTTATAGATAGAACTAACCCAACTCAACCATAAAATGACAAAACACTTGAGGAGCATGGGGTTGGGGTGGAAATTAGGATAAGATATGTGGTCAAATTGGGACATGGCTTTGGGATACATGTAATATGTTCTTGAGTCACCACTACTTCATTCCTTGATTTGCTTCTATGTTAAATGAAGGAGATTTACACAGCTCTAGCTTTCAGAAAGAGACCTGCATTAGGCTATACTTATAATTATATCTTGTAAATAACTTGAGTTAACCACTTCTCTGCTGGTAGCTACAATATTTTATTTGGTTTTTAGAACAGACAGGAAAAAAAGGCATGACATCAATGTTTTTGCTGAGGACTAGATATAGAAAACAAGTGTGTTTTAGAGTCTTAATATCTTCATTTACGGGAAGAGGTGAAAACATGCAAGGCATAGTCCTTAACCCTCTGAACCCTAAGGCCATTTTTACAGTTTATTGTCCGTCTGGATTTATTTGATTAAAAAAGCTTGTAAAACATCAACCCTGTTTTTTTCAGAACAAACTGGGTTATTAGAATATTTGGGTTGCAGTAAGGTCACTTGAATGTTAAAAATGGTTATAGGACCTTAAAGACAAATAAATAAATAAAACTGAACATGAATCTCACAGATATGTATTGATATCACAGACAGAGCAGTAAAACCTAAGGCATTTTCTTCACACTGTGAAGAAATAATCATAACTTGTACAGTTGACAAAATACATAAATTTTTTCAAAGAAAGTCAAGACGCTTTTGCCCTTATGACATTTATTTATGCCAATAATCAACATAATAATGTCATATTTACTGATATAACACCCACAGCAATGCTACACAAGCAATTGTGTGTCTAAACCAGTTTGCCTATTGGCCTTCCATAAAGCCTTTTGGCCTTCCATTCACTTTGAGTGACGTTGTCTCCCATATATGGGCATGCACCCCATATATGGAATACTTGACTTCCGTACACAAAGGGGAGACGACGCTAGCGCCATGAATGAGCGAAACCTTGATGAATTATGGACATAAAGTGGATAAATCTAGGATGTAACGGTTTGGATTTAATGCTCAACGACCCTGAAAAATGGCACAAGTTCCAAGCTCGATAGAAAATTTGTAAGTCTCTAGCTGTTATTAAATTATTAAACTATGAATCAGAGGTGCTGTTTTTGCTCGTGGGCGAGTCTCTCGGGTTCATAGGGTTAAGTTGCAAACCAAAGTGTACTTAATTCTGACTTAGTGCAAGGAGGAACCATAATCTACTAAAACACTTTCCATGTTGCTGTCTAGTCCCTCATATAATAATGCTTAAAACCTCTATCTCTGAAAGTCACTGTCATCCAGGGTTTACTCAAACTATATCCAGCGGGTACCCAACATTTAACAGTTGACTCAGATTAACTAGTTTTTACTTTTTTTAAATATTTTTTATTTTTCTATTCTTAGTTAACTTGCTCTCTAATTGCTCATATTGCTCTTCTGGAGAAAGAAACTGCAGTTAGCTTTAACTGCGAACTGAACTTTTAAGAATATTTACATAAGGTACCTTAATATTAATAAGAATATGAATCCACAAAGGTATAAGAAACTTATGACATACTAGTCGTCATAATATTGACACGAAACAACATCAAGATAGCAGCTGGATAAAGCATTGAGATAATCATCCTAATACTGCCTGTGGTGATAAATGCAAAGATGATTAACCTGATTTATTTATTTATTTTTTATAAATATACTGCCTCTAACTTCTGTCAGACTTGCACTATTTTTATATACAGAAGATTTTTGTTAACATTCAGACAGCTTCTAAAGAAACCCCTTTGTGTTAAACCTGTAGTGACATTGTTTACCCACATGATTGATGCAGTCTGCATGCTCATGTGTTACGTGTCCATGGCCATATGACGCGCAGTTTAATTAATCATGGCGTTTTGTGAGAATCTTAAAAGGGTGATTTTTGCAAACAAGGGATGTTCTAGTGGTGGAGCATAGGATGCAAGTGTGTATTTGTTTGATTAAGACATGACCTTTGTAGTAAATAGATGTGTATAATAATTACCTAATGATAGGTTCAAAACCAATTTACTGGATGTCCAGTTTCACACATGTAATTTGAGCTGACATGTGTAATTCCTCTGTGGACATTGACAGCATGACTGCTGTGATCAGATCTATGCTCCTGCTAAAATGAAACATCACAAGATAAATTGGACAGTTTCAATTTGTACATGTTATAAAAAAAGAAGTTTCTTTTCTTTTTAATCTTGCCTCTGACTTTAAAGGGTTTTAGCCCATATGTTTGGGAAAAATATTTTTACATTTAACCAGAAAATCTTTTGAGATACAATACGTCATTTTCTAGAGTGACCTAGCCTAAATGGTATTGTAAGATGAGTATCACACTTAAACTGTAAAAATAATGGACATAGGATGAGTGACGTCCCCCATTGATTTGTGGACTGCCGTTTGAAAGCCATTTTTCTGTTGTTGAAACAACAATTTATGTTAGTTATAAACTATAAAAGCATTTTTGCTATGACACATGGTATGCCAAATGATTAATCTACATAAAATAAATGTCAACTATGCAGTCTCTTAGATCTGTTGCATCAGTAATTATTTTACAGGTAGCCATGCAGGAAGTCACTCCCCAAAAAACTCATACGACGATCTCATTTCTATCTCACTTTCTGATGCCCAATTTCAAGTGCAAGACAAAATTTGCAAATTACTCAAACACCCCCCCCCCCATCCTGCCTGTCTCTCTCTCTCTCTGTTTCCTCCTCCGTGTCTGTCTTGTGTGCCTGTTGCCATGGTGATATGACACGCAAGCAGAGGAGGTCAGATGAGACAGAATGGAGAGGCTGGACTGCCTAATAAACCACAAATCTAACAGATTAATTGTTTAATATTTTGTAGCAATAAGGCATTTTGCGGTACCCCATAGTTTGTCATCGGGGAATTAGCTTTCTTTCTTTAGCCTCCACAAGCGTGATGGTGATACCTTTACTCTCTGCAGTGCCTCTCCAGCATTTCAACTAGTTGCCTCTCTCAGCAGGCTTGCCCCTGTAAAATCAGACATTTAAGTGTTCTCTCTCATCCTGCAGATATAAAAGAGAGGACAGTGGTTTACTACAGCACTTCTGTCACTCAAAAGAAAGGAAGTAAAGGCTATCAAATCAGAATAATTTCACAAAAGGGACACACACACATGCACACACAGAGTAATCTTGGAAAGCACAAGAACTTCTCAGAACTGCATTATTCATGGTTTTCTGACTTAGATTGTTCATCACAGTTAGAACGTCATGCTCAACGGACATAAGGACATGTTGCTTGACATGAATTGTTTTCTGCTTTTTTCCAACATTGTGCTATATTACAAAAAACATAAAAATGTGTTATTTCTCTTAACCTTTTCTTTGAAGACATCGTTACATTTGAAGGGGCATTTGAAGCTTTTTTAAATTTATTTTTAAAATCTGTGGGCCCTTAATGTCAAACATTCAACTGCTACTATTAAAATCGTTGATAATTCTTTATTACCCACACTATACTGGAGACATTCCTTTGTGCTCAGTATGGGGCTATTTCATTTAATTGAAGGCAAAAGTGACCTTACCCTAATTCCCTGGTTGTACCATTAATTAGTGAAAAAACTATACTGTACATTATTTCGCCGTTTCTGAATTTGTAGACCAAGTTAGTCTTTTGGCCTATGGACAAAAATAAGACAGCCTAATACATTCTTCCCTTCATGTTTTCCAGCCACAGTCAGTCAGTCTGTCAAATCAGCCTTCCCCATACCTGCCCAATTTCTCTCTTCGGACTTGTAGAGAGTGAGATTAGTGTACTATAATGCCTTTTTTTAGCATTTCTTTCCTCCCTGTGTAATTTCCCCTCTGACTATTTCCTTACAGAAACAAATCATTGTGGACCCGCTGGCGTTTAGTGAGGAACGCTTCCGTCCTTCCCTGGAGGAACGTCTTGAGAGTATTATCAGTGGTGCTGCCCTCATGGCTGACTCTTCTTGCACACGTGATGACCGCCGGGAGCGCATTGTGGCCGAATGCAATTCTGTGCGCCAGGCTCTTCAGGATCTTCTGTCCGAGTATATGGGCAATGTAAGTGTCTTACCTTACTATTCACCACATTCACCACCTACTCTGTATCCTCAACACACGTCTTAGTTTAATTTTATATTTACATTTTACCTTCATTGGACAGTTGGACTGCAAAATTTGTTAGGTCAAAAGACAAACAAAAGTCTAATTTATTTATTATTTGTCTTAATTTCAGCCTACATAAACTTAGAAATCACAAATAAGCACGAACTCTGAGTTGAACTTAATTCAGTTTTGAGATGAGGTTAACTTGCTTTACAAATACTTTCATACTTGCATACTGCTAGGATCCATGTGAATATGTCACTTACCTGTACAAAGCCCTGTGGAAAAATCATAATGGTTAGGTTTTTCCACTTGCCTTATGTCCTAAAGAAAAATATCAAGTGCCATCTAATTCTAAGCAAATTCTGTTCCTACCCAATATTGTGTAAACTACTTATGTACCTTTTTAATTAACCTCTCTTCTTTAAGCTGGGTATGGAGAGTGTCTTTACAATATCTGGAAGTTAGCCTAAATTACACTCAGTGTGTTTACATGCACAGCAGTAACTAAAGCTGCACTATTGATCTAATCACGTTGTCACCCTGTCATCATAACAACTTCCACAAAAGATATGACCATGGTCTTATAATACATCCATGGACCAGTCCCTCTTGGTTTATGGTTGCCACTGTGCAAATATAACTGAAGCTGTTTAGTAGCGCACATATTCCATATGGTCACATGGGTATCAGAAGTGTAAAGGGTTTCAGAGCATGCAGAAGAGGCTGTACAAATTATATTTTGTAACTTAATCACTAGTTATTATATTACACCCATCTTATGTCATGGTTTACGTATAAGGTCATACAAAATGTATTTTAATCTTATTTATTCTAATCATTTCATTTGTACTGTTAGGCAAGCAAAAATGCCTATTGACAATTTATTTAATTGTGAAATATTAAGTTTATTGTATTTCTTATGCTCATTTTCCTTTTTTCTAGCAGTAACGGGGGAATTCCGGTCAGTTTCAACACGTAAATCTGGAGTGCTGTCAGTAGACAAAAAAATGAAAACAATCGGTGCTGTCTACACCGAGTTATCCTCCTGCTAGATTTTGCACCCAACAGGCTTTTAAACTTGCCTCTAAACATGCTCGAAATGTCATTACAAGTGCTTAGCCATATTTAGAAGGTAAAAACAAGTTTAAAACTTGCCCTCTTTAAGCCTGTTGGGTGCTAACTCTAGCAAAGGATAACTTGATAAAGCCAGCACTGATTGGTTTCCTTTTTCTTGCTACTGACAGCACTCCAAATTTACAAATAGAGCTACGTGTTGAAATCAACTGGAATTCTCCTTTTTAAGTGACTATCCAGGTTAGGCCAGTTCTCCCCATATTAATGAGAATGTAACACTACGCACGGTGTAGTGGGTGGCACTCTGCAATCGTCTTAACTGGTTGGAATAAGGCTTTTTCTTCCATCTGATCTTTGTCATAATCACAACAACTTGGAAAGCGGGGCGAACATGGATGACTTTTCAGTCCCAGAAATGGGTCTTCTTGATACTATACTCAAGGATAGACGCTAATAGTTGTAGGCACTCCCCTAAATTTGGTGGCCCAAATGTAAACCTATAAAAACAAAACAGAAAATACAATTTAACACAACTTAACATAGCCTTAACTGTAACACTTTCATTAATGAAGACATTAACAGAATGAACATATGTAATTATTTATTAAAATTTTAACAATCTCAAACATATATTCTCTCACAGTCCCTTATTTAAGTATCTGTTTTGTATGTTCCTTATCAGCTATCACTACGCAGCAGTTTCCTCACAGCTGTATGGTCTTTAGCAAAGAATATGGATAAACTTTGGCTACGGATCACCACTCATAAATGGATAATGGACTGCAACATCATGATTTTCACTATACTTGGTAACAACAGCGCTGTTCCCAAAAGAGACGCTATGTTCTCTTGTCTCATTCAAAAGAGAGACATGTATGGTGGCGACAGGGGGCCAACTACTGGCCGCAGAGTAAGTTTGTGTGGCCACGGGCCAATCTTAATGTCAAACCCTGGTACTTACCATGGCATAGTCCTCAGTGGGTTTAAAGGTTTAAGGCTTGTGTTGTTGCTGTTTTTGGTGACGTTGCTTCCGACTGCTCTCTTCTATTTCTGGGTCAAAAACTACTACAGCAGAGTGGGGAGGGGCAATTATAACCTACGGAGCAAATGTGGACACATTACACAAGCTTACCAGGGGTTAAGGTGTATACACGCATGGCTACTAAGCAAGTTACCTAGGTCTGTTATCAGGTGTGTGAGATTTTTGTTAATATGGCGTTTGAGTAACCAAGGTACTGCCTTAACCCCGAATATAATGGGATTTTTAAACTGCTGAATGTGGTGGGCTTTCTGGGAAGCTCATTGTGCTTGGTACAATTTTTTTAGTTAAGAAAAATGGTTGCAGGTCCTCTTGGGTGCATACTGTGGATGCAGTTTGGCCTGAATAAAAACAGTTTCAGATATTCTCTTACACAGTTGCAGAACGTACATGGTACGTCAGCTATAGTCTCTGTGGGGTTGTCCAGGGCTTTTTTTTTTCTGTTGGCCAGTCCAGGGAACTAATTACAATGTTTTTTTGTTTTCCTGGGCTATATGCAAATCAGGGTTGGTCCTCCTCCAGTCAAGAAGAAGGGGTAATGCACCTGAAGGAGA
This sequence comes from Percina caprodes, assembly GCA_013375575.1. Classification (NCBI taxonomy): domain Eukaryota; kingdom Metazoa; phylum Chordata; class Actinopteri; order Perciformes; family Percidae; genus Percina; species Percina caprodes. The sequence goes on from JABXJD010000278.1 coordinate 51,597, forward strand.
ATACCTCATGCACTTTAGCAATTTAGTTACAATGATAGCAGTTTAGCTAGCTTTAGCTAACATCCATTTAAACTAACAACAAACAAATTAATCTTATATATGAACTATGAGTGAGACAAAAGTGTTATCATCTTTACAGGCTCTAACTCAACTCAATTGTGAAACCCACCAGACTCCATTTAAATATTAGCAATTTGATCATTGTAAAACGTACTTTCATCAAAAGCCATATTGTTTGCTCTTTCCACTGTTTTGCCACTCTGGTTTGGTTAAAATAAATAAAAATACAAATTTTTTAAATTTACATAAGAAATCAAATTTCATCAAAGTTACCCAAATTCAAATTAAATAATTCATGGCAGGAAATAAAGTATATAACAAAAGAGTCAGCTAATCCTTTGCTCTACCTTTTAAAATGATTCTATCCTGTAAATAAGTATGCTTAAAAATAAATGAACTAATAACAATGTCTTTGTATTGCTGAAAATAAGTTTTTACAATTAGAACAACAGTATTAAGTAATACATTGTGATCCTGAAAAGCCAAAATTAACACTTAATTCACCCATTTACATGTGAAATATATGTTGGCTTTATACACGCTGAAAGCACTGTTTATTTAAATGGAGTCTGAGTTTGGTAATGATGATTTTGGTGCTGTTTTTGGGTAAACAAAAAGGATCTTACTTTCCAATAAAAAGGTCTGTCTCTGTAGGGATCCTTGCCATAATGTTGTCAGACACAGAAGTTGACACTGCGCATTTGCCCTAAAGGATTACATTGCAGCCTGGTTGGCGGCTACCACTTACAGTGTTCTCGGTCAAAATTGGACCAATTTCATATTTTATATTAGTCACTTAGCCACAAATGCAAGGAAAACTATGGTCCAAGTTGGAAAAACACTGAAATTACTATATATTATTTGAATACAGCTCTGTTTAACCACTCCCTGAATATCCTCCCAGTTACAGCAGACTTTCAGAGTAAGCCATTGACCCACAGCCTTATTTATTATTATGTATGAACTTGAACTTTTATCTGTTTTCTGCTGTTGTTGCTGTCTTTTTAGAGGTAAAATCATAGAGTGCACAGCGTTCCCATTTCATTAGTGAAGTGTTACAGTGGTCCTGTGGCTGTAATGGATGTCTGGCCAGCCAAACTAGAGCCCGACCAATATATCGACTGGCCGATATTATGGGCTGATATTAGGCATTTCCCGATCTATCAGCATTTATAAGAAAAGAAAGGAAAAAAAAAAGTTTGAACAGACCTTCTCATTCAATGCGTTTCCTTTATTTTCATGACTATTTACATTGTAGATTCTCACTGAATGCATCAAAACTATGAATAAACACATGTGGAAATATGTACTTAACAAAAAAGTGTGAGATAACTGAAAACATGTCTTATATTCTAGTTTCTTCTGCAAACCCTTGGTGTTCTCTCAATAAGCTTCATGAGATAGTCACCTGAAATGGTTTTCACTTCACAGGTGTGCCTTGTCAGGGTTAATTAGTGGAATTTCTTGCCTTATTAATGGAGTTGGGACCATCAGTTTTGTTGTCAGAGGTCAGCTTGATACACAGCCAACAGCCCTATTGGACAACTGTTAGAATTCCTATTATGGCAAGAACCAATCAGCTAAGTAAAGAGAAACGAGTGGCCATCATTACTTTAAGATATGAAGGTCAGTCGGTCCAGAAAATTGCGAAAACTTTGAATATGTCCCCAAGTGCAGTCGCAAAAACCATCAAGCGCTACAACGAAACTGGCTCACATGAGGAGCGCCCCAGGAAAGGAAGACCAAGGGCGTTTCTCAATACCAAGTAAGCAAAGAATGGACTTGTGTTCTTGGGGAGACCGTTCTTGCTGGTTGTACCTGGAAGAATGAACTTGCAAGTTCAGAAGCACACAAAACGCTGTTGACAGTTTTTGAGACAAAGCGTTCGTTGTTATTGCACAACACCCCCAGCACAGAGAGCGCTGGCCCTGGTTTCCTCAGTTGTCCCCGTTAAAAACAATTACAACAATACGCAGAACAAAACGCCAAATATAACGAATGAAATACAGAATAACAGCGGTAAAAATTGTTTTTTTTGTTTTTTTATTTATTTGTGTGTGCGTGAACTAGAGGTCGCCCCATAAATTTCTTTTTGTAAACACTGCCTTTATTTTTGGTATGTTCTTTCTGGCTCTAATGTTGAGATTCCTAGCTGAGTCCTACTGTACCTTAATGTAGCACATTGATTGGATAACCGACTGTGCCCCTGGGTTAAACTATTATCGGGGAAAGGAAAACTTTAAGAGTTGGGAAATAAAAATGTGGCAAATGTCTAAATATATAGACCGCATAGGTCAAGTCCCCCCCCCCTGAGTGGAAATTGTGTGCTGTGTTACGATGATCATTTAACAAGACAAGACCTTGTCTACTCAGTCAATGAAGAGGAAAGGCGGGTGTGGGTAATGTAGCCCCAGCACGGCTGCATGGTGTGGCCTCAATTATTCTATGTTGTTTTGACCGTTTGGCATGGCACGTGTGGAGGGTTACAGTTTCCGCCACTTTTTATTAATAATGCATCTCTAGTTCCCAGCATCTGTCAGGGTTTTGTTTCACAGAAGAGAGTGATGCTAGGTTGCTTTGACATATATTAAGCTTCTGACATTTAAATTCCTTCAACTTGAAGTGATACATTATTTGGACCTGCATGAAAAAAACTTGCCTGGCCACTGCAGTGGGACCCTTGCGTCCGCCTTCCCTGGACTTTTTTTGTGTTTCTCAATATAGCCCTCCCACTCTGAGCTTGTCAGCATTTCCCTTACACCTTGTTTTTTCCTCGTTGAATCCTTTTTTCTGTTTTCCCTATTTTTGCAATCTTTCCCTACCAATCCCCTTTTTCTCTTTGACAGCTCACTATTTTCACGAGTCGCACAATCTTTTTGCCTTCGGCATCTATAGTGAGTGGCAGAATATAGCTTTACCCATATTCCTCTCTGCCTGCATAATTGCCGCTCATTTTAAACACACTTCAATCTGATCCTGTTATGAGCTATGTGTACGTGAATGGTTTGCGACATACGTTATTATGGATGGAGATGAATTCTGAAACATTGCCTAAACGCTCGCGAGGACAGTTCGTTTTTAAGTTTTTTTTTTTTTTTTTAAGTTTTCACACCCTTTTTATTTGTTATGAGACAAGTTTATAAAAGTTAGATATGCCAGTCTCACCGGCTAACATAGTGTAAAACTAACAGACAATGTAGTAGAATGTTCTAAAATGTGTTTTAACCCATTCTTTTGAGAAAAAAGGTTCAAAGGGGCGAGGCCTAATGCAAGACCAGTGTGAAAGGAGTTCAATTTATCTAGTTGTAATCTCATCTAAATGCATAATTAAAGCAAATTACACTCCCCACAATGTAACAGGAAAAAGATTTAGTGTCCCTAAGGCTTTTCATATATTTACAGCCTCCATAAAACACTGGTCTGTCAGTAACAGCCTGTCAAGGCAACGTTTCCCAGACCTGATCTTTGCTGGTGAATTCTAGGCTTTTTAATTGGGTTAGCTGGCAGGTAGATGAGATGCACCCCTTTCCCCCCACAACAAGTAAACAGAATAAAGAATGCCATGGTCTCACAAATGGACATTTTTGTGATGCTATGATTGAAGTCTAACCCCCTTTTACAGTTGTATGGGTGAATGAACTTAATCCATGTGAAACATGCTTGCTGTTTAACTGTGGCTTTCGGTAATGGATGACTTAATCGGGAAATATATCAGATTAATATTTAATTGTTTGCCTGTCTGATCTTTTCTCCTTTGTTGTACAGATTGGGGCACAATGTGTTGTCACCTTGTAAAGCTGCAGTACTGATTTTAAGTATGCAATTTGCTTTCCATCCTAAAAAGCTGTCTGTTTTGGCCCTTGGGGTTACTTAATTCCTCCAAATATCCATTTTGTGCAAACATGGCAGATGTGATGTTGCAGAGGAGCCTAATTCATCTTGCATGCTTGTTTTAAATTGAAGTTTTATTACTTCTAAGGAGTGAGGGAAAAGTAGTTTTCAAGGTTAAAAGGAAACCCTCCATTACACCTCCCTGGTCTTCATATTCGTTGTTCAGGAATTTCTCCCATACACTTTATTACATAATGCTGGAAATTTCTAGAAATGCACCGAATGCAATTTATTCAAATTATTTGGCCGATTTGCATTCTAAGAACTATAATTGACAGCATACACAAATATTTTTATAACTTTTTAATGGAGAAATCAATTGTAGTTTCATAATAAAACATTGACTATTAAATAACTTACATTTTCTCTATAACTGCACCAGGTTACAGGTTTACTCACAAATACATCTCAAAATATAAAAGTGCTCCCGGTTACTGTACACATAAAATCAACTGAAAATAAATTGTAGTGTGACCTACTTTATCTAAAATGTTTATTTTTTCCAAAGGGGGTGTGTGTGTGTGTGTGTGTGTGTGTGTGTGTGTGTGTGTGTGTGTGTGTGTGTGTTTATGTTTATCATCCATCTGTGTATTTATCTCTTTATACAAAACTATTTATGAATTAGTATCTAATTACGATAATGTAAAAGGTCCACTCCTGCGGTGAGGGGTGTCTACCTGCCCTACACCTACTCACTGCGCACGGTGCAAGAAGAGACGGAAGGGCCGAGAGACCCCGACTGTTGGCAGTAGAGCCGGTCACTGTAATTACTCTGAGCAGCATGGATGAGAATGAATAAAAATATATATTTGAATGTTTCTCACTTTTCCCCTGATGGTGGGAATAAGTCGCCAAATTTATTGCTAGTCTCTTTTCAGAAATAAAGTCGCTAAAAGACTATGAAAAGTTGCTAAATCTAGCAAGAAAGTCTGGCGACGTGTGTAAATTTGACTGGCTGCTCAGTCGGTGCATATCTAGAATGTTTTTGGTGAATGGTCAGATATTTGAATTAGCCCCCATGTCACTTTTTCTATAGTCGGCGATCTTGCTAGATTGGACCGAATAACATTTCCATAATGCTAACCACACATTCACAAGTCACACACAAGTCTAAATTGAATGCTGTCACATTAACAAAGGCTACAGCACGCTCAACGTTAAACCTGTAATAACGTGCATTAGGAGCTGCACGAAACGAGCTGTAAACACAAAACTGACATTATCACCTTTTAACTTGATATGGCGAACTTGTTAGCAGTTGCGTAATTACACATAGTACACATCAGGGTTTTGGAGCTTTGCTGATGGAGATGAGTGGTGAGAGTAAACCCTAAGCAGTAAAGTTGCAGGCCAGAAAATGAAACAAAGACATTCTATGAATCTTTCATTGCAATTCATTAATGTAAAAAATTTTCTAGTAACTTATATCTTATGAGATATTAAGTTTGCTCTTTGTCCCACTTCTTAGAGCACAGTAATACATGTATTATCATGAACAAAATCAACAATGTTTATGCTGCATATTAAAGTACATTCTGAGTTTGTCTGATAAGCAGTTCTCCAGCCAATGGCACGTTTTAAAAAAATGCAAGAAATCAAAATTATAATCTGCTGATTGCAGGTATGTTTAGCCAGGGAATTCCACTGTCTTGAAAGTGAAGTAGGTAGACTGACTGAAGTGAATTGAGCTGTGATGAATATCTCTGAATTTGAGGCAAACCACATCTATGCATGTTTTAACATGCACACACATTCGCACACTAAGCTGTAGCAAGTCCTTTTTGCTTTTATCAGACATCCCACTGACCTTGGCAACAGGAAATTACTGTTCACAACTCTGACAGTAACGAATTATATTCAATTAAACATCAATGGAGAACTGGAATAATTATATTTTTATTTTTAATAATAATAATAATATGTTTCTTTAAAAAAATGTCATTCCATTTCTTTTCCTTTTCTAACTTGAGTACATTGAACACATACTAAAAATGTTTAATATTTATTTGTTATAGCATTTAACAATGTCCAATTATCCATTACCTATATCCTGTTCGGGGAACCTATCCAAGCATACGTTCAGCAAGATGCAATGTACACCATGGACAAGTCCCCACTAAATTACAGGGCTAAAACACCGATGAACAGGTCCAAGCAAACAATCTAGTTCATGTCATGGTGAAGTATGTGTTTCCAGTTCACCTGACCTGCATATCTTTGAACTGAAGCACCTTGGGGAGAACACGCAGATTCCACACAGAAAGTCCCAGTCTGTGTTTGGACAAGGTTCCTTCTAGCTCTCAGAAAACAATTTAAACCACTAGTTTTTATTAGGCAGTTTGGGGAAGTATTCGGGATAATGTATCTATTTGCTGTCATCCATTTATTATTTACAGAAAACGTCTGTCTAGACTTGAAGTGGAACTGTCAGAGCTGTTACTTAAAGCAAGTGCTTTCAGCACTGTATTTTATTTAATGAAGTATCACATTCTGAACCATTTGCCTATAATTTAAGATTATTGCTTTCCTGGGTAGTAGGCAGCAATGGTGGGCTTGTCATCTGGAGTGCCTGGATTGTTCTTATTTAGCCTTTTTTTATCTGAGCCAATGCATCACAAAGAGGGAAGCAAGAACTAGAACAAATTTAAATAACTGGGATATGTGACAGCAGACGTGAGTGAGTGAGTGAGCCATTGCATAATGTCATTAGTCATGGATGCCGTCAGAATCGGCACATATGTCTAGACTATATAGGTGATAGCGATGCTCTTCTACAATGGGTTCATTAGTTTTGTCTTTCAACTGTTAATGCTCAGAGGTTTGTTTGCTTAATATCTACTCGCTTGCACTCTTGCATTATTCAAAGTTGTGTCAATATGTGGTTGCTTTAAAGACTGGAGTTTGTTTGGTCCTGAGCTTAACATCAACACCTTTTGCATTACTTGTTAGGATAATCACAGGTGTATTTTTGTACAATTAAAGTTGTATAGACAACTTTAATCAAGTCTTTAATGCCTAGTTGCTTCAAATTCTGTATAGTTTTCAAGAATTGTTTTGGGTCTGGGTCTGTCACTGACTTTGCTGCTGACTCTGCTGCTGACTTTGCTCTTACCTTTTGATGTAAGGAATGATTTAATTAAGAATGTTAAGATAAAAGATGTAGATGGTCAAAATGCTCTTTTTTGTTTATGATGCGAAATTGGTGTTCTATCGAAAAGATCAATAGGAAAATTTAGAATTTTGTAGTTAGTTGGTTTGCTCATCCCTCTATTGTTTACACTTGGCTACCCCAATGACATGGTTGAGGAATGACTTTAAATGTGTTGAGCAATAAATATATTAGGGCAGTATTTGCTGGTGAGAGTCCAGATCAATATGTACTTTCTAGTAAGCATTTTCTAGTGTTACTGGAAGCCTCATAATGAGTATGTGGAGCATACATGGCCTCTGAGTCCGTGAGCCCTGCAGACTACTGATGCCATGAAGTCAGATTCATCAGTTTAGTGCCTCCCCCACCTGGGTACACTGCATGTTAATTACTGAAGCTTGCTTTCTGTAGGCCTCATCAAAAAAGAGCAGGTAAAATTGAAGTGGTTCTTACATTTGGATTGCCATGTCGGCTTACATTTCTCAATGTTTGCATTTTTTGAAACTCCAAACTGCTTGATGCGCAGTATGTTGCCTTCAGATAAAGTTTACATATCAGTAAACCTGTGTACCTGAAACTGCAGGTGTTTTAATGCAAACGGTTATTCTTTCTTTTGAGCACATTAGGCTTGTTATGGACTTTCTGACAAAAGGGAACAACCTGGATTGAAAATTTCTTGGTATAGTGGTTTTGTTTTCATAAATATCTATGAATTCATTTCTTAAAAAATGGCAACAAATATCTTAAGTTACCTTGACTTACCAAATGACATGTGGGTGTTTTACTTCTTGCATACATCTATGTAAACATAAAATGTGGAGAAAAAAAAATTGTTCACATAAATGGGTGATGCAATTTTACTAATTTTGGCATGTGGAGAGATGACTTTGAGCTTTAAATTTAACAGTTAACATTGTGTTTCAATTTTTTATGCTGTGGTAAAAAATGCTGGGCTTCTACAACATTCCTGGTGAATACCATGCCACTTCAATTTTTAAAACTGCTACATGGTATGTTACGTAGACTTGTCTTAAACTAACATGTATACAATCTGCTCAATTGGAAACCCAGAGTTGCATCTCTGCAGTTAGTTACTGCCATTTCCTCTTTGCAAATACTAGAGTATGAAGCTAGTTTTTAAAAAATGCTTTACCCCTCCTTGATCTGAAAATCCCACAAGCAATGAATGTGTTATCTGTTGCTCTGGGTCACTTTTGGTTTAATTGCATTGCTGAGATTATTTGCTCTTCTGTAGTTATTACTCAAAAAACACTTGCCTCACAATACTTAAATCTAGTTTAATTTTATAAAACCTTTTTATAATTAAATGACAAACACAATCATAATTGATCAATACCAAATGGTCAATTTGTCTAAGATGCTACAGTTATAACAAAGCTTATACATGAGAGGAAACACAGGTTTAGGTGTCATTTAATCTTGTATATATTGCCACATTATAAAGAAATGTACTTCACTGGAGCATCAACTCACATATAGGCAATTAATGACTAAAAGGGACTAAATTCATAATCTTAGATTTCATCTTTATGGTTCATGTGCCTGTGGCATTACTCAATGTTTTTTTCATTGCATGACAAACTTTACTATTGAAGTTATGCTGACATGGAGAGTCAGTTCTTGCTTTTTTCAATATAGTTATCAAAAATTCTAAAAAAAGTTTTACTGTTTAAATATTGAGTTGTATCTAGCAATATGAAGAAATTACCTTGGGTTCTTGAAAATTGTGTTGGGCATTTGTCGCTATTTTCTGACACTTAATAGATTAAACAATTAACCACTTAATTTAAAAAAAGTAATTGATAATTAAAACAATCTATTTAAATGCCCACATTTAGAAATGTCTTTACATCACTCTGCCTTAAAGAGGGGTATTCAAGCTTCTTCAAATTGTGAACCCATGAAGCGTGTGTTTTGCAAAACATTATTAGAATTGTATTCAATCGACTTGTAAAGTAGATGATCTAATCGTGTTGACATGCACTGACGGAAGGCAATCATATGAATTCCTCAAACTTTTGTGCTTTAAATCACAAATGCTCTATAACAAAAGATGACATTATAAGCTGCGCCGATGGTGGAAATGTTATCGACTTATCGACTAAGTCAGTGCGTTTGCCTTCCCTCCAAACCCCCTACGTTGTTTGGAAGGGTTGCGAATGTTGTGCATTGTGTATTTATATTTTATTTTGCTAACATTAGATACGTATACAGCTAATAGCCATATGTTACATTACAAAAATGAGTTAGCTAGGGCTTTTACAAACATTAGTTGACGTTATCTTAAAGTTTTGACACAGTTTGACTAATCTTAGCGCTATCTGTGTTATCAGATCTTAAGAGATGTGTGTTGCTGAGACAGTCTCAAACAAAGATCGTTTCCCCTAATTTGTCCGTCTGAAGTTTTAGTGTTGGAATGTTCGGATGATATGTAGCTTGTGAGTAATGGGTCCAATATTTACTTTGACTTTGGGGCAAAATAATCGGTCATATTCTGTGGTTATCTTCACTTCTCCTATTGTCCTGCTGCTAGTCTCCTCAAGGGGCGGGGGAATGGCAAAACCCATATGATGTAGATACAGAAAATGAACTTGTAAATGTGCTGTCTCCTTTCTGAGCAGTCTGTTTAAACTGTGCTTTTAAAAAAATACTAGAAATTGTGTTTCATTTGACACAGAATTTTCACAATATTCTGCTCCAGTGGTTGGGTTTGATTTGGTTTGGCAAAGTATTGCTAAATATTTATACATTACAAACTGTAATAAAAGACCAAACCAAGTTGTGAGCATCCATCAGTTAGCCAACACTCTGTAAATTATAACCATTTTATTTAAAAAATATATGTTTTGAGGGGAAAATGTTTTTTTCTTTTTCTTCAGTTTGGCACATCTTATCCACTATACAGATATGAAATTGTACATATTACAAATACAAAAGGATAATGGGAAGAGAAAAGCATTCATTTTGCACAAAGAGGTTGGGTTAGAGAGAAGGGATTGGTTCACTTTTTTTTTTTGTTTTTTTTTTTGCTTTGTTTTTTATTTTTAGGCAGGGTGGGGACCAGAGCTAGAGGTTGACAAGAGGAAACAAAAACAGTTTACAAAGAGCCAGAGTGCAAAGGGATGTATATTTCTACAAATTTTGTGGATTTTCAATCACTTAGTACAACCGTAGTCTTAAACAGTGAAATTAACTTTATAGGACTTCCACATACATGCCCATTCTTGGTGTTATCAAGAATGAGATCTCACCATAATGTTTTCTGAATGACATAAGATAAGGAAATATTCAACTTAATTGACTTTTGAACATGCAAGACAGATTAGAAGGGCAGTAGTAAAAGCAGTGCGAAGCTGGAAGAAAACAAAATTAGAAAGAAAGTGGAGGTGCTTGACTTTGGAAATTGGTACGATCAGTTTATGCAATGTTTTTCTTTGAATTCAAATGTGAAGTGTAACAACTTTTGGTTTACACAAACACTTTCTTTGAAGCTGTTGTAGGCACCCAATGACCATGTTTGCAGAGACATTTACACATTGACACAAGCATTCATTTAAAAGCCAAATTTTGACAACTTCAAAGGGATGAAGCCACAAATGGCACCTCCTGACTACCTTGTGGGGGCACCAGCCAACAAACTGCATACTAATTGCTCAAAGCCGGATGTCTCTTTTCCAGGTGTTGTGTTATCAAAAGCATCTTGTTGTCATAATCACTGACTTGATGAAACGTCAACATGAAAGATTGAACTGTTGAGAAAAAGATTAAGGCCATATTCTAATTTCCATTGTTAAGAATTTACTTGTAGTTAAATTGTTGCTGCTGTGTGATCAGTGTGCATTTCAAGCCCAAGGTGCCGTCAGTCAGTATTTATCATTTCAGTCTCAACTACATTATTTGTCAAGAAAGGTTTGTTGGTTTTAATAAACTTAGACATTACCCTTTCTTTGCCCCTCTCCATCTTCCTATCACTTCCTTTAAATCCCTCTCTTTTTCACCCTGCCCCCATCACCAAACTGAACACAAAGAAGTGCGGAGCTGCGGCAGCAGCAGCTTTAGTCTGATGCTAATGCACATCCTCTCCCTGCTGCATACAAATGTGTCCTGACCCAGGCTTGCTGTTTGCTTATCACTGGATCTCCATTTGCTTTCAGGCTATTGACTGCAGTATATCTTGACACTTGTGACTGCTAACCAAGGAACGGTTATAATATGTATTATTCATGGTAATCCCATTTTTAATACTGTAAATGACAAGACGGTATCCCTTACAAGAACAGTGTCTTAAAGTAAAATGTCCAATGATGATTTTATGTGGTGTGGAGGATGATTCTACTAGAACTACTTTTGATTGGCCGAACAAGCTAAATGTTGCCAGATCATTGGTGTGGGTGACAAAATATTAGATTATTTTTGCCTTGGCTTAATTGGTTCAATCTTGAGTCTGTCAGTCCTGATTAGTGTGTAAGCACTAAAGAACCTGGGCTACTGGGATAAGGGTTTATTTTCAGAATGAAATGCTCTTCTATCTAGCATTTGCGCTGGTCATTACCCTTTCACTTGCTACCCTCAAACTAGCATGTCCGTATATTGATCCTACTATATTATAGCAAATCAGCGAACTGAACTCACTAGATTAAGATGTTGATAATATTATGGTCACAGTGTGTATGGCATTTGAGGGCTAGAGAAGCCATGTACAGGTCATTGAACATTTAAAGGTCTAATCATTTAATTCTTGATTTCCAAGATCATCCATGTGTTTTGCTAAGCAGAGTAGTATGTTAAAGATTAACCACAGATGAACAATGCTTGGTGTTTCCCACAGGTTGAGAATTTATTTTGGGTGGTTGGCCCTTGTGGGTGGGAGCGCCAACATCCAACAAGCTGCAAAACAGCATTGCATTTACGAGCTAAAGCCTGATCAAAGAGGCCATCTTCCCAGTATACATAATTGAACGTAAACGCACCATTTCATTTTATTTTCAAACAGTACACACTGTAGTTGCATTTCCACACAGAATAAATTTTGGAAGAAAACCAAATATAAACAAAATAATCCCTTTTTGTTTAAAGACCGCTGTTTTTTGGGGTGGGCTGCCCAAATTGACTTTGTTGACAGGAAACGCTGTGGGCTGATGGTAGACTATAGCCTTGCATAATTGACACATGTCTGATTTGGTAAATGTAATAACATTTGTTTATACTGAATAGGATTTCAGGGTTCTTTATTTTTAACATAGTAATGAGTAAATGTTATAATAATTTGATTTTGTTCTTTGTGGCCTTTTAATGTATGTTATTTTAAAATTATAAAACAAAAAGTGACAATTGATCCAATTAATTTGCCCTAGTAATTGAGTGAGTTGCTTACATTGCCTGTGGTGCAGTTAAAAACACGATCTTAAATATTTACTTTTTAAAAGAAATAAGACATAAATCACATTTCTCCACTTAATGCATTCCGTTAGCAGAGGGCCATTTGGCTAAGTATTTTCTCTGTGCTGCAGAATATAGACACAATGTGGAGACAAATCTCACAGTTTACAATTTTCTTGTTTAAAATGATTGCCCCTGCCTGATATGAACAACCTTGCATTCATAGAAAAATAAATTTGTGACTATCTCTAAATCATCCCTAAACTGTCATGTCCAACCTGTGTCATTGTAGCATTCAACATTTCTCACATATTCTCAAATCTTACTTGTAGAAATTATGCTTTTTACACAAACTGGAAAATAAAATAAAAAAAGCAAACCCTGTATCATCTGAAATGGTCAAATGGCAAACCATATGCTCTAAGAATAAATAAGAGTTCATACTTCACACTCTTTGTAAGGCAGTTGCTGACACTTGCACTGCCCATAGCCGTTTATGATCACAAGTGCCCCTTCTTCATGGCTGGGCTCATACTCATTATAGGGTACCTGTGTAGCTAGATCTGCCATAGGCTGCCGCTGCTGGGTCCTCATCTGTCTGCGGTTCTGAATAGCCGAACAGTGGCGTATCCGGCGCAGGGTGGGAGGGCAGCACTTCCGTGAGATGTACACAACGAAAATGATGAAAAAGAATGAAAATAGAAGGGCCATAGTTCCAATGATAACCCTGTGAGTCATAACAGTGTTGTCCATTACAGAGAAGTCCTCTGTTACAGCTGCCTCTTCCAATTTAGCAGTAGTTGCTTGAGCAGTGCGTGGTGGTGGTGTTGTAGTTGTTGTGGTAGTGACTGTGGTAAAGCTCACAAAATCCTCTGCGTAGTCCTGCGTGGGGGTCGGCTGCATAATTCCGAACAAGGAGCTTGTGATCTCTGCAGCTATAGAAGCGTCTGTGGTAGTACTAATGGTCTGAACAACCGGCGCTGAAAAATTCTGGCAAAGCTGGAATCCATAAACGGCATCAAGTATCTCCTCACCTTGGGCATATTCAGGACTATGGCAGAGAATGGAATGTTCCCACCTTCCTTTAAAGGTGCTTAGCCAAGTGGCCAGAGAGCAAATCCTTTTGGTACATTCCCAAAAGTTGCTAGACAGCCCAATGGTACCCAGAGACTGCCACATATCCATGACTTGGGGATCTAGACTGCTTAGTTTGTTGTTATCCAGCAGCAAAATCTTTAAATTTGGCAGCGTTTGAAACACATCAGATGTTAGGACACGGATTTCATTTCCTGTGAGGTCCAGCTTCTCTAAAGTGGTCCAGGTCCACTCCATGCCACATGTTAAATTACTGATTTTATTCCACTGCAAATAAAGAAACTGGAGGGCAACAAGGCGAGGGAAATGGGCCAAGTTGATCTTGGTCAGCTGATTGTGCTCCAAGTGGAGCTCTTTAAGCTTAATGAGCCCAGCAAATCCATTCCGGGCCAGACTCCGTAAACGATTGCTGCTTAGGCCCAGATATTCCAGGCTGCGGCAGTCCCAGAATGCCCGAACCGGTGTGGTGCGAAGTAAATTGGAGCGGAGGTGGAGTATCTGGAGCTTCCTCAGTCCATGAAACAGTTCTGGTTCCAATGCAGTCATCTGATTGAAGGACAGGTCCAGTATCTGGAGATTGATGAGGTGAATGAAGGTTGTGTTGGGCAACTTGGTGATACGATTGGAGCTCAGATTGAGGTCTTTCAGCTTGTAGAGCCCTTGAAAGGCGTCCTCTTGTACGGTTGTAATCTGATTGTGGTCTAGATGTAGCCAGGTGAGCTGGCTGAAGCCATAAAATTGATCAGGGCTGAGCTCAGTGATGCTATTGTGGCGTAGTGATAACCCCAGGGCCCCCTTGTCCACACCATCTGGGGGTGCCTGAAGCCCCTGGGTGTCGCAGTAGAACTGCAGGTCCTCACAGCGACATTTTTGAGGGCAGGTTGTGCACGATGCAGGAGGCAGCAGGCACGCTAGGAGCATGCTGATCACACACAGAGCCGCTGGTGCAGGTCCCACCAATGACCACCTTGAATGGAAACCTGGGTGGGTTCAAAGATAACAAAATGAACTGTGGGGGAAAGCTTATCTCTGCAGAGCACTTATTATTAATTCATGGTGACGATTGTGCTTTTTGTGTGTGCTTGTCCATACATCTACCAGTTTAGTTATTTTACATTGACAACTTTCACAATGTAAGTAAACATGATTTCTGTGAGCTTAGGTTTATTGGAGGTCTAATTTACTTGGTAATTTAATGATCAATTACATACATGTGCTGGACTTTGTTTCCGCACCCTTGCTATTTATATTTTGTTTGCATCTAGTTCTGTTATTTGGTTTAAAAACACATTTTCATCAATTATTGCAATGTATCTTCTTTATTTAGCTGCTCAAATATGCTTTTGTCCTTTTGAATTCTTAGTTTTTTTTTTTAAGTGATTTTCCTTAAGTCTTCTTCATCGCTTAAGAGGTCTGCTTAACAGTACAAGTGGTATTTATAATGTGTATATTCCCAACTTGTGTCGGTGAAGTAGAAAAAAATGAAGGGCATTTGCAGCAGAAGGGCTTTTAGTCCTTAGCCTCCCTCGCTCTTACTTGTATTCCCTATTCATGTCCAGACCTGCAATATAAAGGGACTAACTTACCCATTCTTTTGTGCACATCGGAGGCTGCATTCAACTGTCCTTTTCCGCAGAATCTTGAAGCAACCAGATGGAAGAAAAATCCAAAGGGAAAAAACCCTTTTGAGTAAGCACAAAAGGAATCAGCCTCTTTGGAAATAAAGCAATTCTGAACCCACCCAATTGAAACAAAATATGAAATTCCATGTCCCAAGATGATGATTATTCCTATTATTTTGCTTAGTCCTTTTTAAAATCCAAGCTCAAAGAAAGGGTTGAATCTTCTTCTTCATTCCACAAATCCTTGAAATAAATATTTATATATTTTTTTAAGTTGATCAGTTGCATCCAGAGCGACTCCGGTGAACAGACCCCCCCTCCTTTCCTTTTTTTTCTTTTTCTTTTTTTTACCCTTTTGTTTCCCTTCCACCGCAATGATGTCAGCTCAGATGGTTAATTGACGATCAAGCTTTTCTCTTTCATGGCTGTGGTTTTCCAGCCCTAACTTGTTGATGGCAGCCAGAGATCCCGTATCCGAAGCCGGCTCAGCCTCAGCATAGCCTCTGCAGAGCTGTGAGCGGAGCCCTCGTCTGCTAGCTGAGACGCAGGGAGAGAGAAAAAAGCAGAGCAGGGAGTCAGGGATGTTATTCTCTGCTTTTTGTTGCAGCCACTCACTGCTACAGAGTGGTGGCAGCCTGGCGTCGATCATCACTACTGTTTCTCTCTCTCTTTTTCTCTCCCACACTCACAAACCCCCTCTCACTCTCTTGCTCAGTCACTTGCTCTCTGCCTCATACACACTGCTTGTGCACCTCAGTCTTCCTCCACCTCCCTCTTGCATCCTCACTTCCCTCCCACTGGCTCGTCACCATCAGAATATTGATATCTTGAACGTGTTGCAGCAGCTTGCCGTTGAAATTAACCACAGCTGTAAATCTCAGCCTTGCTGTTTTGCATGCACTGTGTATGAATATATACCAGAGACATAATCAAAAATAACACAACAAAGCAAAAACATAGTTTGTAACATGTGGCTAAAGACAACAAAAACATGAGCATGGATGAGCAAAGATGTGCTGCATTCCCATATTTCTGTACAGGAGTGAGTATGCAATAGCACTACTAACATAAGTTGTCTGGCATATATTCATAATTTACATATCTTAAGTGCAGTTCTGGCATGTAGTATATGGCCTGCTACTCTAAAGTTAAATTAAGCTAGCTTTAAACATGTAATAGACAAGGCTGAATACTTACTTACTTGATGATGTGAACCACAAGGTGATATAAAAAAAAAACTAAAATGCTGTTAAAATTTTTAACATTTAACAAATGCATTTTATTTGTGGTTTTGCTCAATGAAGGCTACATTTCGGCTACATTTCAGCACCATTCAGAGTGCTAAAGAGAATTAGATGTCTGTAGTTCAGTGCATGAAAATGCTGACTTTTCTTGAATTATTTAATGTGGGTGGAGATGAGTGTGGGGTTAATTTCAATGAACTAGATATAAGAGATAATATGAAGCACATATACTGTTTCTTTAACTTCGGCACTTTAATCCATATCCATCCATATGAACAACACTGCAGCGGATGCAAGGACATTAGGTACACCGGTGCGTCCTAGAGGAAAAATGTTGCGTTTACTGGTAAACCGGTAAACCTTGAGACCGCCGTATGACCGACTGCTACCTGTTGAATTTTCCTCCCGTTACTCTGTCCTCTGTGACTGTCTACATCTAGAAAGTAAGCTGCGCGGTGCAGGGAACAACTGACCGGCTCATGATCAGACACTGGTTTATGGAGCAGTAGATTGGCTTTGCAAAAACACCCGGAGCGTTCTATGAAATTACGCTAAAAATAATCGCTCGATCAAATTTGATCGTGGGAAGTCAAAATCGTGATCGTGATTCAAATTTGTTTTGACAGAGTAACTGAAACACAAGTCAAATTTGAAGGTGTATTGTTACTAAATTTATACTTCCTATATAATGTCATTACGATATTTTTGGGTCTTAACAAAACATGCAAGTAGCTGTGACTTTCCAGGTCACTTGACCAGCATGCTGCTGTCATTCTCCACATTTATTGTGGTAGACTACATCTCCCCACTAGGACTTTTCTTCAGAATGTGAGAGTGGAAAACACGGGGGGAAATTCTTAAATCTGAGGAGGCATGATGGATATTCCCTCTATTTGATGTGTGCTAGTTTCTCGTTTTGGAATTTAAGATGTTTAAAAAGCACTTTTAAAATAAAAAATGTTAAATTATAAATTATTATTGAAAATGAACTTGCGGAAATAAAAAATAAAAAACAATATCCTATAACTCTGATCATTTGACACTTGGGGCAGACTTTATTTCCATTGGATTTTTCCATAATCCAGCAGACTAGTGGTTTTGTAGAAATGTGATGTTCCTAAATCTGTCCTAAAGGAGATGGATAGAGACTCACTTGAGTATCATAAAAGATGCCTCAGAGAAACTGCCTCCATAATAAGCACCTGAAGAAGTGCTTTAGAAACCTCTGGCGTGGAAATGAAATATAGGCTAGGCGTGAATGAAATAGGATTGAGAGAGTAGGGGCAGAGCAGACTAAAGCCCGACCTCAGCACTGCATCCAACCAGCACAAAATTATAGCCCGACCGATATATCGGCGGACCAATATTAGGCCTTTCCCGATCTATCGGAGGGGGGGGGTGAAAGAGAGAGAGAGAGCCTCTACCATCAATGGTTGATTTGAGCATTATAAGCTGAAGGAAAAGCCAAGATTCAAACTGGTTCTTTGCTTGTTCTCTGTTGCCCTTTTCTGTTTATCTAATTTTTCTCTAATTTTATTATTCTCCAGTCTCTCTCTCCCTCTCTTTCTTTCTTTCTTTCTTTCTTTCTTTCTTTCTTTCTTTCTTTCTTTCTTTCTTTCTTTCTTTCTTTCTTTCTTTCTTTCTTTCTTTCTTTCTTTCTTTCTTTCTTTCTTTCTTTCTTTCTTTCTTTCTTTCTTTCTTTCTTTCTTTCTTTCTTTCTTTCTTTCTTTCTTTCTTTCTTTCTTTCTTTCTTTCTTTCTTTCTTTCTTTCTTTCTTTCTTTCTTTCTTTCTTTCTGTCTCTCTCTCTCTCTCTCTCGTCCTGAAAGTTTTAGATTTTCCACATTTCGCTTGAGCAGTTTGCAGAATGTGTTGGAACATCAGTGGGGACCAGTAGTTAGGACTTTGACTTGCTGTGTAGTGCTTAGCTGTGTGACTACTGCCAATGGTGTTGCAATATTACACAGCCATGTGTATTAAATTGTAACCTTTTAATCGACACACCTTTCTCATTGAAATGAGAAAAAAAACTGTGGGAGATTAGAATATTTTTTCAGTATTACTTTAAATTATTAGTGCTCAGTGTTGCCACAGCAATTAATCTTTTTACAGCTGAGTTTTATTTATTAACAAAGAATAGACCCAGTGTCGTGTTGATGATGTCGAGTGCGCACCGAACCGCAGTTGGGATGGGATGCAGAGTGCAGCTGTCATTCTGTCTTGGTCTGCTGCAAGGTTATTATAGTTTTGCATTTTTCATTAGTTTATTTTGTTTTGACTTATAGTTTTCAGATTCATTAGTTTTCAAAGCGGATTTGCTAGTTTAGTGTAATTTTTTTGAAAATGCTTATTTTTACTTTAGTTAGTTTTAGTGTTAGTTTGTCAGGTTCATAATGATAGATGTACAGTCCAGTTTCAGCATATGATTTAAAGTAACATTACTTGAGTTGCACTATTTAATCCCTCTCGCCAACATTTCAGCAACACAGTAAATCCTGAATGGTTGTTTTTTTTGCAGAGGAATATAGAATGAAAATAGAATAAACAGAACAGTGTTGTTTTGGAAACGGTGTACAGTGTATGTTTGTATTATGTTATGATTAAAGAGGAACTATAGCATTTCCATGCTCATACTTGTATTTGTGCTAGAACATGTTTACATGATTTAATGTCCAAAAAAACACTATCTTTTTCATACTGCCCATGTAGAATTAATGTTACAGGCTACTGCTGTTAAAAAGAAGTCTAGTGGTGGTTAAGGTTATGCTTCACGTTGTGTTTTTTTTAGTTTAGAATTGACACAGATTATGTTCCTTATGTTCTTAGACACTTAACTTTTTTTGTACCAAAGTGAAATGAAAACCGTAACCCCAAAACTGTGATATGAACCTAACCATGGATTTTGTGAACCGTTTTACCCCTAGTATATATCTAACAATGTTGTGTACAATATCCATGTAGAGAGCTGTGGTGGCAGGAAGGCTTGGGACAGGATTTGGATAGCCTCCTCTGATCCCTGCATGAATACAATTTCAGATTTAATAGCAGTTTGCAACAGCAGCACTTAAGAGGGTGTGGTGCTCATGAATTATAGCACTGTATAGATGCAAATCAGCTGTTTGTTTTTTTTTAACCCAAAACAGCTGTGCCTTTTACTGATGCATGCATTGAATGTGTGTATATTATTAATTGAAACTGTTGGTCACTGTTTGTTTGTGTGCTCAAAGGTTTGTTCGCAATGCAATCTGTTAGGAACAACAGAGGGCAACGGGGTGCCTTTGACAGCTGGTCTACCACAATGGGTTGCAATAAATAAAAGGATCAGAAATGGATCAGGCTGGGGTATCTGCAAAACAATGGTTGCACTAAAATGTGACAATCACTTTTATTCCCTCACACTGGCTCTTTTTACATACAAATGAATGGACAAATTATTTAGTAGTTTTATTTGTGTCTTAGTATGTCCCTCATGGGATTATTTATTTAAAAAAGCAAAACATTCAGGAATAGCCCAAATTGTAGTTTTTTTAGGGTCAACACAATGTATGTGATATGAGCATTAGAAAATAGTTCATATTATGATTTCATCTTTGTAGGGGAAAAAAGTAGCCTATTAGCAGCAGTGGCATATGTAGATAAATAAAAGGCCCAATACTGTACTTTATTCATTTGAGTTTATTAATACAGGAGTAGAGAAACCACGATAATAACAAACCACTTTATATCACCCTGTTGCTACTGATGGTAAGACTTTGTTTTCTTCATGCCAAATAATGGGCTCTTCTCAGTGGTTTCCTTTGGTATTTAATTCACTTTTACTTTAAAACAAGCAGCAACTGATGTTTAACATGACCAAAAACACCCCCATGCATGGTGAAATAATGTGAAAAGGAGGATAATTCCACTTACTGTCAAGAACAGGGCAGGATCATACAAACAAAATTTTAGAACATCTTCCCCTAGATGAGCAATTTTTTAATATTTAAATTAATATTCAAATATTAAATTAATTAGGGTTTAAATATGTCATGAAATTGATATTTAACTTGATAGCTGAAATGTCTTACGTATTTACAATAAGGCTACTAATTTTTAATATTTAAATATGTACATGTCTCATTCAATGAAAATGATTTGACTTTGTCATAGATTGAATTAAAAAACTAGACCTTTCTCAATTGTGGTGCTGAACTGTATAATTCCACTTCAAGCAATCGTTTAACATTTAGTATGTGCTATTTTCCATTATAATCTAAATCTTACACTGGAGAACGCTATAGTCAATTAAAAGCCATTAATTACCATTATGCAGAGAAAGTGGACCAAAATTATCTGATTTAAGCAGGCTGCGGTCCTGGCCTGTGGCGCATGATGCTGACGTCTGATGTCTAGTCTTTGTCCACGATTGGATGAACGGTGTAGGATCAAATTTGTTTAGGGGAGGCCAATTTAAGTCCACAAACAGTGTGTTTATGGTCTGACAGTCTGTGTCATTGCATGTAGAAAATTCTCTCTTGCACTCTGCAGAGTTTGGGACAACAGTGTTTTTTGTTTTAGTGTCTCTGAACTCACTGACTGCTTCAGTGGTGGACTCTCCAAGAAGTTTAGCAATTTTTGCAAACTCACACTCTCCAAAGAGAACCATTTCTGTTCTCTCTTTGGGCCAAAAGTGTTGATCCATTGGCTTAAACTTAGTCACTAGGTCACTGTCGGGGAGATGCTTGGTGAGATTGACGATTGCCTGGTAAAACTGGGTCTTTTTTATTTTGTGCTGCGCTTTAGTGAGAAAAATCTCTTTTGAGCTGTCCCCTGGTTATGGACGTTTTATTCCAGTTTTCTCCTCTCGGCCTTTCATGACAGAGAGCACCTCAATGAAACGGCTTGGATCAGACAGAAGCGTCCTGTCTTTAATTTAAGGGAGAGTCTTTCATTGTTGCTAAATCCTCGTCCAACCTAGTGGCTTGGTGGTGAAGTACATTAAAAACCATGCTGCAATCACAATATGCGCCTAGCTGTAGTATAGGCCTAATGCGTTCTTTTGGAAAACATGTTTCTTTTAGGCTGTTTATTAACATAAATATGTCTCGATATATTGAAGGAAAAAGTGCTTTTTGTGATTTTTAAGTAATGTGCAGATTTTTTGAGACCCCCACAGGTGTATGATTTTACTGCTTTCATGGGAGCTCATCGTCTCTCTATGGGAGCTCAGCTCCCACGTAATTTGAACCCTGGTTGTCACTGCATCATGCTACTCATTAATTCCTCTCCTTTGTTCATTTTTGCAGGCTGGAAGGAAGGACAGGAGTGATGCTCTGAACACAGCCATCGACAGGATGACAAAGAAGACCAGAGACCTTCGCAGACAGGTTTCTTTTTTTCTATCTTGAATTTTCTTTCCATTGTGTTTTCATCTTGCACATAGTCTGCTCACTGAGCTGCTTTTAATGCATTAAGCTATCCTCTTAGGCGACTGGTGTCTGTCTTGAATATGGATGTAAAGTGTACTATGTAGTCAGGTCAGCAATCTGTACTGAAGATTTCAATGCATATGCACAGGGGATCTATTATTTTAACCTGTTTTTTTTCCCTTCTTTTCTTACTTCACAGCTGCGTAAAGCTGTGATGGACCATGTCTCTGACTCTTTCCTGGAGACCAATGTTCCCCTCCTAGTCTTGATTGAAGCTGCCAAGAATGGCAATGAGAAAGAAGTTAAGGAATATGCACAGGTGTTCCGTGAGCATGCCAACAAGCTTATTGAGGTAATGTAGGATTTTTAATTAAGTCAAAACTTTATGTGACCCACATACAGAACATTTATATTGTTACTGTCCATCCCATCGATCAAGGACATTTTAGCTTAGTTTATTAGTTAATAAACATCATTCATAACATTCAGCTTTTCTGTTTTCTCTCTGGTTTATTTTCTGTAACTCTGTTCTGAAGTTGGTATACAATTTTAGGATTACAGCGCCTCAGAAAATTATAATCTGGGATTTTTTTTCCTTAATGAAAACAAAGGTGGAAACATATACTTTTTGTTTTTTTCTGTTCTGTTCTGCTGTAAATAGAAGGTGATGCGGACTCTAATCTGATACTGTGATGTGATAGTGAGCAGACAAGTAGAACATTTGTGTGTGGTTAAAGCAACAGATCAAAATTTTAAGCAGAACCAAAGGACTAAAACAACCACAGCTGCAGGATAAGTGCTACCTCTGGGAAACTGTTGTCCTTGCCGCAACAGATTAATGTTCTGCTTCTTATTGGCTAACTCCACATGTGTGATATAGTGATACTCACACTCAATTTTATAAAAGCGGCCTAGTGTGTCCTGCTTCTTACTCCTCTCTGTCGTTGGTCTTTTGTCTTAACAGAGATTCTTGATTTGGAAATGACTGGGATTTTTATGTCTTCAGTGCAACATAGCAGCAAGAATCCATATGCAAGGGACACGGCAAAGTGTTGGTCTGGCAGCAAGCTAACAGAAACATGAGTGACCCTCTGTAGTGGTTTCCTTCAGTTTTATAAATAACAATGTTTATTCTATTACAAACATATAGGCTAAACCTTATCAAAAGTACAACTTTAACCCTCTGAACCCGAGAGACTCGCCCACGAGCCTAAAAAGCACCTCTGATTCATAGTTCAATCATTAACCATCCATAACACATAGAAACTCGCCGAAAATTGTGGCTAAACGCTAACGAGTTAGTGGTTACGGAGGTCTTTTCCGGGTCCTTCTAGCCTCTACAGGTGATTTTCTATCCAGCCTGGAACTTCTGCCTTTTTTGGGGTTCGTTGAGCATTAAATCCATACCTTTACATCCAAGATTTATCCACTTTTTGTCCATAAATCATCGCGTTTTCGCTCAATTCTGCCGCTAGCGCCGTCCGTCCTTTGTGTACGGAAGTCAAGGACTCCATATATGGGGTGCATGCCCATATATGGGAGACAACGTCACCCAAAGAGTATGGAAGGCCAAAAGGCTGTATGGAAGGCCAAACGGTTGTATGGAAGGCCAATAGGAGAACTGTTTTAGACACACAATTGCTTGTGTAGCATTGCTGTGGGTGTAATATCAATAAATATGACATTATTATGTTGATTATTGGCATAAGTAAATGTCATGAGGGCAAAAGCGCCTTGACTTTCTTTGAAAAAATGCATGTATTTTGTCAACTGTATAAATTATAATGATTATTTCTTCACAATGTGACTCCCAAGACATATGAGAAGTGTTTTAGAGAGTAAAATGGCTTAGGTTTTATTGATCTGTGTGTGATATCAATACATATCTGGAAGATTCATGTTCCGTTTTGTTTATTTATTTGTCTTTAAGGTCCTACAACCATTTTTAACATGCAGGTGAGCTCACTGCAGCCCAAATATTCTAATAACTCAGTTTGTCCTGAAAAAAATGATGTTCATATCTTGACTGTAGACAACAGGGTTGGTGTTTTACAAGCTTTTTTATAAAATAAATCCAGACGGACAATGAACTGTAAAAATGGCCTTAGGGCTAGGAGGGTTAACATCAAAGGAACAAGGGTTCAGCATGGTTCATGCAGGTTTAAATTATACAAATCCAAACATTCAAGCTAAGGCATACAGAACACTATGTAAACAAATCAAAGAAACACCACTAATTATATACTTTTTTTTGTTAGTCATCTTCAGGAGATTCGGATGAAGCAGGGAGGGATTAAACACACTGTTTCCACACCGCGGTAATCCACTGTGATAATATTTTAAATGAAAACGGTTATTGTTATCGGCACCATTTTTATTGTTACACCGTACACCAGAAAGTAAATGTGGGAATAATGATAACTCGTAATATTTTCAACTATTGATGCCTCACACACGTTTCTCTACATATCATCCTCATTATCTTGAAGATCAGCAGTGTTATTTGCAAGTGTACCAATTGATAATTGTTCCATAAACACCTTTTAAAATCCAACTCAAAACTTAAATGAAAAATCAAATCTTTTTTTTTTTTTATTAACACTTTCACATTGTCCACTACTGAGCGCACAAGGATGAGATGGCCCTACTCCATGGAATACAGGATAGCATCAAATACCCTAGCATTGGGTAACGGCAGGACACAGTGTAAATAACTGTCTCTCTTTAATACAGTGCATGTATCATCAAATGTCAGAGTCTAGAAATACAGCCGTTAAGCTCTTGTGCAATCGTTTTTCCATTACATGGTACTTGCTTGACTTTACTTGCATTTTTTGTTTTTCCATTATGAAAAAAAAGTCGAAATTATAATTCAATTTGCAGCAGTGTCTGAAGTTTTTTGATATTTTCCCCGCCAGTCATCTCAAAAACTATAGATGTAAATGAATGAATGAAGGAAGCTTAAATGTCCACAGTGAAGTGTAACGTTTTGCATTGCATTTGCAACATTATTTATCAGATAATAAATATTTTTTGTAAATGCAATATGTCCCTTATTTAGAGGCAAGAACAGCAAGTGCCACCAATATCAGGCTTTGTTTGTATGACACAAGTTGTGCATATGTAGGCTGCCTTAGGGCAAATGGTCCATTAGTTCACACACTTGTTTGAAAGTAACATTATGACTGACCCACATTCATTTGAAATTTTCATTTTAAACAACTCTTCTACTCGTTTGTCAAAACGTCATGCTTTTGCGAGAGTGGAAAGGCACATGCACGCACACACACACACAGAGAGAGAGAGTCAGTAACCCTGGTCAAGCAATGGTGCAATTCCCATTGAAATCTACAGACGTCCGACCCACCTCTTGGCCTGGGTCGTGAAGACAAGTCGTTTAACACGGTTTAACCCTTTTAAACACAGTCAACCCTGGTTGAGCCCTTGTTGTGACAGGGGTATAAATCTCTAAATTAATTAAATCAAGGTTATTTGACCTTACAACAGTCTTTGCCACCACTGTAACCTTTGCTTTTGGTAGTTGGGCTGAAGTATTCTACATTGCATTCATAATCTATTCACTTTGTTCCTAATGTTATTAGACTGTGTTCAAATTCAAAGTTAAAAGAAACCATGGTGATAAATGTTTCATATTGCTATTTGTTGCCAAATCCAATGGTTTAGTGGTTTTTGTCCCATGATAGTATGCATTTTTAAGCAGTAAAATTCATCATCTTAAGAGCAGGGTGAAAAATAGACTGAGTATAGTGTCCTTGCCTCATGGCCATGTTCTTAAAGGTTCCAGGGTGCTCAGGAATGATGTGGAGATTTTAGCACTGAGTTAACAGAGAAAGAATGTAGCTTTGAAAATCAGCTAAATATATACAGCATATGTAACGTCCTTGTGGGGGTAGGGGGTTAGTTTACGTTATTTAAATAAGTTGATGTTTATTTTGAGTGCACATTCTGTTTTGATTATGGGCTTTGGAGTGAATAGCTACTATAAGTCATAGAGAGTTGCAACATGACAAGTCAAAATGCAGAGATGCCTCCATTGATGTGTGACCAGTGATCCAATGGAATAGTGTAATCAGCGGTGAAAATTGCCAGAAACCTCTGGATTTCTTTTGTTTTATGCATTTATCAGAAAAATAGGCTAATGTATTTAGATTTCTTTTTTCAGCTGTATAATACATAACTCAATGGCTAATGTCTAAAGACTAATCCCTTATCTGCATTAATTCAATAATTAAGTAATAAAAAAGAGATTTCATTAGTTAAAAATTCGAAAAAAATGTTTCAGTTTATGAGCATGACTAAACTTAAGTTTCCAACCTTTTTATTTAGGGAGCTACTAAAAAAGAAGTACAGCTACAAATGTTTACCCCTGATTTTATTTAATACAATGATGACATTGCATATTTAGCTTCCAAAACACTACCTTCTCACTCACCCGCCTCTCCTCCTGTCCTTGCTCCTCTCCTGGCAGCAAGGGGCAATATAACCCTGTTTGGCTATACTTCAGCTTTCTGTCCTCATTTTGTTAGCTTTTCAAAGTCTGTTCATTAACATGTATACATATTATTTTGCATTACATTCGTGACACCCTGTAATTCATTGCTCCTGATTTTCATTATATTGAAATAATGAGATGGTAGTGGTACATATGTTTATCATCTTTCTAAATCTACATAATATCCATAATTTTATACATAGTCTCTCACACATAGCATTTCTACTAAGCCAATGGGATGAAGAGATGGTGCTTTAAAAACCGTACACCATAAGGAAGGAGAAAGTTTATTGGATTGTCCTGACATTTAAAATGGTATGGTTACAGCAAAGCAAGTGAAATAGCATTACTTGACTTGAGGTTAGAATTTTCTTGTTTGGCTTCCCCCACAGTCCCTTTGTGCTGAAATGGCTGCTTTCCCAGTGGTATCATGGTGAGGGTAAGAGAAAGCTGATGTGAAAGATCATGAAAGTGAAAATGCAGGTCTCTTCATAAAGTGCCAGTTTTTCTTTATGCAACCACTCTCACCCCTCCTCTCGGCTTACTGAATGTTCTCCCTGTTGTCCCTGCATGTGTTTGCACTGTGGTGTAGAGATGTGTTTATATCAATGTTTCAGTGCTTCACCCATGCAATGGAATAAGTGCTCATGAGCAAAATTACTCAAGAATTTTGAGGTGGTGGCATCTTCTTTTAGAATTGAAGGGATTGAAGAGAAAGAGGAGAGTATCTTTCACTCAGTTACTCTGCCAGTCTTGCAGCCGGTGATGCGTTCCACCACCGCTGCTTAAATGGAAATGCATTATTTTTACAACTTGATTCTTATTGTTGTAGATTTGCACCACATTTATATAATTTTATATCATTTTATCTACCAGCTTAAATTTGGAGTTCCCAGACCACAGTAGAGTTCATTAGGGAAAACATGAGCAATCAGATTACACAGGTTAAAAATAAACATTTCCCTTTCTAATTTTGTAGAGAAAATATTAAAAATAAATACAATACCCATGCTGTGTATTATAAACATTGATTTAATCAAATGCTACTCTGTGCTTTAGCTTTGTACTATCCAGTGTACAGAAGATAGTTGAGAATGCATGTAGTGGTTAGATGCAGTGTATGATCATAACTGACTTGCAATTTTATAGTGTTATGGTAAAAGTGTGGTTCTCCTTACAACCCATGTGATAGTCGCACTGCTTACGTTGTTCTGTGACCCAGATCTCACCCATTCAATTGTTGAGTAAAATATAACAGATTGATGGCTGAAACTACGAAAATAAGATTTCAGTCCTTGTTGTGCTGTAGTGCAATCAAGAGTTGTTTTTTGGCTTAGTAATTGATTATGTTTCAGCACATTTTCTATCCATTGGATAATCCTACTTTGGCACACTTCCTTACATCCTAGGCATTCTGTTTCAGCATTGTTGCCAGCACATCCCAACCAACAAACGGGAATCTTCAAAGTCTCTGACCTATTTTTTGTGAATATGAGTATATGCATAATGTTACTTTGGAAGAGGCAAGAATATTTAGAAATGATTGTGCGAGAGCATGATTTGTTGGTCAATACAAGAAAATATACTCTCTAACCATAAATGTTGGCAGCCACAAGGAAGACTTGCTTAGCTCAGCACTCCAGTTCTCATTTTTGAAAGTGTCAGGAATATTTGCCTCTCTGATCCAAGAGCGTAATGGCAATCTGGCAGCCTTGTGATTTAGTCACAAAATAACCACGTCTTTTGAGTCACCAGCTACAACTTGCATTAACATTTGGAGGAATTTACTATTTTTATATTTTATCTATTTATTCAACAGCTTAGCTTTTGTTTTCTGTCCTGCTTCCCTTTCCCCCTCTGTGCTATCATATTGTATAATTTTAGCAGCTTTATAAATTAATCCTCAGCAGTGGGTTTGTATTCCACAGGGATTGGTTGTATTGCAGAGCTGTTCCATTTCTGATAGATACATTCATTATGGTTGCATTGGTTAGGGAGTCTTTAAGTTTAATTACTGTATGCTTTTTTGTTTCTTTTCAAAATAAGACAGTCCCTCTCTGTGGCTAAAAAAAGTAGATGTGTGTGTTTTTCTGTTTAGGTGGCCAACCTGGCATGTTCCATCTCCAACAATGAAGAGGGTGTGAAGCTGGTCCGCATGGCAGCATCTCAACTGGAAACTCTTTGCCCCCAGGTTTCTGGCTGTTTTGCTTCCAACTTCTACTCATTGATTGTGCACCTCTTTGAGAGGCTTCATCATTGTGTATTAATACAAGCGCTTGGTGTTGCCAATATATAACAATATAGTTCATACACATAGAGGCTAATCTGATTTCAAACTATAAGTAAAATTGCAACGCTAATTTCTTTTTCTTTTTTTTTATTAAAATCATGATTTTGATACAAAGAATTCAACTATTCACATACAGTTGAGGATTTTATAACAGGACAAAATTACTTTTTTGCAATTGCCATGTGCAAACCTTAATTTGGTTAGTGTTAGCATAATCAAAAAATAGAGCTAGATTTCTTGTCAATCTTTTGAATCAGGGTGGTAGTCTATATTCTTCCATGCTGTGATCGGCATTTGTGCTAGAACGGTGGTGGAATGAAATGGACACAGAACTGTGGGGGTGGTTTGGCCTTCCCCCCACAGTGTATTCATTTTAACAACAATAAAATTAAATAGAATATGGAAAACATGCCACAAACATGCCAAACAAAAGGTAGCATGAGTTGCCAGTGCAGCAACAAGGACATTAACACCCAAGGGTGATTTTTGTTGTTTAATTGGAACAAACAAGTACTACAACCAAGCCAAATGTAACACATCTAAATTTTAGGTCTCTGTGCTGGCGTGGTAGAAATTTGCCCCTTTGCAACCTGTTTACCACCCTCCTGCTGATATTAAGAGGCAGTATTAGGCAATACAGTACTGACTGGTAACATCTCTCTATAAGCCATTTATATTATTATGTATTAAATTAGGGCGCTCTGTTTTGTTATTTGTTAAACTGTAAGATAAGTGATTTAGATAAAAAACATGAAACAAGCATGGTACAGTTGAAAGACTTTTTTTTTTTTATGTGGTCATTTACAGTGACAATGTTTTTGTGTGCTTTTGAGCGAATTGATTCACTCACTTTATGTGCCCTCAACCCACCCCTCTTACCTCTGCAACATTGGGTCTGTCATTTTTTCCAAAACCACCTTTCTTCTCAAAAGCTTAGATACATAATTTTCATACCAAAACTACAAATTGATGGGGGGCTTTGTGCATCCATCCTAACCATTATAGTGGATATGGGGGACAAATTGGGTAGCGTAAGAACCATAAAACATCAATATAACAGTCTTGTTGTTCATGAGACTGCCATTGAGCCTTTTATTTGTATACCCCTTACCATTTTAACTACCAGTCCCTGATATGTACTTCAGTCTTGCCAGCTCTCACCACTATATTGCCACTGCTCCTTTTAATCTCATCTAATGACTCCCATTTATCCTGAGCTTTGATATTCACAGATGTTTCTTTCCCAAAAACAAGCATCTTTAGTTTTATTTCATTCAATCTTTCAAAAACACTCAGTGTCTATAATCACTCCCAGGAATAAATTGGCTTCATGCTGCAGTCGCAACATTGGGGTGGGAGAGTGGGGGGCTTTGCGCAATCAACCTATGCTAATGTTGTGACTGAGAGCTATGCTGTAATGGAGCTTTAATGGCTGTAATTGGGTGATTACAGGTGATTAATGCAGCGTTAGCCCTTGCTGCCAAGCCCAACAGTAAAGTGGCCCAGGACAATATGGAGTTGTTCAAGGAGCAGTGGGAGAAGCAGGTCCGCATCCTCACCGATGCTGTTGATGACATAACATCCATTGATGACTTCCTTTGTGTGTCTGGTGAGTGATACTTATTTACATGTCATAGCCATGTAGGGAAACAATAAAGGTTTCACACGGTTTACTTAGATCATTGATTTTTGTGACTTTTTCAAATGTAAAAACGGAAAATGCACTGCTGATTGGTAATAAGATAGATTTGCACGAAGCACTTGAGACCATTCTTAAGAGGAGGTAAATAACTGTAAAGTATCAGTGGTATTAGTCTTTTCTGATGAGAGCCATACATACAGTGGCTGATTGGGCTCTACAGAGGAAAGCCCTGAAGCATCAGCAGCACTACGTCTGAAATTGACATCCTGTCCCGTGTGTTAAAACACACAAATGGTTTGTTGGACAATGCCTTAAAGAGTTCTCGTTAAGCATTAAGCAGAGTGACTTCTCTCACCTCCAGCCAAGGACAGACTGTAATTTACACAGTGAATATTTGCATTTTACAGGCTCCCCCTTAATAAGCAGTCTGAGTCTGATTTGTCTTCAGCCTTCCCCGTCCTATGCTTGAGCATCCCAGTGGCCCTCAGCCCTTAGTATTACTCATATAAACATTGTTCATCTTTCTAACCTCACTAACATCTTTGCAGCCAGGCAGGATGATGGCATTTTTGGATTGAAGTGTTTGAATAATACAAAGTATACACACCACTAACTGCAACATTGTTTTATGTTCCCAGAGAACCACATCCTGGAGGATGTGAATAAGTGTGTCATCGCTCTGCAGGAGAAAGATGTTGATGGTTTGGATCGCACTGCTGGGGCTATTCGAGGCCGTGCTGCCAGAGTCGTCCATGTGGTCACTTCTGAAATGGACAATTATGAACCTGGAATCTACACAGAGAAAGTCTTGGAGGCCACCAAGCTCCTCACTGACACAGGTACCACAAAAACTAATTCATGTAACTTGCCAAAGAAAAGTAGTTTATTTCCGCCCAAAGATTGCATTCAAATGCACTAAAATAAATGTCACTGTAACAGTGTGTTCAGATGAATACAACTGTTTAGCTCAGATTTAGACCCACCAGGATTAATTATCTTGTTTTTTAATTATTGTAGCATTTTTTGCCTTAGTCAAAGTTGTTTTATTGGTTTAACTTTTGTAAATGCACAAGAAAGTTTATAGATAAATTATAAGGGGATTCAATGCTTTATATTGATGTAACTATGTATATATGAAGCTAGAATACAATAGGCCCTCAAGGGATACCGTGTTTTGACTCAGTGTGATAAGAAGGTCAAACATTCCTGTTTTCTTCTACTTTCCTAATAGTCTAAGTAAGACAGGCATGGTGAACATACCCAGCCCTCCTTTTTAGATATCTCCAGAATTGGCTTGGAAAGTGCAATTTTCTGTTCAGTAAAGTTGAGGCCCTTCCTGTATTTATTATGAATGCTGCATTGTAAGATCCATCTATCTCCGACTCAACTGACACTACTAATCTGCACAGCCGGCACTGTTCAGTTGTCAGATATCCCTGAATATCTTAACCCAAGTTATATTATAGAAGTTGTTGTGTCCATATTCTGTGCTGTATCGTTATCAGCCTTTATGTGAGCCGTGTTAGCTTCCATCACTAGCAAGCTAAGAAGATGGCAGAATGATTTGTTGGTTGTCAGATTTGGAAATGGTTTGATCCTCTCGATAGTTTGCCCATTAAAAATCAGGAAATGCAGGCTGTAGCTCAAGCAGGATTTTTTTCTGTGGGGGAGCTCTGGAGACAGTATTAGGACTTTTTGTCAGATTTTCTCATATCGACTCCACAATAAAGTGAGTCAAGTTCAACTCAACAGAGTCACTCTTGAAGTATTTGTACGTGGAACCGGGCAACTTTAAGTTTCAGAGACTAAAAGAAGTTATATTTCATCAGTCAGTATGGCATTTCAAAGGTTTGAATGCTTTCTGACTCAAATTCAAAATATAATTATACTGCCATTTGTCATTAATTTGAAAATAAAAAAAGAACTAGTTATGCATTGTTTTTATTATCTTCCTGCCCTGTAAAGTGGCTTTGAGTTCGTGAAAAGTGATAAATGTAAATTGAATTTATTATTATTATTATTATTATTAGTCCGTTTACTGGCGATTGAACGTTGCTAGCAAATTGTGCTATCACAACCTGAGTATCAACGCGTGGCTGCATAAGTAATATTAAACGATATCCACATCTACTAGCTATGCAATAAGCAACAGCAATATAATCAAGGTCGGTCTCTCTCTCTCTCTCTCTCTCTCTCTCTCTCTCTCTCTCTCAATGTCATTAAATATGAATTAACGTAGTTAACATTTACAAAGATAATGAGGCAGTAAAACCCATAAGTTTAGCAACCTACGTAGCTTCATAACTCCAACAACCGTGGTAATCCACCGCGATAAGGATATTTTAAATGATAAGGATATTTTAAATGATAAGGATAATTTTAACCGTCAACATTTCTACGGTGGCTTACCGTTACACTGGTAATTGTTACATCCCTAGTCACAAGAAAGTTTTAATGAACTGTTATGTGAAAAAGTAGATAAACAGCCTATGTGTTTTGCCTAATTATTTTATGTATGTCTTATTAGATCATGTGTGTGTGTGTGTGTATGTGTATGTGTATATATATATTTGTTTTTTTTCCCCCTGCATTCTTGCCTAAAAATGTTGTCCATTATCCCATCCCCTTTCAGTCACTCTGTTTTCTGATTTGGGGCTGTCTGGAGACAGTAACTTTCTTTAAAACTTTATTTTTTTCAGTTATTTTTAACAAACTAACAAACAAAAAACAAAAAAAAGAACAAATAAAGATCAAAGAGAATAAAAGACAGGTTGGCAAGGTTGACACAGGCGATGCTTCAGATGGAGTAATTGTTCACACAGACATTGAGCTACTCTTCAAATAATATGAAGTGCACCTTACTTTGTATACTGTTCAGCCTGTAGTCTTAGGGTAAAGGTCAGTTTTTCCATGCATTGTATTTCGTTAACAGTGGTGATCCAGTCAGTCCTTGATTGCAAATTCATCTGCAGCCATTTCCGTGTAACGGCCTTCTTGCTTGCAGCCAAGAGCACTTTATAAAGACCAGAATATGTGAAAGTGATCTGCCTTTGTCTGTCCACATAGTCTCCAGCATTTATCCTGTCCCTGGAAACCCTGCTGTTTAGATTTAGGGTTCACAAAAAAAATCTTATGTTCTTCCAACCAAATTCTCGCCAGGCTCTGGAGTTTGTGGTCTTAGCTTGACCCGCCCATACAGTTCTCCAGTCATCCTCAGAAATATCCAGGCCAAATTCCCACTCCCATGTCTGCTTAACCTGGACGGTAGATTGGTTCTTGGAATTTTGTAGTCTTTTATAAATTTGTGATATTAAGTGTTCACTGTCTTCATCCTTATATGCATCGGTAAATATACTGATCAGATTGGTATCCCTGTTATCTGTTTGTTTGATTTCCTTATTAAAGCAGTCTCTGACCTGGAAATATCTGAACCTATCCTCTCCCAACCAGTCTGTATGATTTAGAGATGTGGGTAAAAGACTGTAGGCCATCCTTATCAGCTATAGTGCAGTAGTCTGTAATACCATTGCATGCCCACTGCCTGAATAGCATTTCTAGACCCGATGGTATAAACTGAGTCATATGCCACCCATTTCAATATCTTTGCATGTTTCTTGAGATTAAGTTTTTTTTACATTTGTTAAACCAAACCTTAAGGGCAACCCTGATCCAGCAATTTATTTTGTCCAGGTGAGGGACATAGTATTGGCATTTACCTAATAAAGACTGGACTGGTGTTTCTGATTGCATTATTTCCAAATCTTTCCATATGGCGAGTAGTGTGGATTACACCAGCAAACTAGGGGTCTTAGCTGGGCAGCAATATAATCGTCCTCTACACATGGTAGGGAAAGTCCACCCTCTTCTTTGGGTAACTGCAAGAGCTTATATTTAATTTGGGGCTTACTGTTCCAGACAAATCTTGATATTCTATTCCATTCCCTAAAATCCTTAGGAGGTACCTTTTACAGGGAGTGACTGGAATAAGTACAGAAGCCAGGGAAGGACATTCATTTTTATTGTTTTGATTCTATTAGACATGTCTAGGGGCAGTACAGTCCATCTTTCTAGATCAGTCCTGATTGTCTTAATAACTGGATCATAATTTGTTTTATATATTTTGGTGATGTCTTTCGCCTTTCAAGTCAGTATTCGGAGTGAAATTATATCGGAGTGTCTGGGTCTTATGTGTATTCAGTTTATACCCCTAATAGGAGCCCAACAATCTCAAAAGGGACATCAATTCAGGTGCACTTCTCTGTAAGTCAGTCAAAGTGACCAATATATCATCTGCAAACAGACCATTTAAAAAAAAAATAAATAAATTGAATTGTTCTAGAGGGAATCGCAATGCATCTAAGAATCAATTATTAATAATAATAATCTCAAACCTAATTTCATCAGACTGATTGTGTTGATGGTTTATGTCAAAGAGCCTTTAATATAATAATAATGCAATCTCAGGATAAATGTAATAAACACGGAATAGTAAGTTGTTTCGAGGCACACAGCTTTGGTAAACTTTCATCTTAGTGTTAATGCTTTTACAAATGTGTTGTAGGTGGTGTTTTTTGTCTTTTACATTCTTGTGGTATAGCACATGCCATTCCTCACTCAAGGTATATGTTTCTGTTCTTTTATGGTGTGCCCTAAGTACCTAACTTCTGTTTTTTGAGTGAATCTTCATCAATATTTTTCTCTTCCCCTTCTTCCTCCCACCCTTTATCTCACCTCTTTCAGTCATGCCACGGTTCACAGAGCAAGTAGAGTCTGCAGTGGAGGCCTTGAGTGCCAACCCCTCACTACCTGTGGATGAGAATGAGTTCATTGACGCATCCCGTCTTGTATATGATGGCATTCGCGACATTCGCAAGGCTGTCCTCATGATCAGAGTAAGTCGCACTGTTTTTTTAATTTATTTTTTATTCTACTACAAAATAGTTATTCCCCCTGCCATAAGCTTAAAACAATTATTTATTTATTTTGTCTTTCCTGTTTAGTATTAAATCTGGACAGAGCGAGTAATGTTTCCTCACTAAAGCATTGACATAGTGGAAACTGTCAGGAATAAATAAACGCTGTTCCACTTCAACATGTTTTCGCAAGTTGAGAAAGGTTTGCCATTGGCCACATTAAAAAGCTGTAATCTCGCATTGATTTGATATGGTTTGATTTAAAACATTTCAATAGAAACCATCTAACCCACAACATTGTGAGAGTTCTTGGTTATTGTAGTGTAATGTAATTCTACAAATATGGCAATTGGTCTGTGCACCAGATGCTACTTTGAATGGTATGTGAGAAACTTTATATGCGTGCAGTCCTAGAAGCCAATGATGAACTTGTCTCATGCAAGAGCAGACCTAATTGACCAGACTTGCAATCTAGTGCAACAACAGCCTTGTCTGTGGGTTAATGGTCTTTGCTTGAGTACAACTATAACCGAGACAGATGGTAGTTGGGTACCTAATTGACTGACAATGAGCAAACAACAAAACCCACTCCAGTTAAAAAAAATAAATGGATAGATCTTAAGGCTTTATATTATAACTAGTTTGACTACTCAACACTGCCAAATTAGATTTTGTATATTATTAAGAAAGTGGATCTATTTAAACAGCATCTCATGTGTCACCGTACTTAATTATGTATTTACTATGTTAAAATACAATGTGCTGGTTGGTTGTTTTATGCCATCTTCTATTATTTTCAACACTTTAATCTTTTGAATTGGAATCATTAGTCTTGACAGCACATTTTATGTTGACAATGGTGCTCCAAAACTGTGCCTGGACTATGAATAATGCTGCTCAGACAGACAAGAACCAAATGAGAGAGGGACCATTATGCAGTATTCGCATTATAATAAGCAATTGATTTAAGAAGGAGGTTTTAATTAGCATTCTTAAGTTGGACTGCAAGCCACAGAACTGCATTCACTTCCCATCTGCCCCAGCTTCTCTCTTGTTATCCAAATTGATTATGCTGTTAACATTGGGCCTGTGGGGCAGGCTGTACTCTTGTGTGGTGTGTGTGTGTGTGTGTGTGTGTGTGTGTGTGTGTGTGTGTGTGTGTGTGTGTGTGTGTGTGTGTGTGTGTGTGTGTGTGTGTGTGTGTGTGTGTGTGTGTGTGTGTGTGTGTGTGTGTGTGTGTGTGTGTGTGTGTGTGTGTGTGTGTGTGTGTGTGTGTGTGTGTGTGTGTGTGTGTGTGTGTGTGTGTGTGTGTGTGTGTGTGTGTGTGTGTGTGTGTGAAAATGTACCTATAATTAATCCATCAGATTAATTCTGCCATTCTTAACTGTGGGCAGGAGATAGGGATGAGAATCAACTCAAAACTAAAAAATGATGCAGTTCCCCATGGGTTTGACAGGATTTCTTGATCAGGTGTGTGAGGTTATCATCACTTGTTTTCTGGCTTTAATTCAGCAGAAAATGCCTCTGCTACTTGTCTGGGTAGTGATGGAATTTCCAGAAGCATGTGCACAGCAGTCTACTTAAGCGTACTCTTAATTGCTGTTTGTAATGAGATCAGACACGTGTATCAAAACAATAATTTCTATCTAGAAGAACCCTTTGCTTGGCTAAACTGTCCAATAATAATAATAATAATTTATACTTTACTAATTAAGCAAGGAAATTACAATGTTTTCACTCAGTTGTTATTATTATACACTATACACACAGGCCTGAATTACACACATTTGCTCAGTTCCTATACATGCACTAATGGTGAGATGTCTGAGTGAGGGGGCTGCCCAGGTGCCCCGAACAGTTGTGGGTTCAGGGCCTTAATCAAGAACACCTTGACAGTGCCCAGGAGGTGAACTGGCACCTCTACAGATACCAGTCCACCACCATACTTTGGTTCGTATTGGGACTTGAACCAGCAACCCTTCAGTTACCAACCCAACTCCCTACTGACAGATGTGACACTAGGCATGTTCTGCTTGGAGTCCAAAAAAATGTAAAATATTTCAAATCAACTGTTGAGCACTATGAGACAACTTCTCTGAAGTGCACTAACACGCACGCACGCAGGCACGCACGCACGCACACACTACCACACACCCCCCCCCACATCCGTTCTCCAGCCATCTTTCTATAAACCCTCACATGCATGCGTGGCACAGTGGCCCACTCTTAAATCAGAACAGACAAGTGTGAGGTTGGGGTTATTAAGATAGACAAGTCTTTAACCCCTGTAAGTGGTGCACAGGCAGCCTATGTTGAATGTGCCTTGGATATTTGACAGCTGGCCAGAGCCCTCTCTCCACCTACAGCAACATCAGAGAATATGCCTCCCAGACATCGAACTGTCTCAAAGTCAGGGATTTGCTGACAGTGAGATACATGGGGCAGCTGTCGTTATTACCTTATGATTTGTGCAGTGCGTCACACCCCAAGGTGATTTAGCTGGCGCTGTCCCTAAACACTTTACTCACAGGAGCTATAAGAATAATGTCACAAAAATAATTGCAAAGGGCGATTTTACAGTAGGGACTTCCATGTCCACATCTACATCAGCAGACAAAAATACTAGATACGACTAAAGCCTACTTCCTAGACTATAATTTTAACTCTCTCCCTGTCTTCTCTTAACTATCACACGTCAGATACTGTGTGGTCATACGGAAATACAGAGGTGATACAGGTGGAGCTGAATATTGCAGCTTTTAGACAAACAGTGTACAGTCTGGACATTACAAAATGAAGTATTGATTAACGCATTTTTCCACAGCATGACAAAGGGTATTAAAATGTAATTTACTGTGCCAATAGTACTACCTTGACAAAACCCTTTTTAATTAAACTGCAGGCTATTGTTGTCATTTCTCTATAGTAGTGTTGTAATAGGTGCACTGCATGAGCTATAATTTCTGAACCTCTCACATTTACAGGTTATCTGTTGCACAGGTGGTATCTCTGCCCCACTGAGCAGCATTGTCTGGGTTGAAAGAGATGCCTATGAGTCACTATAGCTTTGTATCTAAAACCATACCCCTATTCCCTTAAGAACAAGAGCATCTCTACATTTCATGAAGCAGTGTAAGGTTGGTAGACCTTTAGCTATTTTTAGATGTAAGGGCTCCAAATCCATTACAGAAGGGAGGTATTGAGACAGCTGGATAAACACAAGTAGTGGCAGAGGCGTCATGATGCACCTTTATCTCTCCACATCATCTTTCCTGTGCCCATATTACCACCAACTACATTTTCCTGTCAATCAGTATTGTATTTTGCCTTAAGCATGACCTGTTGAGATAATATTATTCATTTATGGAAAGATACTTGCTTGTAGCTTGTTTTGCATTCAGAGCTAGGAAAGAGGTGAAGGCTCAGAGATGAAGTAGCTGCACTCATCGAGAACACAACTCATGCCTCTCTCGCCTTTGTACAGATAGCAGCGACAGATGGGACTCTGAAGTATTTTGCTCCCAATATGTTTCATACCAGCCTGTACCTTCATTTTCCCTCTCAAAATGCACAGGCAGCACATTACACTTGATTTACAAATTCATTTAGAGTGTACCGTTTCTTGTACTAAACTATGGGGAAGAAGACATTTATCTGATCCTGCCCTGGCTGGCAGCGTCAAGACATTTCTCATAGATAGTAAGCAGTTT
Source organism: Percina caprodes (assembly GCA_013375575.1). Classification (NCBI taxonomy): domain Eukaryota; kingdom Metazoa; phylum Chordata; class Actinopteri; order Perciformes; family Percidae; genus Percina; species Percina caprodes. The sequence goes on from JABXJD010000278.1 coordinate 90,531, forward strand.
GATTATTTGATTGTGCTCAAAAAGGCTGTAGCATGCCAATATTATTTTATGTTCTCCACTTGGAACAAATTTCTTTTTCTGACCTTTTTCCTCTGGTTTCTTTTACCCACCTTCCTTTTCTCTGCTTTAACCCATTTCTCCCTCTCTTTTGATCCATCACAGACTCCAGAGGAGTTGGACGACTCCGACTTTGAGACTGAAGACTTTGATGTTCGCAGCAGGACCAGTGTGCAGACAGAGGATGACCAGCTTATTGCCGGCCAGAGTGCACGGGTAAGATGTCAACACTTCTTGTAGTATTTACAGACATTCCTGGTTGGATCTCCTGCCTTTTTAAATATCTAGTTGTCAAATGGCATCAATGATACCTGATATGTGAGATATGTGGGATGGTAAAAACCATATACATAATAAAAAAAAACATATTTTTCATATAGGAGATTGCTTTCACTGGTGCCCCAAAGAACAGAGGCTTACTTGAAGATTGTTACATATTGATCATACATATTGGCGTTGTACAATTTAATTCAGAATACTACATAGTTAGAAGAGCAATTTGATATCTCACTCACAAGCAGATAATGAGTCTGCAGTAGTTTGCCCTCTTGATAAAGGAGGTGAAAAGTGTTAATTAATCCAAAATATCCCTAATGGCAGAGTGATCCATCATTACATTTCCATGCTGTTTGTTTTGTTCACCAAAGATTATCTGGCTGTTTTGTTAGGAAGGGGCTTTTCATCTCTGCACTGCCCCAAACAGCTTTATTGAAGGTTAGGGGACTCAAGAGAGAGTCCTATTTACCAGTAATAGAATGAACGCTCTTGCGATGATATTCAATTTCCTGCTCTTAAGTGTTTTCCCACTTCGGCCTCACAAGCTCATTCATTGAATGTCTGATTGCCTGTTTGGTAACTGCCCTTTACCGGTCAAGCCCAAGAGGATGGATAGATATGGTGCCAAACACATGCCCTTATATTGATCTATATTGAGTTCAATAAATTTTCTAGAATATGTCACGTACCATTTCTTAATGGCTGTGAACCCTATTTTGAACCCAGCTTTTGTAGTAAAAAAAAAATGTCTGCACTTCACCTGGCGAATCAGCAAAAGGTCCATCTATTTACAGAAAAGACTTAGCAATAAGTAGCCATTTTTCGTTCTTGAGGCTTTACTCCAACAGGCCTATAATGCATTTTGATGACTAAGACACTAAAATAAAACACAAAAGACTTCTTGGAAGATTTTGACATCAGCTGAATGTTTTAAGCTTTTTTAAGGAAGAATTTGCGGCAGAGCTGTTGTACTGGATTGTGTTGGATTGTATTGATGTACCTAATAAAGTGGCCAGTGAGTATAGAATCATTTAAGCAAATGTAAAAATATAAAGAATGAACAAGGAACACAGTAGTGTAGTGCACCACAGTGGTCCTCTGTTTTAATGTCAAACACCACCATAATCTTGCCTGGCAAGAAAACCCATGCTTCCATGGAAACCATAGGAGATGATGTAAAACAAAATGCCCTAGAGACAGAAATGGCCTCCGTAACAGTATGTTGAGGTCTTGTATGCTAACCCTCTACGCATTCCATAATTCCTCCTTCAGGCTATCATGGCCCAGTTGCCCCAGGAGCAGAAGGCGAAGATTGCTGAACAGGTGGCTAGCTTTCAGGAAGAGAAGAGCAAGCTGGATGCTGAGGTATCCAAGTGGGATGACAGCGGCAATGACATCATTGTGTTGGCTAAGCAGATGTGCATGATCATGATGGAGATGACAGACTTCACCAGGTGAGTTTGGCCTAACCGCTTGGCTCAAACAGAAAGCCATTTTTCTTCCCCAGTAAATGATGGCCCATTTTGTAATTGTACATATTTCTCTGACCTCAGAAGGTATCTGAATGAATGGTTTGCTGTATGGCTGCACATTTGTAAGTTTCTAGTCTACAGCACTAATATTCATTTGTCACCTTACAGTCCTCACATTAATATTCCAATAGATGTGCAATTCAAGCAAAATGCCTCCGAGACAGAATGCATGTTTTAAGTTGAGCCAAACACAATCACCCAATAAGCCTACATTTGTTTCCCAGCATTTGCCCATATCTGCATAATACTATGCACTCAGTTTAACAGTACTGTTCACGCATCAACGCTCTTCATTTTCGATAAGCTGCACTGTAGGTAGGATTTTCTCCTTGATTATTTTCCTCCCTCCCCTAATCTTAATATGCACAACCATAAGTACTGCATCAAATCTCCCTCTCTCTGGTACACAAATAAAGCTGGGTGTGTACTGTAAATCTTACATGGACAGTTTCACTCAGCAGAGCTGCAACTGGGTGGCCATATTCACCCTTGTCAGTGGTTTGTTGAGACATTAAAGATGGAGAAATGGTTGAAACAAAACCAACATCTTAGGAATCATAATGTGTCCTGGAATAGTATAAATCATCTTTGCAGTAAAAATGGCTTCATAATATTAATCATTAAGTGTGTCTCAAATGTGTTGTTACAAGCAGAGTATTTGCTGAAAACTTGTTTCAAATTTCAGAAATATTAATTTCTGCAAAAAAGCTGTTTGGCAAATCTCAACAGTGTAACCACCTACTTCACTACTATTTGACCAAAATCACATTATAACATTTGTGGTGGAAATGAAAAGATAGCACCACCAAAATAAAAACATTCATGTGATGCTTTCTAATATTGTAAAATTTTATTTTAAAGTTTGTTTTTGCACAGAACAGACATCACTAGGATGTCCCATTTCTTATTTTTTGGATACACTAGTTCTTTAACTGTGGTCGTGATAGTGTGCATGCATGTGTGTACATGACTGGAATGTGTTGCTTGGTGTGCTAAAATTAAGAATTTTTAAGTGTGTCTGTGTGTAGGATGTGAGGAATCATTTTGACTAGCTGACTGTATTTGTATGACTCTTTACATTTTCAAGTTAATTACTCAGAGGACATTTTGTGTTTAGTGTTCGTCAACTGTGAGTCACATCCGTCATTACGATGAAATGCTGCCTCACTATCTTCATTTTCTGAATAAGTCAAAGATCCCGTCTCCCAAGCCAAAGAAGTACAATACTGGAAAGCTATATCAGTTTCAAATACTACCACAGCCAGGGATGTGAGGTCACATGTAACGCAAATGATGCAGCTTCCATCTAAGAGTGCCATCAATGTTTTTTTATTAGATGGCGTCAGCTTTGTATACATTTTAAGAGGTCATTGATTGCAGAAACATCTTTTTATCAACCTAAAAGATGCTCCTCTCAGTTTTAAAAATATTAAGCAGACCCAATGAATTTAACTGAAAAAGATTTTCCAATAGAGAAAACGCCCCCTTGAAGTTATTTTTTAATACTGCATTTACTGGAAAACATTCTACATGTACACCTTTTACAGGCATAGCAACACTAGCTGTGTATTACTTTCTATCAAATAAATCTGTTCATTTTGCATGATTCCAATTGTCGTTTAAAATTTGTTTTGTTGGATCAAAAACAACTAAGCAAGCCTATCAGGGAAAAAACAAAACAATTGTCAATACATTTGTGAGAATACAACATTGAGCTGTCGGTATCAAACTGGTATGCGCTGACTGCATCATGTGAGTGTTTGGTAATATTTTGGCCGTTTATACTAATCGAAAAGGTATTGCGTTACTGAACATCAGGTTATATTTTTGCTAAAATGTAGTAAGTATGTAACACTAACACAGTACATTCATTAGCCAGTCAGACTAAAGAGAATGGTAACTTGTGGACTAATTCACAGTAAATTAAGTTTGATCGATACAGGAAGAGAAATGCTATTGAATGCCTGATGAGGCATTTTTATAGGCATTGACAGAATTTTAAACCTTAAAAAATCCCAAGCTTATCTCCTGCATATTTCATCTAGGATTTAATAACAATCGTCCTGAAAAATGCATGTTTTTCATTTTGAATGGCGATCCATATTTGCAACTAAGGTTTTCCGAATCAAATGTTTATTGAAAATGCACCTTTGGTGGTCGCACACCACCCTCACCCCTTCCCCACCAGTTTCTAGTAGCAGGAGAAAATGGTGGATTGTCGATTTTATGTCCTCTCCAAAGCTGATTGTTGCCGTTGTTCTTTCTCAATGGCAACTTAAAACTCAAGCTTCTGGGCGCGAAAGTCACCTGACGGCACCATTTTGTAACGTTTTGTGGAGCTGATTGGCGTACTTAGCTTTGTTTCAACCCAATTTTGCATTGACTTATATGTAACGGACATTCATTAATATGAAGTAGTTCTGCATTGTAGGTTTAAATGTATATAAATATATAGAATTCTAAGGGAAGCATAATTTTTAGCTTAGGTTTTAAATACATTAAAACAATATTGTTAAGTAATATTTAAAATGGATTGCCAAGTTTTAAATTCAGAGAGCATTTTGGGTGAAGTGTTAATGTCTTTGACCCTAGTGATGATCAGTATGGCCAGATTCAGTGTTGCTCAGTACATTTATATTCTCTATGCCTGGCTGTTGCCATTTGAAATAGTTTATAAAAGAAAGTTGTGGGAATGGCTTTTGTGCCTGTGTTAATTGTGCAGTTACTGAGAGTTGGTGGATTTATGGGCTAATACCACAACTTGGTATTGTGACTTTTCTTATTTGGCACTCAGACTTTGGATTGCAGTTTGTATATGCCAGTCTGAGTGTCTGACACACATAGATGTTGGTTGGGATGTAAATACATATCTTCACATTATGTCTTGACTCTTGCATGCAGCAATAGCACGTGGAAGGTCAGTCGCCGGCTATATCAGCGGGGCCCAAAATATTGCCCCCTTAACCTTGAGCTGGCACAAAGCCCTACCAAGGTTAATGCTGTGTTTGGTAAGTTCTTGACCTCTCTCCTGACAAATCTGCAGAGTGCGCGAGAGATTCTTGCTAAATCCTGCATCGCTTATGGCTGTATGGCAGCACTCATGAATAAGGCATTTGTGGCTTGACAAACATGCAACATAATATCTGGAAGCCACCTGTCTTTTAGCATTCTGTGCTACTCAGTCCGATGTGGCTTACACCCATTTGGAGGCTTGCAGCTGTCACCTGACCTGGAATCCCTAGTATCTTCTCCATGTACAAATCCACTACGAAAATCTTACAAGGGTGACTCCTGTCAGGAGTTTGCTTGTCTATCCCTGTGGCCTCTTTGTGCTTTTCCCTATTGTAACTTGGCCACTTAGGCCAAGTAACAGAGCTCAGAGCTGAAGAAAAAATTTAGCAGCTGGCCCTTTTTAGTTTTCAGGGCAAGGGATATTTTTAAGATAAATCAGTGAGAAATCAGTGGTTGTGGTTCTTATGCATTATGCAAACTACAGCATAATCCTAGCAACAGTAACAAACACATCTCTATGAAAGTTTTTGTTTTTCAGATCCCATCACAATGCCTCTAGCTCTGTCTCCAGGGATTGACTTGTCCCTGTAGAGCTTCCAGTCTGTGCTCTGACGTGTTTCCTCTTCCACTAGGACCCTGACTTGCTTTACAGCAGAGCAGCAGAGGGAGAGCAAGAGAGGGGAAGGGTTGGAGGTAGGAGGGGAGGAAAAAGGAAGCGAGGGAACACAACACAGAATTCCATCTGTTCTGGGTTGGACGGCTCATTTTTTAGCCTGGAGAGAGCAGCTTTGAATCCAATTTGTGCCTCTTGCCAACTGTGTCCCAGAGTCCCTTGTGAGGGCAGAAAAAAACGCAAATGGTTGACAAGCTTTACAGTGGGTCAGGTCAGGGCTAGACCCGTCCTGTGTTGGGACGGGCGTCGTTTGGCTCTAGAGTGGTCAATAATTGATGTTTAACATTAGGATTAGGATGTTTAACATTAGGACAATGGCCAAAGATAGCCCACTCCATTGAACATTTGTGATTAAAGAAAAAGAAAAAATAAAGTATTCGGTTATTGCTATGTTTTCCTTCTGCCTTGATTTTTTTTTTTTGTAAATAAATTTTCCGCACATATATACCCCCTCCCCCCTTCATTTGCCAGGAGAAGTGCTGATTAATGTAGATACTCCTGTGCCCTGTCCTCCGCAGCATTTCGACAATGAATGGAACATAGAAACTCAAATGCACGACAATATTCATTTACATGCTCCTATAATCACATTAAGGTTTGTAGGTACAATCTTCATCCTTTCATGTGTAAAAAATAAAAGCAAAACTTACACTTTGTTGGACTATAAAAACGAGTCCTGTGTGTGCGCTACAATATCTGGAATGACAACGGGACTCATTTGAACAACGCTACTATATAACGGTACTAAATGGGATTATTTTTATAGGTACAGGTAGATCGCATAGGTAGGTGCATGATCAGATGACAGGTTGGGTGTTGACTGCACACAAGATGGAGAGAAGTATAAATGCTGAGGCAACTAAATGTCATTCTTTCGTTTGAGAAAATGTGAATATTTGCACTAGGGATGTACCGAATGTTCGGCCACCAAAATTGTTTGGCCGAAAATAGCCAAAAAAAGGACTTGCGGTGTTTGGCCGAATAAATGAAATGGCCATATTAATTTTACCAAACAATTACATTCTTGATGATGCGATCAAATAGCAACCGGCGTGGAGTGAAAAGTGTGCACGTTTTTATAAATGCAGCAAACACGTCTTTTGCTAATTTATTTAATTTGTCTGCTGGAATGATAAAATAAAATCTGTGTTAAATAGTTGTCTAATTGTACTTTTGTAATGGAGTTTTTCATTGAAAAGCAAGTCAAAATAATAAAAATAATTTATGAAATTTTAAAAATTGGCAAAATAGAAAACGCGATATAAACATTTGGCTTTGCCCAAGTTTTTAATTTGATTCAGGTTCGGCCAAGAATTAAATTTGCTGTATCCTTAATTTACACTGATTATATTTACCATTTAGTTTACTTGCCACAAATAAAAATGCTGACATTGATAACAGTGTTTCAGCATTTGTTTAATGTCTTAAGTTTTAACGGCAGGTTATACGTTGCTTACAATTCAAAACAGAATAGATTATTATTTTTCTTTCCAAGAAAAAAAAAAAAAAACTTTGCGGGAGTTGCTCACAGAAACCTCCAAGACTTTGTGTTGACTGACGACACACAGAACAAATGACCAGACTATAATTGCATTGGATTGCAGCATGAAAATATTTCTTTCTAAAATAGTATATTTTACTGTACACTGCTAAGAGTACACTAGTTTTGTCTGGGTTCAAATTGTTAAAAAAGCTATCTGGCTTTAAAAAATGTGTGGGGGCTGTGTTTGTCCTTGCTGCTATAGAAATTAACGCAGGGCTATAGAGATGGTTGATGCGTTAATGGCCCATCAGCGATAACGAAAGGATACAGACGCTAATGAGCATTGGAATTGTAAGTTATAGTATCTCTAAAATGCCTGGCAGTGCTTTTGTTAAATACAATTGTACTCTCATATCTCTACTTATACTTGGATGAAAATGACCATACAAATTGTGTGTGTGTGTGTAGTTTTTGAGGGCAACCAACATTTCTCCGCCGACAGACATGAAACCAGTTGGATTTGCAACTTATCCTTCTAATAAACCCCTCAAAGCTGCTTGAATTAAAGGGGCCAAGTAGATTGAACTGAGAATTTCTGTTGTGATAGAAAGCATGTGGTGCTGGGGACAAACTATAATATGACGATCTCTTGAATCAGGGTTTCCTCAGAATTTCTGGATATGATAATGCCAATTTCTTAAAAGCATGCTACTACCTTATTTTATCTATAATTTGCCAACATTATAGGAAATAATAGTTTAGCACCAGGATTTGTGCAATAAAAGGTCAATATGGTGCCAGACTGTTAGTGTTTTTGTTTGTGTGGAATCACCTGTGCACTTGCATAAACCTGTATTTTAGTAGTTTGTGTGGAAACAACCTTCCCAAACAAACCACTTCATGACTGAGATGCGGCTCCTGCATATTGAATGAGGCTACTGTAGATCAGAAACGGTGACTGATTTCCACTTTTTCTCCCCAGGGGTAAAGGGCCACTGAAGAATACATCTGATGTCATCAGCGCTGCCAAGAAAATTGCAGAGGCGGGATCACGAATGGACAAGCTGGGCCGCACCATTGCAGACAATGTAAGACCTTAATAAAGCACCAAGTGCAGCAACACAAAGGACAAAAAAATATATATAATATGTTTGTGAGTAAAAATTATAGCAGAAACTTTGAGATCTAACACTAATGGCAAGTGTATTGCAAAATGAGTGGTAAAACTACAGGCTGTGCCTTTGTTTTTCTATGGGGAGAGCAGTACAAACCAACTAGGCGGAGTGCTACCCTCAGTGAGGCAAACCGCTTGAAATTATTTTAACTTTGGCCTTGGATGTCTCTGACCTTTCAAAGCACAACCAATGAGATAACTGGAGGACACCAAACAGATTCTTGTCCAACCTAATGTATTATGGAACCTCTCGTCTTGGCAACTTAGCTCTCTAACCAAGTTGAATTCTCTTTTTTCAAATGGAGAGTTAACACTATTTCATGCACATGCTCTTTTTGATTGCCGTTATTTTCATTGCCGTCTGAGCTCAATGGCAGCCAGGACATTCTTTTAAATTAAACAGAAATACATTGGACAATTTAACCACATACTTTATGTAAAATGAATACAAATATTTCTTTAAAATAAATCATGTTAATGAAATAATCATACAGTCTATGGGTTTATCCCACACAGTCTGACTGCACATACTGCAGACAGTAGTATGCCGTATGAAACGTTAAATCGTTAAGCTCTTAAAGCACTGGGTATAAACAAGAACTCACACCACCCTTGCAAATGAAAAATACAACTTATTGAGCTTTATATTTTTGTTTAATTTATAAGATCTTTATTTTTGCAAAATAAGCAAATAAAACAAACTCTAATTATAAACTGAAATATTAAATCTAATGTATACATGTTATAATTTATTTACAAGACTGGTATCTCGCTGCCCTGTCAGACGTTGCTCTCACTCGCCTCTGCCTGCTCCGTGGCCCCGTGTGTGTGTGTGTGTGTGTGTGTGTGTGTGTGTGTGTGTGTGTGTGTGTGTGTGTGTGTGTGTGTGTGTGTGATAGCACAGTCAGCAAACTTGTTAAGTTACGCCCGCAATCTCTTGTGGAGCTTTGTAACTCCAAAAAACCACAGGTTCCAGTTAATCTTATAATGGATATGTGTTGTGTTATTTAAACAAATGATTGGGGAAATAAACGCCTCTTGTCCCCAAGTCTCTTGAGAGAGCTCCAGACAGCTCACAGCGGGGTTTGTGAAGGTGGACAGGCTGACCGATAAGCCAGCAACCCCGGCAGGCACCCACCAGTTCTCACGCCAGACTGGAGCTTCTGAACTCCAACGTCATTAGACCAAATTTGCAATTAGCCATACATTTTCGTAAAACGGCCCACATTTCTACATGGTTGATTTCTCGCATAAAAAAGTCTCAGAAGTGACTTTAGTGATGAAATGGCAGATGAACAATGTAAAAAGTTTCCAGTTGTAACGACAAGGTCATGGAGTTCATTGCCTACACACAGCCCAGTTGTCATTTCCCATTTTTCCTTATTTAAAATATCCTTATCGCAATGGATTACCACGGTGTGAAAACCCTGTGTTTAATCTTTCCCAGCTTCAACCGAGGTTAATGATGTTGCCGCGACAGGCGCACTGTGTAGCCTACGACGCGTTTCTTTTCTTAATGTTGGAATCATGTCGGAAGGAGGAGATCACAGCACTCAGGACATTTATCACTTGCTCTCCCTCCTGAGATGATTGACAAATCTGTGATGAGAGTCATCGCTTTGATCTCCTTCCAAGCACTCACACTCAGACAGAAGAAGGGACAGAATGTAGCGACTCGTGTTTGGACTTGTTGAAGTTATGTAGCTACGTAGCCCAGAACACAAGTTAAAACTATTCTGTAGCTTGCTAAACTGTTATGGGTTTTACTGCCTCGTTATCTGTGTAAATGTTAACTACATTTATTCATATCTCAGTAAGTGTTCTGCAGCGCTTTGTGTAAGCCAGATTTAAAGACATAGAATAGGAGGCAAACTTTTGTATTGGAATATAAGACGCCCCTGATTATAATGCTCTGGTCTTGGGCATCCCATTATTCCATCTTTCAGTCACGTAATCCCACACTTGCCTGTCAATCTCTTGAATGCGAACACTTTGAGGAACACAGTAAGATTTTCTCTTGCTGTTTGCATTTTTGGCAAGTGTATCATCTCCGTGACATTTCGTTCCGTTCCAACTTCTGACTTAGGCTTTTTTGTATCTTGATATATAATTTGTTGCATCTAAATATGAATCTGGATAATGTATAATGTGTGGCAACACTTGACATGAACTTGATGTTGGAGAGAGCGACCCTTCACCCCTATTTTTCCTCAGCAAACTGGTGGTAGATGTGGCAACAAATCCCCTGCAATCAACCTCTACTGGGAAGATGCTGGTTTTCCAACCGTCTTGGGATATTTCAGCTGCCTGTTATATTTGTTCTTTTTCCTCTCATAAGCCTCTTGAACCCCATCTTCCCATGGTACTGTTAATTCCACAACACATGCCAGCTTTGTTGTTGGAGACCACAGTCCCGTGTCTGGCCGAGTGTTGTAGCCACTATTTCTGGGGGAAACACAAGGTCTACTTCAAATCCCGCTCTGACTGCAGGATGCTTGCATCCTTAGATGTTGTGTGATGCTCTTGATTTTGGCCAGCTGGTATGAAATTTGTGAAGTTGACCTGTCCTGCTGATATTTGTGGGAGGTTGTTTTTGGTGGTACACTTCTGCTCCAGTATTGACGCCAGCTCTCGGAGTACTTGTTTTTGCCGCCAATTGTAGCACTCTTGGGTGAGACTTGTAGTGCACCCTGACAGAATGTGCTTTAGGGATGCAGGTACTTGACACAGGGAACAGGCGGGATCTTCTCCATACCACACTTTCAGATTTGGGGGGGAAGGGTAGCAGATCAGATATGGCTCTGATGACAAAACTTAGCCGCTCTTCCTCCATCTGCCAGATGCTACGCCAGCTGAGCTTTTTCTTCTCCAGGCCCTTCCAGTTGGTTCATCTCCAGTGCTTGACTTGGCATGTCACTCACCCTCCTCCTGTCTTCTTTTACCACTAGCTGTCTCTTCGGCACTGATGTTGCTTTGTGCCACAGAAGAGTTTTTGGGATGAGTCCAAACCCAGCCCTCCCATGCTGTACTTGTCCAACCACATCTCTGAAGTGAAGCACAAACTTTGTGCTCTGAACAGCTTCTGATGGAGTCCACTTCCTTCCCGCTACCACCCGGGGGGCTGCCGTTCGAATGACTTCATCCTCAGATTCAGTTAGGGTCATGACAAGCCTTGCTTTGGTGCATTTGAACTCTTGCACAAGCCCTGTGATTATTAATTCCAACTTGCCAAGTCCATGAAGTCCTCCGGAACTTAAACAACGTGGAATTTCAAGCCACCTCTTTAGCTGTGTGCTCATCAGCCGTTCCAACTTTTCAACACTGGTGATGGGGATTTCATACACAGTTAATGCCCACAAGAGTCTTGGGAGTATGCCAAACTGAAAACACTACAACTTGAGTTTTCCTGGCAACAAGGTCTTGTTGATGCGCTCCATGTACATGCTAGTATAATTTTTTTAGTTGTTCAAGCTGATTGGTGACTTTGAGCTTTGCATCATATCCTCTCCCCTAGCTCTTTACTGGCATTTCTGAAACATTTGGGACAGGTGTTCCGCCAACATGAAATGTATGGTCTGTGACTTGGCCTTTCACAATGGAAATGCTTCTGCACATACTGGGCTTTAACTTCATCCTTGTCCATGTTATATTTTGATGAAGTTTCTCCAGCAATCTCTTGGTGCAGGGGACAGTTGTTGTAAGTGTTGTTAAATCGTCCATATAGGCTCGAATTGGTGGTAACCTCTGAGTACATTGTAGTCATTCTCCTCCCATGACCAATTTCAAAGCACTGATAATGAGCTCCATTGCCATCGTGAAGGCCAATGGGGAGATGGTACACCCCGCCATGATGCCTACTTTTAGCGGTTGCCAACTTGTGGCCTGATGTTGTGAGGCAAAACTGTAGATCCTGGAAGTATTGTCTCACTAGATTTGTGATTGTAGTCACCTGGACCTGGAAGCAGCCCAAAAAACTGAATGTGGGATTAACCCATAGGCATTGGCTAGATTGAGGAACAAGACGTGGAGATCTTTCCCTTCTTTCTTTGCAGTCTGGATTTGATGCCATATGATGGTGTTATGTTCAAGGCATTCCGAAAGCCTGCAATGCCAGCCTTTTGGATTGATGTGTCAATGAAGTGGTTTTGTTTTAAATACTTAGTCAGTTGTTCTGCCAACACACTGAAAAATATCTTGCCTTCAATGTTCAGCAGGTTTATCTGGTGGAACTGTTCAATGGTGGTTGAGTTCTTTTCTTTTGGAATGAACACCCCTCCCGCTCCTGCCAGGCTTTTGGAATGATTTGTTTGTCCCACGCCACTTTCATGTTTTTCCACAGGATTTTCAAACATCTGGTGCGTTCTTGTAAACACTATACGGTACGTCATTAGGGCCTGGTGCAGATGCGGATCTTGCCTTTTTCACTGCCTGATTCAGCTTGGGAGAGCTGATATCAAACTGATGTTGTCGGCTTGATATTAGAGGGATGTCATTTGGGACAACGATCAGTTGATCTTTTTTCTCATCAGTATAGATGGTTTTCAGATGCTCTTCAACCTGGTCTTTTGATGTTTTCAGGGATCCACTCTTCTCCTTTGTGAATATGCCTTTTACAAATTTAACGGGGTCTTTGAAGAAATCGGTTCTGGCTTTTACTTTCTTTTTCCGGCGCATCCGTAGGGGTTCTGCTCGGCAGAGTTTTGGGAGCCTGTGCTTTAGGTCCTCTTTTGCCGTCGCCATTCTCCACAACTTTCTTAGCCGTTGCCTTTTCTTTCACAAGTTGTTGGATTTCTTTCAGCCAATGGGACTAAGGGGCGGGAAGCATGTTTTTCTGACTTGCTCCTTCACTCCAAATTTCTCCTCTCCTTAGCTGTAGATAAGGTCGCCCGTTTTCTCCAGCTTTCCTCAGCCGATCCTTTTGATGTTACTTAGGATAAGGCTTAAATCTGTGTTCCCACTCCTTGCCATTAGACTTCGGCCATTTCACCAACGGCCTACATCCTTGCATAGTGAGATGCTTGCTACAGTTACACTTCTAGTGAAGAATAGACAAAAACACGTTTTATTTCTCTGATTTGCTGCTCCCTCTCTTCAGTCACTCTATCTCCCTTGACCATATGTTACCGTGCTTTCGGGCGGTCGTTGAACTCTGCCATTTCAACCAGCTGTTCAATATAAGATAACTCCACTTTTTCAGACAAATTTGCAGGAAAAAAAGTCTCAAATTTGGGCAAATGCAGTACTTTAAGAGCTCTAATAGTAACAAACCAACATGCAGTACATATCATTTCTTTTTACCCAAATGCCTATTTCAATTTTTCGCATTTGCACCTTTAGGAACAAATCCAAGTAAAAGGCTTGCACGGCACAGTCCTTCAGATGTTAACTGATATGATTTGTGTTATTCATGAGATGCCCCGTACCAGGCTTTGCCAATTTCTTTCTGGATCAAACACTCCCTCCCTCTCTCTCGTATCTCCATCTCCCACTCCCCAATTCCCAATTCCATCATCTTTCCACATCTATCCCTTACCCTAGAGACTATGGTCTTTGACACTGGGAAACACACATTCAATTATCCATGGCCTCATATTTCACTTAAATACTTGCACTGTACCACTCTTCAGAGAGACACTGTACATGATTTATCCCCCAACTCATTCATTTGTCATCTTGTAGAGACTTATGTCCTCTGTCTGCAATATGTATACATTTTGTTGTTAAATCTGGGACGAGTTTGGTTTTGATGTTTGCAGCAAGACATGGTTGTCAGATTGAGGTCTTCTCCTGTGAAGACATTGGTTACTTCTGTGGTTTAGATGTAGCAGCTGTGTGTGTCTTCCATTTCTATCCAAGAACACACAGTTGCTCAGGAAGGCACACACTGGCTTTAGATGTTTTCGATAACATTGCCAGGCTCTTTTGCTCTGCTTTTGTTAAAACGGCATAAAGCTTCTTTGTTAGGTAATGAGTTAATACAACTTAAATGTTTCTTTTTTTTTTTTTTAAGATTTTTTTTGGCATTTTTGGCCTTTAGTGACAGGATAGCGGGGGGACAAGCAGCAAAGGGCTGCAGGTCGTTGTCAAACCCCGGCCCGCTGTGTTGAGGAGTAAACCTCTATATGTGGATGCCCACTCTACCAGTGAAGCCATCCAGGCACCCACAAGTTGAATGTTTCAAGGCTGACTACAACACATGGTTAATGCTATGCATTGGTCACTAACAAATCTGTTTGAATCTATTTAGCACCATAATTAAAAATGTATCTCTAAACAGTCCAGGTTTTCCTACTCAAGGCAGTGGTTAATAATTGATTTAAGGATTACGTTGTTTTAAATCAAAGCTTTCACCCACTGGTTCTTTAACATGAGCAGAGATGTGTTGGGGATGCTGCTGGGGAAATTGTGAGGTATACAGGTAAAAGCCAGTAAATTAGAATATTTTGAAAAACTTGATTTATTTCAGTAATTTCATTCAAAAGGTGTAACTTGTACATTATATTTATTCATTGCACACAGACTGATGCATTCAAATGTTTATTTAATTTAATTTTGATGATTTGAAGTGGCAACAAATGAAAATCCAAAATTCCGTGTGTCACAAAATTAGAATATTGTGTAAGGGTTAAATTTTGAAGACAATTGGTGCCACAAAGTAATCAGCTGATTAACTCAAAACACCTGCAAAGGGCTTTAAATGGTCTCTCAGTCCAGTTCTGAAGCCTACACAAACATGGGGAAGACTTCAGATTTGACAGCTGTCCAAAAGGCGACCATCGACACATTGCACAAGGAGGGAAAGACACAAAAGGTTATTGCTGAAGAGGCTGGCTGTTCTCAGAGCTCTGTGTCCAAACACATTAATAGAGAGGCAAAGGGAAGGAAAAACTGTGGTCAGAAAAAGTGTACAAGCGATAGGGATCACCGCGCCCTAGTCAAGATTGTGAAAAAAGATTCACAAGGAGTGGACAGCTGCTGGAGTCAGTGCTTCAAGATCCACCACCAAGAGACGCTTGAAAGACATGGGTTTCAACTGCCGCATACCTCGTGTCAAGCCACTGTTGACCAAGAAACAGCGCGAAGCGTCTCACCTGGGCTAAGGAAAAAAGAGCTGGACTGCTGCTGAGTGGTCCAAAGTCATGTTTTCTGACGAAAGCAAATTTTGCATTTCCTTTGGAAATCGAGGTCCCAGAGTCTGGAGGAAGACAGGAGAGGCACAGGATCCACGTTGCCTGAAGTCTAGTGTAAAGTTTCCACCATCAGTGATGGTTTGGGGTGCCATGTCATCTGCTGGTGTCGGTCCACTCTGTTTCCTGAGATCCAGGGTCAACGCAGCCGTCTACCAGCAAGTTTTAGAGCACTTCATGCTTCCTGCTGCTGACCTGCTCTATGGAGATGGAGATTTCAGGTTCCAACAGGACTTGGCGCCTGCACACAGCGCAAAATCTACCCGTGCCTGGTTTACGGACCATGGTATTTCTGTTCTAAATTGGCCAGCCAACTCCCCTGACCTTAGCCCCATAGAAAATCTGTGGGGTATTGATAAAAGGAAGATGCAGAATGCCAGACCCAAAAACGCAGAAGAGTTGAAGGCCACTATCAGAGCAACCTGGGCTCTCATAACACCTGAGCAGTGCCAGAAACTCATCGACTCCATGCCACGCCGCATTAATGCAGTAATTGAGGCAAAAGGAGCTCCAACCAAGTATTGAGTATTGTACATGCTCATATTTTTCATTTTCTTACTTTTCAGTTGGCCAACATTTCTAAAAACTCCCTTTTTTGTATTAGCCTTAAGTAATATTCTAATTTTGTGACACACGGAATTTTGGATTTTCATTTGTTGCCACTTCAAATCATCAAAATTAAATGAAATAAACATTTGAATGCATCAGTCTGTGTGCAATGAATAAATATAATGTACAAGTTACACCTTTTGAATGCAATTACTGAAATAAATCAAGTTTTTCAAAATATTCTAATTTACTGGCTTTTACCTGTATTCCACATATACTGATATTGGCACAAAAAAAAATCCCATGCTTATAAAACTTTTCCATAAATTGGAAGGGGACGTAGAAGGTAAATGGGTTTTAATTATGCCAACACATACTGGAAACATATACATGTAGATCACTCCCTCACAGTCCGTAATGACATTCTGGCCTCTAAGTGCCCTGCATGTCTGATATTTTATTTAAGGTGATCTCTAAAGATCCTAAATATTACAGGCCCCTGTCTATCAAGTACAAGTCTTATCTGGTTTGACCTAATTGCATCAGAATCCAAATCATGTGAATAGGGAATAAGCTGTTCTGGAAAGTGCCTTTTTATGCCTCATTGCTGCATTTGAAGATGCTTATTCACTTTAATGAAAACCATGTTATCCCCCAAAGAAAACAGATGGGGGTGGGTGGGTGTGTGGTGTGTGTGTGTGTGTGTGTGTGTGTGTGTGTGTTGAACAATTAATTGAAAATAACAAAATTGCAGTATGGACTAGTACAAAATCCAAATAGCAGAGGGGAACGATATTTGTTAATGGAAAAATACGTGTCAAACCAAATATTGGGGTGCTGCAGAGACGTCCGGCCTACAAATTAGATCCTACCGACAAAAGAAAACATCTTTGTTTGGTACTGATCCTTGCTAAAATCACACTATAATAATTTTAATTTTATTTTTTAATTTTAATATTGTGAATCCCATTGCAATATCGGCGTGACTGACTCTCCACAAGCATGTGCATGGATGCGTTAGATTTAGTTTTATTCTCCCATCGTCAACTATTTGTTGGTACTCGTGTCTTTATCCTGTGTATACGTATGTATGTACGTTTGTGTGTGTGTGTGTGTGTACACACTATTAGGGGATTTTGGGGTTTGAAGCACTCAAAGTATGAATAAATGAAGAGCTTTGGCTGTTGGAACATAAGTCTTTGCCAAGAGTGAGGACCCCTCCAGCCTCTGAATCCATCCAGCTGTCCCTCTTAGCCTTTCTCTCTCAGCAGAGACCAAAACACTAGCAAACCAGTTGACACTTAACCGTAACACATCAGCCAGGGCTCTCAGGGATGGACATTGGGTATGGTGGATAATGATGGAAAGATAGAGGTAGAAAAAAAAGGGGGAGTGCATTTGTGTAGAGAAACGAACATTCCTCCTGAGAGATGAATCCATTAAGAGTGCTTCGTTTTTTAATTAGCAGTATAATTGCCAGGTGGCAGGTCTTTTTAAATTAATTTATTTACGTAGACAGTTTATATTTAGGGCCGTATCGCCAGTAAAGCAGGAGATGCCACAGGCCCACTTGCAGCAAATGCATGGTATGTTGGGATGGTCTACATTCTCCAGCAGCAATAGTTAAGTGAATCACCACCAATATGCAGACACACTGACAGAGTCAGAGGAGCAAAGGTAATGCTGGGACTGCTCATTAACCTAGGCATATTAATCACTTGTGATTAATCTGTGCCTCTGGCCTGGATGGCCTATAAGGGGTTTAATCCTCATATAAAACACATCGGCAGATGGTCCTAGATTGATAGCACAGCATCTCACAACACATTTTCCTTCGCAAGACTATGTCATGGTGTATTTTCTAATGTGCATGTTGTGTTCAACTGAAATGTTTAGGTGGACATTGGCTACTTTGGGTTTTCTGAAAATCAGTTAAATATGTGTAATAGAGCCTTACTAAAGTTTAAAGAAATGAGTGTAGTGCAGAGATGAGCTGCAGAATTTAGGTCAGTGCTGTACAAAGGTCTGCACTGCAGTTTATTAAGAATTTATGACCCTCCTCTGCAGGGCACCTTGTGAGAATTCCATCTGAGCAGCCTGGTAAACAAATAATGCTATGTAATTGAGATTTATAATGCAAATGTGTTAGCCACCATGTAGCCCATAAATTTCAGCTTGCCTTCTCACCACATAAACACTTGCATGTACACATACAAACACATAAAATAAGGCTTGCATATTTAGAGAATGGGCATATGCTGTGTGTGTGTGTGTGTGTGTGTGTGTGTGTGTGTGTGTGTGTGTGTGTGTGTGTGTGTGTGTGTGTGTGTGTGTGCTTTATTCTCATGATGTATACTGACATACATAGTGTACTTCTCCAATTTGCATTCAATCAGTGGAGATTTATGGTTATCCATGGGCTCTGTTGCTGGTCAAAGTCTAATCCCGGCTCTGGCCCTAGACGCTTTACAGCAGACAGGGTTGTAAATTACTTACTGCAGTGGAGAAGCAAAATCACCCAGAGAGTCCACAAATTCTCAGCTCAGCAGTTCAGGGGTCAGCCCTCAGCCAACTTCCGTTCCGCCAAACCAAGTGAAGCCCACCTTATTTACTGGTTGAGAAAATGTATCCACTCACAATTGGTTGTTTTGAAAGGCATTTACCCATGGTAATTCAATATGTTGATGCTTTGTCTCAATCCTGAAGGAATAAAAAGTTTGGCCTTGAAAGAGACATGTTTGGTAACCAAAGAGCTCCCAGAGGTGGATAATCATTTGAGAAACATAGACATTTTTTTACCTTTGAAAGCTTTGATGGTCTTGACTTTCAACTTTTTTTGGAGGTTTTGGAGCAGTCAGGAAGCAAGTGAGCCTAAAAGCATTCAAGGGACAGGCCAAATAAAAGTCAGTCTAAATGTCAAAAATCAATGTACTGTTCTGACATGCCTGTTAGTACCTGCCTATTCAGTAACAGCCGTGGTAAGTTGATGGTGGTTATCAGTTTTGCCAACAAGTACTACATTAAAATGCCTGACTGACAGGTGCAGCATGAACATAAAAAAATGACGAGGGCCATTTAATTGGTCCCTGTGGATACTTCTAAAGTCAGTCTTTTTGGCTTTCCCCCAGCTGTATTTTATCCTGTCATACTCAGACTCTGTCTGCTTCAGTGTCACATTAACATTCCCAAGTGCCAGCGTGATTGAATTTGCCCCACGCAAATATGGAGCATCTTTGTAGCAGATGCAGTGAGAAGAGGAGATCTAGCTATCATTCTGTTTAAAATGAATCTCGATTGACATTGGTAGACCAAGGCAGATTTATATTTAGCCATTAACAGTAACTTAATCAGCACCAGACTGACAAAATCTAATGTACAGCACATTAATTGTAAAGCCCATCAAAGAAGAATTCCGGGCAATTTTTATGTTAAACTAGAGTTATAAATATAAATATGCGAGTGCTTTCGATTGAAAAAAAAAAAAAACCCAACCTGAATCGGTGCAGGCAACACTGAGTAGCTGCAGCTACGTGCACAAGCTTCCACTGAGCTAAAACGGCAGTTAATGCGGCAAGTTTTAGAATGCCTTTGTGCCTCTTAAAAGACACACAATGTAATTATGTCTGTACAACATGAACCTTACGTAACATCAAGATGCGTTTTCAACTCAGACATTGTTTTAATTCACCTAACCTGTCTTGATCTTGCCGGTGGGTAGCTTGCTTATCTGGTTTGTGGCTAGAGCTAGCTGTTAGCTGCTATTGATAAGTGTGTTTAGCCAGGTTTTTGTGAAAATCATAACACAGCAGTGTGTATTTATAGCTCATCCATTTTGTGTGTGATCGATCTGTTGCTGGTGAGTAGGAGGCTTGGCAGTGTTGATCTGTGTGCTAGTTCACTTCGAGATTGTGATTTTATAACTATTAATCGTGCAGGCCTACTTTGAGCTATGAATATCCAGCAAAAACACCACACCAAAGCTTGCCTGAATGAAGGTTTTTGTGTTTGTTTGTTTGAGATTGTATTTAATCATGGCGGGAGAACAAATTGGGCTGTCAGTACATTATGATATGTGGCTAATCTATAGGGTTGAGGCATAGTATATAAAAATGTTCTTTTTAACGGTTTCTCTGTACTGTCTGGCTCTCCAATAGCCAGGCCAAAGATCAAGCAACAGGTGGAGTCCCTCCAGTGAGAACATTAACAGAATCACCATACTCACATCTGAGAACAGTGGCAGTATGAATTTTCTTAAAACAGGAAGTGAGTGAAAATCAAAACGCATCAGAAAATACATTTGTGTTCACCGCCCTGTGGCACCCCCCAACAGGTTGCTGGCAGCCACACATTAGAATGCTGCCCTGTCAGTAAATATTGGAAATTGGCATTTCCTGTGGGTGATGCGTCCTAAAAGGTCAGTGCCGGGCGGCAGCAGCACAGTGGCTTTGCCTCTGTATAATGGAATTCAGCAGAACTGCATGGCATTTCCAATGATGGGTCCTGACCTTCCTGATCATCATTTATATCATGGACATTACCCAAAATGTAGCAAAGTGAAATTCTACTGTTACACATCCTGCTTTGTCATTGATATTGCCTCATTTCTTTTCCTTATTTTGTGGCATATGTGTTGTTTAGGGAAAAAGATTTTTTGCATTGGTTTACACTGTCCTCTGAACCTTAAGTGATTCAGTTAGCAAATTAGAATAATGATCTGTTATCCTTTGATCCAACTTTGATGTTTCACCTTTATTTTTCTGAGAAGGCACTTAAACCCTACAGTGAAAAGATAAGGGCATGTTTGAAAGATGGTGACTCACCTTTTATATTAGTTTGCCTCGAAAAGATATCCAGAGTCTTATGATGAAGTCTCTGGTGCCTCTCTCCCTGCCTTGCCATCTCTCAATATTAGCTGAGCAAGCAAGGTTAACTGTCCCAGTCCATAACACACAGCATGTGGGAAAAACACAAGATGTATCATCGGGCTTGAGGAACATTTTACATGTATTTTTTTTTTTTTTTTTTTTTAAACACAATGATGGGCTATAATGGTTGAAGTAAAGCGTCACTCACTGGGAACAAGAGCGATTATCATCATATCAAAGCAAATTTTGTTTTGTGAAATGAATTGTTTGAATAGTGAGGCTAGATGTGATTTTCAGCATGACTGATGTGTTATGAAGTTTTCTGCACAACCTGCAGATACAGTAACATAAGTACAGCTACATTATATGCCCCATTTGTTATTTGCACTATTAATTGTTCATACCATTGGGTATAAAACCAGAGTAAAAAAGGTGTCTTTGTGAAAAGTGAGTTGCTTACTGATACATAGGGAGTGCTGTTAGTCAGTGAGGTACTTTGGCTCCTGAAAAGATGACCAGCATGAGAATAACACCCGAGGTAATCACTCACACAGGGCGCTCCATTTGCATTACCAAAACAATCCAAGGTGTTCTTGTCTCTTCTTTGTGCAACTTCTGTATTCACATGTCACACTCAGAGCAGCCTTGCAGAGTTTCCTGAGTGCTGAGTGAAGCCAGCAGCTGAGCTGAGTATGAGCACAAGTGATGCTTTCACAGTGCCCTGCTCTCAGCCGTCTGAATACTTCCTCAAGCCCTCATTAGCATGGCTGCTGCATTCAGCCTCATCCCAGGTCTCGCGCGCGTGTGCGTGTGCGTGTGCGTGTGCGTGTGCGTGTGCGTGTGCGTGTGCGTGTGCGTGTGTGTGTGTGTGTGTGCGCGTGCGCGTGCGCGTGCGCTGTCTGTTACTCAAACCCCCCACGCCACTACAGTTAAATCCTCCTGTCTATGTCTCGTTTCCCCAGTTGGATTTCCCCCTTCTCTTCATCCTTGTCTTTTCTCCAATTACTTATTTTCCTCTGGTTCTTTCCTCTCTTTTTTATTTTTTTTAAAATTTTTTTTAAACCTTTCTCCTCCCATAGTCTCCAGGCTATGTCATGTATGCTGATCATCCCCTCTAGCTCCTTTTCCCCTCATCTCCTCTTGCATACCTTTCTTTAATAGAATGTCAATTCTTACATTTCCCTCCTCTCTACTTAGACCGTCCTTCTATTAATCAGGAGTGGATGGTGGTGGCAGAGAAGATTTAGTCCATTTTATTAAAATTTTCAGTCTTATAGATCTCTCCATAAGGAAATACATAAATGTGATGGGTTTAGTTGTGTTTGGCGTTGAGACCTTTCATTTGTGTTTATGTATGTAGATAGGCTGGACTTCTTTGAGTATGGTGAAAGAATGTTGCTTACCATGTATTTGTGTCCTTACACTACTATAGCACCCCATCAGTCTGATGTATGAATGAGCACGGTTGTGCTGGCTCGGGTGGTGTGTAAACGCATGCATGCTTGGCTGTATATCTGGGAGTGAGTGCACTATATTCAGCCGAGCACTCTACTCGCACCAGGGATACTGACATGCTCAGTAGGATTAGAAGCATCATAAGTCCTAGTTTGTTTGAAGTGTCAAAATATCTTGATGCCAAATATGTTCCGTCCAGTTTTCGTTTCTCTCTTTGCATAGAGAAACTAAAACTTTCATCATCCTATGTGGATTTAGTGCTTTTTAATAGCAGTAATGGCCATTATTGAGAGATGTTCACCCTGTGTGTTATTTGCTCACTTATAGCCAGACAAAATGCCTCATGAGTTTGCCTTTTACACATGCAAATACTCTGCACACTTCAGTTTGTCAGCACTGACCCCACCAACTCCTTCCTGCAGAGATTCCATCAATTAAAAGATGCTGCTATTACCTCTCTTTCACCTTTTCCCTGCACTCAGAATTAACAGGTGCCAAAGGTCTCCAGACTGCCAAGCACCTGCAAAGACTGGTGTTTCAGCCAGTATTTTCTTTTGGCTTGCTCACTCACATGGTCACCGCTGTGCTTTCCACAGGTATTGTTAGATTAGGGTATGTGAAAAGCTGCCAGTCTCTGATCTGTAACCCAGTCAGTCTCACCATGTCATGATCATTGCTGACATACTGTTAGTGTGTCAGGCCACTCTGAGATCTACAATGTGATGTAAAGCGTCAGCCCCATCAGGGTGTTTACATCTCTCACTTGATGAGCAGCTAACAAGAGTACTGTGGCCTAATTACTATGCTGGCAGGGGGCTTGTTTAGCAAACTAGGAAAGAGATTGGAAATGTTTCAAGGTAGAACCAAAGTCTAATTATGATGAGATGAAATAATTCAAAAAGATTGCCAATGTTAAATGACATGAATTTGTGGAGCTCCTCGCATTTTGCCACTTTAGAGTGGGTGTTATGATAATTTATTGGATTTCTTGAAGTTGATGCATTTTTTTTGTATGGCTCCAAAGTACTTTGTTTTGTGTCCCCAGCTGGATTTTGGCAATATTGTAATGCCTTGTTGGAAACAGGAAAAAGAGGCTTTTTCAACTTGATATAGAATTCATGGTCTCTGTTTTATTCTCATCCATTGCTTTTCTCTGAGAATAAATTGGATGTATGAATGCTTCTCCAACCCTGAGCAGTTGATTTGCACCTAATTTATTTGCACCCAGTTTATTTACACCTAAAGACATTGTTTAAGATGTTGGGATGGAGGGTTCTCAAACTTTTTTCTTGTAAGAACCCAGATTAGTGATGGGAGATGGGATGATGACTTTGTTACATTTTATCTACTAACAGAGCTGCTGTTTACACCTTGGATCAAGTATTTTTGTTTCCAAAAACACTTTATACAAGATTCTTACCACCATCTAAAAGTAATTGATTGACAGCAGTGTTTGCTGCCTAATAGAATTTGCATTTTGTGTGACTTGATCGTGCTTAACCCTGTGAAGAGGAGTTATCAATCTACCAGTTGTGGGCGTGCGTTTCTCATTTTGGCACTGAGCACGGCCCTAATGTGGGTGTTTACCTTACTGTCAAACTGCTACTAACTCATCTTGATAAAGTGTGAGATCATCATTCAAGAGAAGAATCACATAAATATTCAGATTGAGTTGTTCCAGCAAGTCCCAAAAATGGATTAATTGTACAACCAGCAAGTAGTATTATAACTACTTGCCTGTATACTAATTGATGCATGTTGTCTTTCTCCGACACAGTGCCCTGACTCTACCTGTAAGCAGGACCTGCTCGCCTACCTGCAGCGGATTGCCTTGTATTGCCACCAGCTCAACATCTGCAGCAAAGTGAAGGCCGAGGTGCAGAACCTGGGAGGGGAGCTGGTTGTCTCCGGGGTAAGTTCAACATCATTTTAACCATGGACACGTTGCCTGCAATTGTCATTGTGCCAAATGCCCCACAGTAACTAAAGAATAGTAGAGCAGTTGAAATGGGGTATTACATTATTATAAACTATTTTTGAGGACTGAAGCTACAAAGGTGGCAACGTACCAATAAAAGAGGAGAGCAAGAAGAGTGACAGCAGATGCATAGTGTTGCCCGTATACATTTTTTAAAAACAACTAAGACTTAATGGCATCGACTGTTGGTTGTGATTAGTTAATGATTCATTCTCTGCACTGTAATCTGCAGTTTTTTGTTTATATTGAATAAAAAGATAACAGAAATAATGGCTTTCTCTGTGCTTTAAAGGACTAATGTAATGTTGACTAATTGTTTCCTACCCTTAATACTACTTAAGATAAGACTATACAAATGTTTACAGACCCCCTTCAGCATTCGTTAACCACTTACTTGATGAAATGAATAAAAAAGGTTGTCTCTGTGTGCGGGATATAATGAATTCCTCCCTGCTTTCTGTGGGGCTGAAATGAGCCTATGCTTCCAACACTTCCAGTTACGTGTCACCATTGTCTCTGAGGCTCTTGTGGAAATGAAATTAGTGTGACCTTTTCCTATATTGTCAAATTCCTTAAATCTGTAGTTGTATGCCAGGCAAACTCTGGTAGTTAACTCTTCCGTACAAACACTTTGGTTTCCCCTCGGAAAACTTGCAGTACAAAACTGGACGACATTAGAAAGACAGGAACATTTTACTGTCACTACACATGAATTCAAAACCAGTGTACATTTAAGAATAAAAGGCTTTGCTTTCTCCGTTTTACAAGGCTAACCGTTTCTCTGATGTTCTCTCCTGTCTCTTTCCTGTACTCAGTTGGACAGCGCCATGTCCCTTATTCAGGCTGCAAAGAACCTGATGAACACCGTGGTGTCCACCGTCAAGGCCTCCTATGTTGCATCTACTAAGTACCAGAAGAGCAAAAACATGGAGTCCCTTAACATGCCAGCTATCTCCTGGAGGATGAAAGCGCCTGAGAAGAAGCCTCTGGTGAAGAGAGAGAAGCAGGATGACGGCCAGACCAACAGGGTCAAGAGATCCTCGCAGAAGAAGCACATCAACCCTGTGCAGGCTCTGAGCGAGTTTAAAGCCATGGATAGCATCTAAACTCCCCTATATCTGATTCAAGAGACCACAAAATATTGACCAATGAGTTTATATATAAATATAGATAGAGCTTGCCATTCTATAAAAATAAAAGGTTTTATCATATTTGTTGTACCTTTGCATAGACAGCTTGTCTGTTTGACCCATTATATTTCTACACTGCCTCATTTCTATTCCATAATTTCCAATTGTCTCTAGTCTGTAGCATTAACTGTCTCTTCTCTGGAAAATGCAGTTAGAGGGAAATCAACTGGATGAATGCATTTAAAAAAAACATTTTTCTTTTGTTTATTGGAGGAAGGAGAGTGGATTCCATAGATATAAAAACTAATTCCAAGAGGCTTTTGATAATTTTGTATTCTAACCAGTTTTATAATAATACTGTGGGTTCGCTGGTGTTTTCCACTACAATGTCTGATTATGGCAAAATACCTTCTGTAAGCAAATATCAACTATGCAAAATCTGTCTGCCTTCTTTTAACTTGAGCAATAACTAGTTCATTATAATGTGCTGGGCTAACTGGTCAATTTTAAATGTGTTTTGGTTCTGAAGGCCTTAAGGAACCAAAGTCATTCAATTTCCACTTGCACCTGCCTTTTCCTAACTATGCATACTTTGTTATGCCACTATAAACAGTTACAATAAGTTTATACTGACCTGAACACTATTTTCAGTGCTAAATGACTGATATGTACCCCATTAACTGATAAATGTTTTCTTTTTTTTAATAATTTAAGCATCTCATGTATTTTCTGCATTCTTTTTCATGTTCCCATCATGCAGCAAACCAAACGTGACAGAGTATTCCTCCCAGCCTGGTCTGTGTGCTTAATCGTACACTAAATGCAGACCGATTCAACCAGTTCAGTCTAACTTTGTAAATAAGCCTCAACCCCTCCGAGTCTGGGAGAACCCAGTGGGCTAAACAATGAGTAGAGCGCGTGCCGTTACTCTTCCAAAGCTGACAAGCTTCATTAACTATAAGACCAAACCCTTCCACAATCTCAGAATGGGTCCAAATTGAGGGATCAATAAGTTTTCTCCCCACAGCTTTGAAGCAAGCGAGGAAAGGGAATTTCACTGACTTTAAATTCTGCTCATTGGTTATATTCCGTGTCCTTATGCATGAACACTAATCAAGGTTTTATATCAGGCACAATCTTTATAGAAAACTAGAAAGCCATTGCCAGGAGTTGGAGCTTTAAAGTTAAACAGGAGAGTGTGGTTTTATTAACTTCAGGTAATCACTGCAGGATGTTTGAGTCGTACACAGTATTCTGCTGCATAGTGGTGCATTAGTGTACAATGAGGCTTTGAAACCCTGCTGCTTTGGTCTTGGGGCTGAATCTTTGTTATGCTCGTCTGACATCTGTGAACTATAGCAGGAGGATTATCTATTTTTTTTTTTTTTTTACTGTAGAAACAACCATTTTGACAGTTTGTCTTTTGCTGTATTTGAGTTTGGATTTAAAGCTTGAGTGTTATCAAACTTTGCTGTGGATTTTTTTGTTTTTGAAAGCTGACTTGTTGTGCACACGTTTTCTTATATTCATGTGCCTGCTTTATATCTTAATAAACAGTTCAAATTAAACCACTGTTTTTTTCTTTATCTGTGCAGTGAAGTAATGTTCAAGAGATGTTCAGATGTCTTCGGTATCAGGAAGTATAGGAGTTTATGCACCGATCCAATACCACGTAAAAACCCCTAAAGAATATCTGCCCTAAAGAAAATCTACGTTAAAGTAGTTTGTTCTTTTCCCGTTCAAACTGGATAAAGAAAGTTCTGTGGCATTCATTGTTTGTTTGTTCATGTTTCACAAAGAGTTTAACCTGAGCCAGACCGACAACAAAGATAGTAATATACAGCTGTTAAAACATAATTAAATATATGACCCACTGATATCGGATCAGTACTTGGTATCGGCTGATACACAAGTTCAGGTACCAGAATCTGTATTGTGAAGCAAAAAATGGTATGGGACCATCTCTGTTTTTTTCCCCTCCTTTGAACTTGTACTTTCCTTTATATGCTTTGTTTTGCCATTATACCACAGTTATGTTGTACTAACAAGAAAAGTATAAAGCCCCAAAGAATATTGTCAATACATATATAAAAATATTGTTTTGTTCTTGATGGTAAAATGAATTATACCCCAAATTATGCTGTTGTGCATAATTAAGGTATATCATATACACATACCAACCATACAGTCTGCTTTACTGACTTAAGGGCTATATTCAGAATGCTCTTGTAACTTCTGTAATTGAGTTCTCCGCTGTTGTCGGTTATATTCTCTTAAAAAGAAAAGTGCAGCTTTTAACATCAAACATTAAGTCTTCTGGTGGTGTCTCCTTAGCAATAGCCTGTGGAGAAAATGCACTGAGAGACCCACGGAAGTGCACAATGTGAAGATAAATGTATCTGAAGCAAGGAAGTATTCGGAATAAATTGTCCGTTCTTCCCAAAGTGCTGTAGTAATCGCACGTCAGAGTCAGTTCGACTCATCACAGAGAATGCTGAGAAGACAAATCCACTTTTTCATATTCTTACACATGCAGGTCAGTTTAAGTATCACTGTGTGATGATTGTTCCTTATTGAGTTAAACTAACTCATTACCGTACGTCCACTTAAGAATTAGACTTTTGAGTTTTGAACAACCCACATGAAATGGATTTGAAATAGATGGTGAGCAACGTGGTGGTATCCTCGATGCTAGCCGACCTTAACATTTGGTCTGGACTTGATGGAGCAACTACGGTCGAACCAGAGCTGTTCGGAACAATCAAATTGTCAGGGCGGGGCTTTATACGATGATGGACAGATGATCAACAGTAATGTAATCAACCACGTCATCAAAGAGCGCTTGGGTTGAATCCGTTTACAACAAAGACGGCTGCTGCTGGAGAACTGAGCCATCGCATCCATTAGAGAAGATATCGACATTCATTTAAAAAGAGGAACAGAGAACTGCAATCAAGGCATTTGTTAATCGGAAAGATTTTTTTTGCCTTCCTTCCTACGGGATTCGACAAAAGTTCAATGTACGTCACATACTGCGTCGCTCTGATTGGTTGTAGGTCTATCCAATTGATTGCGGAGGCATTTTCTTTCCTGGTTCGGTTAAAACACCCCCCCATAATCACAGCCCAATGGAGCAGGATCAGACTCATATTCTAACTAGAATCTGAGTATGACAACGTCAGGCTAACATTGTGGCAGTGGAGTGAGAAGAATTCCACACCATGACCTGATGACTTTGGCAATCAAACAGTTCTTGAATGCTCCTTTACTTTAGGATGCATTTTACACATTGATTTGATCACATCAGATGTGAAGAAATTATTAATATTTCAAAGCCAGAATTGGAAGTAACCAAAAACACTGACTCAAATATTAT
Organism: Percina caprodes; assembly: GCA_013375575.1. NCBI lineage: Eukaryota > Metazoa > Chordata > Actinopteri > Perciformes > Percidae > Percina > Percina caprodes. Next base: position 119,278 of record JABXJD010000278.1, read on the forward strand.
GCTCAAATGCAAGGGAGGTATTTGGAAAATATATGACACAAATAATACTGATCAAAACTCATCTGAAAGGAAAACTGTGGTCATATAAAACTGGGGTAGGTATATAACTTGAGTATACTTCACTCCTGTCAAATTGTATGAGATTTGGTGCTGTTGACTTATTGTTGTCACCTTTTCCCACATGGTTTGGGATTTCCAATAATAAATGTATTTTGGGAAATATTATCAGATCCCTGGGTAAGAATATAGGTCATAACATCCCCTGTGGCCCAGTGTTTTGTTTAAACAACAAATAAGGTATTTTATTTAAAGCCAACAAACCACATCTGGGTGTATAGCTGCAGCAAAACATAAAAGCGAGCAATGAATTGGATGGATGCAGGACGACTCAATAAACATCATTGCTCCATATATTTGTATTATTATATATTTCTTTTCACTGCAGACATTTTTACGTGCCAACGCAGGAAAAGCCCAAGGCCTTCATTTACCAACCTAATGTAGAAACCAGCGCCCGTCCTAGCCTGTTTTAGGGTTGTACGCACGTACGCACGTTTTATAAATGAGGGCCCAGGTGTGTGGCTATGGGTGTACTATTAACAATGGCTCCATTCCATTAAGTTTCCGATCAGGGAGTGAGCTTGCACAATGTCAAAGCGCTTAAACTAACCCACCTAAACGGAATGCCGCCATATTTAACGGTACCATTAACGGTCTCCCACCACTACCAATCCCACCTGTGCCTTTCCTGTTTGAAGTCAAGCCATGAAAATGGTCAACGAATGGGAGTGAAGCCGCCAAAATCGAGTTAGCTAGCTAGCTAACTGACAAACATACATATACTTTTAAATGTTTTGTTCGTGACCCAAACGTTTAAACTAGCACTGTAGCACCCGAGGAAACAGAAGTGTAGCGTGAACTTCTAGCATATTCTACATTTTAGTGGAGCTAATGCCTAGTTAGGCAGCTAGCATTGGTCGGCTTGTCCTCCGCGCCGTTGGACTAAGCATTGGACTAACAGTACAAACCAAGTCTGGTTACATCTAGCTAACAGTTAGCTAGTCCGTTTGCACTGAAGTGTGTAGCCGAAATAACAGTGTTGTGGCAGAGATGCTGCTGCTGCTAGCCAGTGTTTTCAGCCTGAGCTAAATGGACACAAGTTCTGACTGTGGACACATTCAGTTCCTTCCTTCTGTGACATTTTCTTTGAAACTCGTAAAAACATTCCCCTGAACATCCGCAAGCCATGCTTTACACACCGAAGGACCAGTTAGCTAGGTGCATAACGGGGGTCCAACTGACCTTTGAGTGAAGCATTACCTGCAAATGATTTAACAGTCAATGGCAGCTGGAGGGACGTAATCCTGAGATGGTTCAACACCTACACTCCCTCCCCTCAGCAGTCGCAATGGTAAGTGGAATTCTACTATTTCAGTTTTTGCCACTGCTATTATTGTACTTTTGTCGTGGTTATTATTGTTGCACATTGCACACACTAGCTGCGGTTGGCTTCTATAAGTTCTGCTATTGCTATGTGCTGTTGATGTATGTAAGACATGGATGCATTGGTTACATACATTCTGTGGTGTGTTGGTGTGTGATGTGCTTGTGTGTTTGAATTTCTGATTTGATGTCAAAATCCTTGAAGTCTGGTTGGTTCTCCTTGTTCAGCAGCCTTGAAGCCTACTATAAATATTCTTGCTTATGCACTTGTGGCACAGAGTGGGATGCTCATGTCTGGTGCATGTGTTAGTATGCAGTAAAGTGGCATCTGGATGAGGGCTATGTTTCTATGAGGTTGGACTACCTTAAATTGGAAATGCAATCCACAAATTGTTGTGTTGCTACTTTTCAAAGATCACAACACTACTTCTGCCACCCCACAAAAAACTATCCTCCTGACTTCAGAAATGTCACTGACACCAGGCCCTGATATCTTCACTAAACTTGTGCTTTACGAAAATGAATCAGTATGTGGGGCCATGCACACACTGTTGACTGAAAAAAGAGAGGGGTAAGAAAAGCCTGGGCACAGTCAGCATGTGCCGTACTTGTCTCAGTGATATGTAGGCTTGTACCCTAAATTCATTTTGACGACTGGAGTTCCATAATAACTCATTCATTATTCCTTACATTTATCATCATGAATATAATTTTAAAATAGAACTCTTCCACTTCATCTCTGTGTAAAGTGGGGCTACACTGACTATTAAGAGTGTCCACGTAAGGAGGAAATCTGTTTACTACAATTTTAATATCGAGGGAAGTTTACGTCACTCTGCCTGTAGGAAAGAAGCAGCAAAGGCTGAAACTGTAAAGGCTAAACACATCAGTTAATGGTGATGATAAATCTCCCATGTATTTCAGTGAGTCATGCGTTGATGTAGCCTTTGACTTGGGTTGACAGTGTTAATGCATAAAGAAAAGCCAAACAAGTACCTTGCTCTGTCAAAAGTCTTTATAAGACTAAGAAATTTGTTGGGATTTGTATAATTCAACACACTGTTAAGACAACAATGTTGTAAAGCGAACAAAAATGGGATTGATTTTTGTCCCGCTTGAAAACATTCCTTGGTGGGGCGACCTTTAGCTCACCCAGTAAGAGCGTGCACCCCATGTAGGCTGAGTCCTTTGCAGCGGCCCGGGTTTGAGTCCGACCTGTGGCCCTTTTCTGCGTTCATCCCCCATCTTTCTCCCACCTTTCCTGTCTATCCATTGTCACTAATGAAGGGAAAAATGCCCCAAAAAATAATCTTTAAAAAAGAAAACACTCTTTGCTGTTGGGTTGTATCAGTGCCTGCCTAATCCACAAAGCCTGATCCATTAAGTAAAGTGCTCAACCCTTTGGAGGTCACAGTGGGATTTTAGAAATATAATTTTACATTTCATTGCAATCATTTTTTGACTTTTCATTACTGTTTGTGTACACTTTCAAGACTTTGCAATACTGTTGTTTTTGCGTGGAGTCTTTCAAGGGCCATAGGAGTCTTTTTAAAATAACTGTTGTAGTTCCTTACCGTGGTTTTCTGTTTGCCCTCAAAAAAACTTGAAATTCTTTTGCATTTAATTTCCCCTGCAGCTGTTTGGTGTTCTTGCCTTTGTGCAAAAATGTGCAATCACAGTAACTGTCATGTTCATGGTCATGTCAAATAACGTACTGTAGCTGATAGGATTATGTATATGAATATAGCCTCGTACGGTATTTACTGTTTCTATTTAGTTGTAGGCTTACCCCTGATTTCCACCAACTGCGGATCAGCTCCGCTGCGTGTCGGCTCCGTGCTTTGCCAACCTTTCAATACCCACTAGATCCGGATTTGTTTGGAACAGCTGCGGCCATGACTAACATCTGAAGTCACAAGGACCCATGAGATCTCGCAATTTCACGTATGATCGTACGATATAACAGGATATAGTTTCTATAAACAGAACCACAAAACCTCTGACCGGTTGACTTCAGGCCTGTCTCCGCCCATTATGACATTTTCAAGGTGTAGTGCAGGAAAATATGATCCGTCGTCAGCATGGTGTATTTTATTTTAAAATTTTAACCAAATGTTTTATTTTGTTTTTGTGCTTGACTTCCTGTACTGCACAATCTGCCCTGTGCTGATCTGCTCGGAGCTCTCCGTCGTCCGGCAAAAATAGAAGAATTACGTATCTCCTCCAGAGGGCTGCGGACTGCCGGAGCTGGGTGCAGTCGGAAGCTATTGACTCAGCTGCCGTTCCGGAGCGGATCCGCAGCCGTTCCGCAGCCGATGGAAATTAGAAGTTATAGTGAACGTTGCTTTGCTTGAGATGGCGCTGTCCAATCTACTGTGGTGCTGATTACTATCTGGGCAGAGGAGCTGGTTTTCCTCAAGCTCTCAAAGTCAAATACAGATGAAATGATCAGTGAGGTCATTCATTGATCATCTTAATCGATTAATCACTAGTAGTGATAGAACTATTTTATCGGCTGGCCGATATTTGCGTTTTTACGTGTATTGGCATCGGCCGATACGCAGCTGCTGCGTTCACCGATATTTTTTTCTCTGCATTATTTACATACATGCATCCACAGGCAGCTCTGTGCTGCTGGAGGCTCTGCAGGTCAGGTACAGACCATGCACTGCACTTCCACTACTAGCACCATGGCGGTCTTAAATTACAAGTTAAGCACTTTATTTCAATGGCTTGTTTACTTTTTTATATTTTAAACTATGTTTTGACATTTTATTGCCCAAACCATTAATAGATTTATCAAGAAAACAATGGGAAGATAATGCTTGATCCAAGCCATGTCATTATTTGTTAATGTGCATTTCATACATATTAACCATCTTATGTGAAGCCAAACTTAGCCTCTTATGCATGGCTTATCTATTGTCTTGTTAAACTGTAGCTGGATGAGAGAATGCAATAGCAAATCTGCATCTTTTGTAAGCAAGCAAATGTTCACTGTAGCTGGACTTAGGGTTGGCCAATATGACGGCCATCAGTTTTTGCCACACCGCTTACACCATGGCAATTATCTATTTAATATCTCTGGCTGTATTAGGTCATTGAGAACATTGTTGCAAATCAATGAGTGGGACTTGTTTGTGATAGTATTGGAATTTTATGTGGCTTTTGCAAAAGTATTCCATTCACTCGATTAGCTGAAGACGGACGATCCTGTCTGGTATTTTATCCATAAACAATTTTTCAATTGATTCTCTATGAAATGTACTCTATTACGATACATATTGATAATGTAATATAAAATTACATATGCTGTGATAGAGGATTTTATCCATATGGGCCACCCCTAGCTGATGCAGAATGATCCGGAATATCTTCTTACAGCTGCAGCTCAGATGTTTAGAAGCGAAGGCACAAAAAACATCTAGCAAAACCATACTTTGCAATGTTTATCTAGTAGGACTTGAAATACATATAATTGACAATACTTGATGTTGTCCATTATCTGAATCAGTTTCTAATAACAGGAGACCTTTCCAAGGCCATTGCCTCAGGATGGTCTGTACTTTATTTATTCCATCACTCATTTGTGTCCTATTAGGCAAGACTTCCAGTCATGATAGCAACATAGTAGTTATACAAAACACGATTAGCTTTAAAATTTTCTGAGGCATGCCTTAATTGTATGCATAGGTTTATGTGGCTCGGCTTATGAATTCTAATCATTGCTCTCACCTCGTGTTTAAGCCAGAATCCACCACAGTTGTCGCCAGACAAATACTGCTCTCTAAATACGGCTGGTCCCCAGAGACTAGTTGAGTCTTGACAGATCATAAGAGGAGGGGTTCTCCTCTGCTGCTCTCTGCAGACCTAAATCTAAGACCTAAGCCTTGTATAGTATCACACAGCGAGCGCGCGCACACACACACACACACAACCACCCACCCACCCACCCCTAGTTTCCTCTCATTTGTTTTGCTGTCTCACTCAAACTGCTGTCATCTCATGACAGTTTTGAATGAAGTTGTATCAATCACAGTGGTCAAGTGTGACAGTTTAATCAATAGAGTAAGTTTTCCCAGAGATTCCCATTATTTTAAAATTAGAGGACATGTGCCGGGGGAGGCAGGGCCACGGTTGAGGAAGTGGTGGGTGGGCTTATAGCTGTCAAGCTAGGCTGTACATAAACACAGGACTAGAGAAGCTTCTGAAGTATTAGCCCTTAACCAAGTGAGAGAGAATTGGCAATAAACACAGGTTGCTGGACTGGCAAATCTGTCAGCGCCAAGGTGGACATCTCAGATAGTCTTGGCTCTGTTGGAGTATAAATGTTAAAAATGACTAGTTGAAAGGACCAGTGAACCACACCATACGGATGCCAGAGCGCAATCATGCCCAATAAGGTAGTCCTTACTAAAATGTCAATAGCTTTCCACAGGATCCAGAGTCTAGGGATTTCAGCAGGACACCCAGGGAGACGGAATTTTATTGCTCTCCAGTGCCTACAAATGCATCAAAGCGGCTCTTTTTTTGTTGTGCTGAGCTTCTTTGTGGTAAAATCATTTGACAGGTGAAGGTTTCAGATGTACAATGTCAAACCAAACAAGGTATTGGATCATAGTCATAGTTCATTCAGTGAATGAGTTACTTTACAGTCACAGCACAGACAAAGACATGTCTCTTCTCTACTTAACAAACACTAGAGGCTACTGGGAAGAGTAAAACCATAAAGTGCCATATTATGGAAAAAAATCACTTTCTGGGATTTGCAGTGTTAATTTGTGTCTCTGGTGCTTCCACACATACAAACTTGGAAAAAAAACTATCCATGGTGTTTTGCGTAAGATACAGGCTTCTGAATGTCCTCTGCCTTCAGTCTCCGAATGAGCTGTTCAAAATCTGCACGGCTTTCTACGTCACTAGCGGAGACAAGGTGGCTAACCATAGCACATGCTAGCGTTCTAGCTTGTTCTCCATGGCAAAACACTGCTACAGCACATAGTACTTCCCCATAATCTCCAAAATAACTACTTCCATGTCCCCGTTCTGCAGGTATTCCACAAGTGGCCCTCGTTTAGAAGAAGTCTCCCAGCTAATCCTGCCTTATTAGTTATCTAGCTGATGGTATCTTACCTAGCTACTGCGCATGTGACTCCCAACAAAGATAGTAAAGAAGTGAGATGTCTCACACTGTAGCTAAAACGAAGATATAAACATTAGAGTTGGGCAGTATCCAAATTTTGATACCGTCAAACCTCCCTATTTATATACGGTATTACCGTGACTAATTAAAAATTATGACAAAAGGCTCAGACGGCGTCATAATTTTTGGCTTGTGCCTACACCATTCAGAAACTGGATACCAAACGCTAATACTGAAACACCACTCCCTTCTCATTAGGTTGGAACCTGAAATGCTGCAAAGCCTGCCATCTCCCCCCCCCCTCTCTCTTTCTTCTCCACACTGTCACGTAATGACATTCACATATAAGCATTGCATTTTTTTAATGACGGTATTGAAACTGACACTGTTATTTTTAAGACCCTGCGGTATACCGTATTGCTGCATTACGCCAAAGCCTATACCCTACTAAACACACAGGGTGAAAACAGGATCTGCAGCAATGTGCGGTACAAAAAAGGTGTTTTTTTTTTATTTATTTTTTTAAATGAAACCATGAAAGATTATTCTGGTACAACCTCAAAATACAATTATGAACCTGAAAATGAGCATAATATGAGTGCTTTGAAGAAGTAAAAGGGATGTACTTAATCCAATATGAAGTTCATCCATCAGCTCCCCTGACCTTATGTGTTTAGTCTTTCCAGGGCATCATTAATAATGACATCTACATTAATAAAAAAATATTTGCCAGCAGCTGTCTGAACAAAAATCATTCTAATACCCTAATACTACAGCGTCAGGCTGAGAGCTGGGCATTTGGGAGAACATTAAATACCTGAGGCTAGCAGGAGAAATGGTAACTGTTGGAAGGTACTGAATTGTATATTGGCCTTCCTGTGTCAGGTTTATAGTGGCACAGTAACCCACTTATCATGTTTAATGGAAGTATTGTCCTTTGGGGAATTTAATTTTGCTTTTCTTTGTAGAAGTGTAATTAGTGATGTGCTGTGGGGCTTTCAATCTCCTCAGCGTTCATCTCATAAAGTTGAAAATTCCTCCCCTGTTGGCTGGTCAGAGGTTTTTATCGTGACTGTTGAGTCTTATGGCCGGTTTTTTATGACTCTGCTAGTGACGGGCCATGTTGGCTAAAGATGGGAAGGAGTTCTCTGCATTACATGCGGCACTACCACTCAGCCTGTCGGCACTGGCTATGGTGGTAAAACTAATTTACATTACATTTAAAATTAGTCGTTAATGGTGCATTTCAAAACTGGTACTTGTAATGATTATGAAAACAAAACATTGACTTCAGATTGAAAAGAGTAAAGTAACAGAAGCGTTTTACTTAGCCTTTTCACCTCCATAAAGAACCCTCACACACATGGTTGTCTTACTGAACACAATTTCAATACCTTCTCCTTTTCATGGTATGGCTTCTGAGACCAGTTCCATTAAATCTATATTCTAATAGCATTTTTCCACTGCTGGTAATAGCTCAGCTCGCCTCGACTCAACACACTGTGCGTCCGGTTTCCATTGCAGATTTAGTACCGCCTCAGCGTGGCTGTCACCATAGCTACGCATCCGGAAATTGCGACTCACAACAGCTACACATCTTCTTTTTTACTGTCTGTAATGCTACACACAATGGAGCACGTCAAAGGTGTGGTTTTTTTGATTCTCGGCATGTTGCTACTTGCCACAGCCAGAAGAAAATTTTGGTTTCAAAAGAAGCTGAAGGCAGCAACAAAAATCAATGCTGAAAAAACAGGAGAGTTTGGGAATTCCTACGGAGTTCAGACGTCGACATGACTATTGTTCGCCGACACAAAAGGGTAAGTTAAGTTTTCTGGTAACATTTCTGGTAGCTAACATTTGCATGTGTTCTGGGTCACAGTCAGTATTTACTATACGCTATATAAAGTACATGACTTTTAGCAACCATGATTACACACTAAGATATGTATGCTGTGTACTGTTTGCGTTTCAGATCATTCAAGCTTTGCAAAATCGCCGCCGCAGACCGTCTGTTTGGGCGTTCAACTGAGTTGCCAAGTGGTGGGATGTTATTGTTCCTGGTTCAGAACTTAAGAATGTCCAAAGAAACATTTACCTACCTATACAACAAAATGCGTCCAGTGATTGAGAGACGGGACACAACCTTCTGCAAATGTGTACCGCTAAAGAAGAGATTGGCCATGGCATTGTGGAAGCTTGCCACCAGCACCAAATACAGAACTGTTGGCCATCTTTTTGGAGTAAGCATCACAACTGTGTGCCGGTGTCTTCAAGAGTTTGCTGCTGCTGCAGAAATGTTGTTGGTGCCAGAACTAATTTGTTTCCCAGACCAGGAGAAGTTTGCAGAAATTGCTGCCTACACTGAGAGCAGATGGGGGATCCCGCAATGTGTTTGTGCTATTGATGGATCACACATACCCTTCATAGCACCACAAGAGAACCACTGCGAGTATTTCAACCGTAAAGGTTGGCATGCCATCATCCTTCAAGGTGTCGTTGAACGTGTTTGCAGGACTGCCTGGCAGCTTCCATGATGCTCGTGTTTTGAGACTGTCCCAGTTGTGGGAGTTAGCAAGCCGTGGCAACTTCTTTCCTTCTTCCACCAGGAACATGGGTGGGGTTAATGCTGGCTACTACATCCTGGGGGATTCTGCCTATCCCTTGCAGAACAAGCTCTTAAAACCATTCAATGACACTGGACGGCTCTCAGCAGAACAGCAGATTTACAACAAGAAAATCTGCAGGACACGGGTTGTTGTTGAAAATGCTTTTGGTAGACTGAAGGGAAGGTGGTGTTGCCTTATGAAAAGAAAACTGTGATGTACAACTGGTGAACTATATTGTTCTGACCTGCTGTGCTTTGCACAATCTTTGTGAGACTCATGGAGAGGCTTACAATGACTGGGATGCATCTGGGACAGCAGAGCCGGTGGTGACACTGTCACAGTGGGCAGAGGAAGAAGGCAAGGATGTACGGGAGGGTTTGATGTGCTACTTGAATAGCTGAATAAAAACCTTTCTTTGATATAAGTGTCAATATTGGAAAAGACAAAAGAATAGCAATATAGAACCATCTATTACTTTTTAGCAAATGCAAGAATGCAAAGAACAAACATATACATATACATTTGTAAATGTAAGTCAGTGTGCAAAGAAAAAGGTGGGGTGGTAAGTTTTGAGATGCTCCATACATACAAAATATAGGAGGTAGCTATGGTGTAATGGTATTAAATGTAAAACATTGCACAGTATGTTAGTGGGACAAAGTCTGGGGATGGGTTTATCCATAATGGTGTACTGTCTATTCCAGGGGTGGAGGAACAGGGTCCGCTTGCTGTGCATGGTCTGCACAAGCTGTCTCAGAGTACCAAGGAAGGCCTGATTGAAGGCAGCAGTTGCTGCTATCTCTTCCCTTCTCAAGGCTGCTTCCTGCTCTCTTGCCCGGGCTGTGTCTTTGAACACCATCCGGAAATGGCGTTTACACTGTTCGAAATGGCGCTCACGCTGCTCCTGATACGACTCATGCGTGTCCCTCAGGAGAACCAGGTGCTCCTGCTTCCTCGGTCGTTTCCGACAAAAGAAAATGGTATTCATATTGGAGCTTGCAAAAACTCAAAAATATTGTATGCAAGTATATTAATTTAAGCACAGAGAATAGACTCCCAGACTACAGACTAGGAGAGTTATCTTTTTCTGTCAATATGATGCTAAACTGGTTGCCTTTGCACACAGAAAGTTAAATCAGCATGTCTGTGTTGTCTTCAGCTATCAGACATCTCATCTTCATGACATTCAGTTTTACATGTGAGGTCAATGCGTTTGCTTTTTAAAAAAAAAAAAGTAAAAAAACAGCTGCACAATAGTGCTCCTAATGCTGTGTCTACCGTGCATGTTTATGCAGATATCTTGGGTGCTTTATGTGCCATGTACTTTTGACTGCACAACATAACATTTCCCGTGTATGAAAAGTTACGTTCCTCTCAGATTTTCAATCATTATATACTAACCGGTAGCCCGAGTTGCAGGTGACGACGCTGCCCGTGCTGGAGTTGCCGGGGTCGATGCTTCTTCTACCCGTGTTGGAGTTGCTGGTGCCCAAGAGTCGTCAACAGGAGTAACTGAATCCTCTAAGTTTGTCGAAAAGGAATCTTGAATGTTTACCCTCATGTTGCATTTTTGTAACTCCAGGCTGTATTACAAACGTTTTCACCTCAAGCTCATAGGGCTATAACGTTAGCACTAGCAGCGAGCTACAACTAGCAGTGATAGCATTAGCTTATTGTTATCTGCTAATGTTTTACACAAGTTTATGAGTAGCCTAAACTATCATGGTTGTTAGATGAGCTTAACAATAGCCCGCTAACTTCAACAAAACTTTCAAGCAGTGTGCCTACAGACGTTGAAGTTAAAAACACTTACCATCCTCCATCATGGACTCCAACAGAGTCCATTTGGTCAAACCACTTCCAATTTTTTTCTGTTTGAACTACTCCGGCCGTTGTGGTCCTTGATGGCACGATAGTCACTTTTGAGCTTTTTCAGCTTCTCCTTGCACTGCTGGAAAGTGCGGTTGTAGCCATGTGAGGACATCAGTTCAGAGACCTGTTAGTATACCTTCTCTTTCCGTGTCGCCCCATCTAGCTCTCACTGGATCCGCTCATCCACAACCAGAAACACAAACATCTTCACCTCATCGGTTGACCACGGCGTTTTTTTGCGGCTTTTCATAGTGAATAGTTGAAAAGTGAGAATAGTGCAGAGAGTATATAATCTGTCGGTGTCTGGCTAGACTTTTTTTTTTTTTTTTAAATGGCGCGTTTGTTCGGACACACTTCGCACTTGTTTGCTGATGATACAGGGATTAGTGACGATTCTCTCCAACCAATCAGTGATCTGCACGTCACCTTTTGGTATCGCCTCAGCTTGCTTGGAACCTCGACTGAGGTAGTACTAAAAAAAAGTACCTGGTAGCATGTCCCAGGGACTTTTTTTCATAATGGAAAACCAAAAAAGGCGATTAGCGGCGAGTCGAGTAAATACCACGCAGTGGAAAAACGCCATAAAATCACGGTGGTACCTATCCCTGGGGCCGTGAGTCTGAAAACATTATAGAGTTTGATGTTGTGTAATCCAATGAAATGCCAGCATTTCATTTAAAGTTTTTATGATCAGGTCCCAAGGAATCACAAAAAGGCAGTATAAAGTAATAGAATCAGCAGTGGCACAGACCTAGATAATTATGTTAAAACTCCTTTCACAACGTAAGCTTAAAAAAAAACAAAGCTTAATACTGTAAGACATGCATTGAAGGCTGCTGTCATTGAATTGCAAATTAATGGCTGTGGTGAACATGTGTGTGCTGTCCAGGACAATTTGTGTGATGTAATTAGATGTAAAATGCTTTTTAGCTGGCTCTTTAATTGACTTTTGGCTTGAGTGATTTGTGGCTATCAGGTTTTCCCTCGTGGCACGGCAGCGTCTTCGGTCAAGGCCACTGGATTATTTGTGAACACCTAAATCCAGTTTCTTGAGCTGGATTTCTTCAATTGCCTCTTCAGCTCTCTCTTTTGTGGAGGTGATTTCTATAACCATAAGAAAGAAATGCATTAAATTTTATATATTTTTTAAGTTAAGATTCCCTCTCTCTGGTGCTTTACTTGAAATACACCCAGACAGCTATTTAAACAGACTCCTATATTAAACATTCAGTTGAACACCTTTGCATAAAGTAATCCAGTAGTGTTATACAGCGTTGCTGACTACCTATCATCTCATATTCCAGTTACCCAGCACTGTATTTTAATGGCTGACATCTCAGGGCTGCAATTCAAGTGTGATTTATATCTTCTCAAGACATCAGTTACAATCACATCCAAGGATCTGACTTTGTGCTTGCTGGACAAGCATAGCTAATACAAAGGGCAGGCAGAAAAAGAGCGGTGTCACTTTCCCAATTTTTGTGTGAAATTTGAATCACAGATGCCGCAGGAGGGGTGGAGAAGGTTAGATAGACAGAGTAAAAGAGGGATGACGGAGCTCAGCATTGGTACGCAAGGCTGTGTCTCATCCTTAAACCAATTTCCTTCCTCAATACTCTGGGGAGTGGTCTGATTTGCACCGTTTCCTTTCTCTGAGTAAGTGTTTATCCTCCTTTTACAATTAGATCTCGCTCCCAGCTGCAGCATTAATCAAATAGCCAGACATATTCTCCGCATTTGGAGATTGAGGGAATGTGTCCTACATGTCTTCCACTGTGGTAACAGGCTGTGAAGCACTGCCTTTTGTTTAGTAAGCGTCTCACACATACTGTACACAGATTTGACAGGTGAAGAGTTTTGCAGAGAACACGGCAAAGGAGCCAGACTAAAGGTTATTTAGATATATGGCTCTGGGAAACATGCTTGTGACCTATTGATTATATTAATATTACTGTTATTTATCTTGGTTTGGCATTTTGCTGTGTGTTCGAAGCATAATATACATACATAAATGATAAAAGTTCTTGTCCTTTTAATGTAGAGATGTTTTTCTGGACCTTAAAGTAAAAAGGAAGGCAAAAGAATACTTTTGAATAGTTGTTTTTGAGAGTCAAAGAACTGTAAACCACTGCTGATAACAATTACTGTTTTCATTTAAAATATTATCACGGTGGATCACACCGAAACCGTGCGTATCCTATGACGTGCGTTTCTTGAAGTTGGAATCATGGCGGAAGGAGGAGATGACAGCGCTAAGGACATTTATCAGCCCTCTAACCGTACGTTTGTCTAAAGGAAGTCATTAATTTTCAATGGAGCGGCAAATCTGTCGGCGTCATGTTTTGGGCGTGTTGAGCATGTTGAGCGTCGGTCAGAAAGTTGACATTTTTTAACTTTATGGTAATGATCTCTGACTCTGATGCAGTGGCTAACGCCAGCCGCCAATTGGAATATAGACGTCCTTCGCGCTGACTGATCCCGGAGAAACATACAATATAAACTTTCGTTCCTACCAAAACATTTGTTCTGAGGACAAGCTCATAATCGCCGTTGCTGGGTTACCTATCGTTCATAATATAACGTTGTTTGTACATAGGGACCAGTTAACGTTACCTGCCGGTCATATTGTCTCTAGTGGTCCGCTCACAGTGAAGTCCTGCACGGGTCACTAGATTAGTCTCGCGGCTGCTAGTCTGGAGCTAACTGCTAACAGACCCTGCTACGACCAATTAACAATACAACTTCTGTCATTATATATATGATTTATAAAAAAGTTTCTAGTGTTAGTGTATTGGCCGTGGCTGCGTGTGCTTCTCCTGGTCAAACAGAGAACACCGCCACGCCAGAGAGGCCAAAGCGTCAAAAAGCTTCCCCGTACTTTTTGACAAGCGTCCTTGGTGGGGCGGTCAGAGCTTTTATGCAGCTCAAGTCGTAGGCAGTGGCAGTATGTACGTATGGTAAGAGGAGTAAGTCATGGGCATATTTTGGTTATTACAAGAATGCTGAAGGACAGTTGATTGAAGATAATTATCCCTTCTGCAAAACATGCAGAAAAAAAGTTGTTACTAAAAGTTTTGAACACATTTCAAAATCGTGATAATTTTGGTCACTATAACCGTGAGGTAAATTTTTCATACCATTACATCCCAAATAGAACTACATAATAGAGAAACCATGGACCTCATAGTTGATGCTTGCAGTATTGTGGGTGTGTGTTCATTCCTCTCTCTTCATAGCATAATGTCAATAGAAATCTACTACAATCACTTAATGTACTCTACTGACCCACTCTACATATGGGCTTTAAATGCTTTAATCGAAGAGCTGCTCATTTCTATTGGTGTTCTTTATAGGTAAGGTTAGTGATGATTTTCAAATGTACTCGGTGATTTGTGGCTAATTAGGGCGAGAGTTAGACCCCGAGTTAGACCTGCTCGGGGGCAGTGAGTTGGCCGGGGGTGAGGGCCACAATACACAGCGGGACCAAATCTCCTTTGTAGACAGGGAGCAAAGGCTATCTAATATAGTACAGGCCAGGTTACAGATGAAAGACAAGCTTGTAGTGTTGTCATTACTTTACAAGAGAGGATAGCAGCATTGTGGCATTTCTCAGAAAGAGATGCTGTATCAATTAAACAGTTTGCCTCTGTCACCATGGTTACCTGTGAAAGTTATGACATTCAACCAGGAACATGCATGAAAAACAATTTATTAGTCTAGAATTATTTCTGCGAGCCAGAATTAGTAGTGAAAGGAATGAGGTAGAGAAGATATAAGCTACTAATCAGTCTGTTGCTTTCCCTATGATGCTGCCTACTGCTGGTGTCACATGTTGATTATCATAAGCGAGACCTGCAACAACAACACCCCCAAAGCAGCACCTGGCTTATTATTCACTTGTATGGTATTCGGGTCAAATTGACCCATTTCAAATTTTTACAAGAAGAAAAATGGTACGAGTAAATTTGTATCTACCTGAAAATCAATTGCCTTACCTTATTTTCTGTGATAAACATGTATTCCTGGCTCAATTGAGAAACTTATTCTGGATATGACCACTTATGTTTTTTGTCCCTCTGCCTGGAATTGTTTATTCTGTATTTTCCCACTAAGAGTACTTGCTCTGCCAAATATATAAGCAGCTATTTTGCTGTTAGCCTAAATTATCTGCATCCAAATGGAAGTGGCTAATGTAGTCCTCAGGTGGGTAGTTACTTTATGTGCATTTCAATATTTAATGAGCTATATGCCAATGCTTCCAAAAGAGTCTCATAAAACTATGATGCAAATTAGTTCTTGTGGACAGGATTTATATGAAGATGATGTTCATCAGCCTGCTCCATAACTTTGAATCTGAGCATGGGCCAGTGCTAGATCGGTTTGTCGAATGGTTTAATGAGGCCTTTCTCATATTAAATGCCACCAAGACCAATGCTATGTTCATGGATTATAGGAAATCATCCCTCCCACCATCTCAGACTTTCATCAAAGGAACTGGCATTGAATTTGTAGAACATTAAAACTATTTGGGAACAGTCATTGATAAATATTTGGATGTGGTCTGTAAGAAGTGACATCAATGTTTGTACTTCTTCTTCCTGCTTCTGGTGAGAGCAGTCGTGTTTTTCCTCCTCTCCTCTCCTCTCCTCTCCTCTCCTCTCCTCTCCTCTCCTCTCCTCTCCTCTCCTCTCCTCTCCTCTCCCCTCTTATCTTAGCTTTACTCCTATTCTAGTTGTATACCTTGTCGTGTGGAACTTTTTCTCCTTTCTCTTTGTTCCCTGCCTGCTGTTTTCCTGGAACATTCAACATGGAATTGATTAACTGGTCACTCAGCGCTATTGAAGAGATTGTTTCACACAAGCATGCTTTACCGGGTGGGCCGATGTGCCCCAGTGGGTTATTCCCTGCAAGCTACGCTTGTGATTCCTGGGCGAACTGGCAAGCGGTCTGCCTGGACGCTCTCACTGTGGAAGACGTTATTTGGATTATTGGAGTTCTTTTGGTGGGACTCCTGATCGTTGGTCTTGGAGTCTCCCTGACCTATCGGAAAATTGGTAAGACAGCCGCCAGCAAATTTACCCACAAGCTGTCTGGGGAACTTAAAAAGTGCTTACTTGGAGTGATTGAGAGGATGAAGGTTTTACATCTGAGGGCTGACCAGGCCAGTGAACTGTCTCGTAACATCTCAGACAGGTCTGGGGAAGTGCAGAGGGCACTTCATGAATTGGATGCACGTATGACGCGGAGGACGAGTGGAATTGATTGACGGACATTGATTTGGTCAAATTTCGCCAAATCAACCTAAATTGGATTGAAATTGTGATCTATGCCCCCCTGCATCTGGACTACTATCTACTCCTGTGCATTGGCTTATCTCCTCAAGGACAAGGCTGAATGTACTGAACTTTCTAACAACTTGGACAGTCTGACGCTTCATATTACATACACACAATCACAACTCTCACTCCACACCATACATGCCCTCCTCCTAAGCCATATTGTGAAGGTGGCTGGTAAGGTGTAAGACCCCCAGCAAGGAATCAGCAAGGCCCGCTCTATATTAGACTGCACAAACCACCCCCTTCACTTTGAGTTTGAAACCCCCCCCTCATGCCGTAGATTCAGAGTACCCTGGTTCAAGAGCAATAGGAGTGAAAACTTTCATTCCCTGTGCAATATCTTGACTTCATGTTCACATTTAATTAAGAATGTTTAAAGATTATTGCTGCAGTATTGTGTACAATTCTGTTCTATATATTGTACAGGAAACATTTTTGTTTTTGTATTGTCTTTTCATTTATGTGTTTTAGCTTTTATTTATTAAGGTCAAATTTCCCATCTGGGGTAATAAACTGACTGAACTGAAAGGACCCAAACCAGCTATGTGCTAGTCAAGTAAATCTCAAATACAGTACAATATTCAGCCCTACATGCAATACTTGCTGTTTTTGGTCTTTTATCCACTAATATATAAGAAGAAAATACAGTATTATCAGACTTAGGCTATACTTTATACACTATTATACTATTATAAGTCGACGGCAAAACTAAGGCTCAGGTTAACAATATTCAGCATGATCTTTCATGGTTTTGAATTTACTACAGTTTTCCGAAGATAAATCAGTCAGGTTTTAGTCAATGTTAAATAAGTAAATAAAAAAAACATAATAAAATATTGATAGTACAAGCTGGGAGTTGAATTGAAGTTAAGAAGTTGAAGCTAAAGGCACATGGTTATTCATATCTCCAACCACAACACCTTTGTTTTGCACGTCTCTTCCAGTGTCCAACAACATTACTAATCCTTTAATGCTGAGAAAGGTGTATCTGTTGTATCATTCTTACTCGACAATATTTTTAAAGGCCCAGACTGGTGGGATGGCATTTAGACTAATGCATCGCCAAGACCAGTGCTTCTCTTATTCTGCTGTCAGTTTCCAAATTACTGCTGTCATGTATGTTGTAATGTTTGTAGGCCTGCAGTGACACCACTGAGCCTGAATGGACACAGACACAGGCGTAAACTCCACTGAACTGAGCTCGAAATGCTCTGAGTAAATCAACCCTCCATTGTAATGAGCTGCTGTGTAGGCTGACTTAATTAAAAGTGATGTTAAATAATTTCTCTGTGGTGATGGTGCCATGAACTTGACTCAGCCTCACAGCACGACCTGGTACTCTTGTCCACGCCTGATTTCAGTCATCATGTACACTTGAAAAGCTGTATTTATCAGAAAGGGAGTATTTATCTCGCCTAAGAAAACCACCCATGGAAACCACCCATAAAAATAAAATTTGGATTTGTACGTGTACCCCCTCCTTTCTAGTAACCCTCTACAAGTTGAGTGATTCAGGGTGATTGTCTGTCTGTATATCTGATAAGGCGGGGTGCAGAACAACAGAAAAATGAGGCTTGTCCTTTGAAACACTGCCTCAGCAGTGTCTGCTATCTTGCCTTGATTGCTCCGTGTTCCTCGAAGGCTGTGTAACATGGAAGACAGTTCAATATGAAAGTAGTGGGAGGGGAGCACTGTTGAATTCAGGGTTGAGTGGACTTGTCATGGGATCAGACACAGACACACAGTTTCTCCTAGAGATTGATTCCGTTACACAGAAATAGGCTTAGGATGAAGTCATATATTACAACATGATTCAACCTCATTAGAACTACTGCACACTGCTTCATGGACGATGCATCAGACATATCTTCAATTTAAAAGCAACCAATGGGATTTTTTTTTTAAGCATGATATGATAAACATGAGTCAAGTCTGTCTGTCATGCAAAAGGATCAGTAAATGTAAGCAGGGCTTTTTTAGTAGCAACTAAGCTTTGAAGAAAAATGGATTGTTTTTGTTTCAGCCATCAACTGAAAAATAACACAATACCACATTTAGAGATGTTGTAATTTATATGTCAAATATAAAAGAAAACAAGTATAAGTTGTCTAAAGAGAATCATTAAAAATCAACCAATATCTCTTAATACATAGATGCTTAAACGTAATTGTAGTTGGAAGCGTGTAATTTAATATTCTTTATCTTGTCACATCCCCAGTCAGCCAGTTCTCAAACAGCCCCCAGCCCCCATCAGCCAGTAGAACAGCAGAGTGCTGACAATGCAGCCGCCGTCACACTGCTTTTATAATAGCATACATCAAGCCTTAAACGCTTCGGCGAAACACTCAAACATCTGCGTGGGGGTAATTTTTGTTGCCCTATAGATTCTGCCAAGACAGACAGAGTGCAAAGTAATAGGTGTGCAGCAAAGTGAAGAGCGCACACTGTTTCTAGTGGCAGCAGTGATTTTTGGACTTTGATAATCAGCGACTTGGTGGCATCTGTAGAGGCCTCCTGCTTTTGCTCTTGCCCCAGGCAATGCAACTAACTTGAAGTGCTCCAGTATGTAGAATGCTTTTCAAAGGTTTCTAATGTAAATACTTCATAGCATGCGAGTGGCCCTATGAATATGTGATAAGGATACAGGCACCAATTTGAATTAAACGTTACACGCAACCATTTGCATGAATTTGTGTACTTTATTTTAGACAAAGTCACGCCCCTTTGACAGCATGTGAATAACAGCAAACGTCTGACTGCATCTTGGAATGCATTCACTTTTATGCCACCTGGTTTTATCTATTTTAAATTAGGTTTTAGTGGGGTGTGATAGTGTTTGTGAAATGTAATGTTTTGTAGCAGTCAGCCATAGCCATAGTGGCCACCTGAACTGCACTGGTGTGCAGTGTGACAGCTGCACTGGCAGTCGTCACTGCACATCATAGCTGATGTGTTGAACTCAGTGCCCATGACTGCAAAAATCTCTGGTTAATTGACCTGCAATAACTCCGGTCAGTGGCTCATCTTTGCCTCCCTGCATGGTCAAGCAAGTCCGAATGTATTCTGAAAAGCTGGTGTTGCATCCATTTATACACTTTGTCAGGATGTTGTTTTTTCTTTTCATCACACTTGTTCTGTTCCTGGTTTATAAAAAAAAAAAGCCTCTACTGGGGAACAGTAATGCAGTACAACTCAAAAGCTAATTAGCTTGTACCACAATAAGCGTAGGTCTGAAAGTAAAATGGATGAGTTCCTTTGAGTTCTGTCAGTTGACATGACAACCATGCTCCGCAATAAGAACACATCTGTTTAGCTCCTTGTTAAAATGTCTCGTAGTGTTGAAGGTTTGTTGTTTCATCCCACAGCCAGACCTGTACGTCTAAAGAATCAGCTAATTCAAATTTCCCATAAGACCGTTCAATTAAAATGGAAGCTGTACTTGTACTGTGTCGTTTGTGTTTGCAAGTAATACACTGCTTTTTAAAATGTACCAACACCCAACAGGAAGTGTTTGCTGCTCAGAGGACAGTGGTTGTGTTTGTGTCCTGCTGCAGCGCACAATGCACTTTATCACTGAGTATTTCATGAATGAGGTCCATTGTGGGTTAGTACATCATTTCCATGGACACTTTAATTATTATTTCTTCTAACTGCAGAGGACACATACAACCAAGCACCCATTAACAAAGGAGTTAAATCATGAGCAGACTAGATGTAAAACACACTACTGGCCAATTAGCTTCTCCACCAGAGTGTGATCCAAGGCTTTACACCACACTGCCTCTGGCACTCTCTCGTCCTGTTCAGAGTTTTGTGAAGTCCAGATTCTTACCCCATGTGTCCTGGAACTGGCTCCGTCTTACTCTTTTGTAGCCTTCCAGTTTCAGACTGACAGTGATGCATTGGTTGCTGTTGGCAAAATTAGATAGATAAATACAAAGAAATCTGTAACACCCCAACCTAGAGTCCGTGTCTCACTTATTGATCGGGTCATGCACCAGTAGAGCTCAATTTGCCTCGACTAAAGTACATTTTGCTTTTCTTGAGGATGACCCTGAGGATTTATAGACAATATAAACACAACTTCACAGCTTATATTGTGTACATTACAGGTACACAGAGGGAAGATGCAAAGAAAACTGTCAAATGTCATCTCCCAGTAAATCTTTCATGAAACAGTAAGATGCGTATTCACAGTGCTTATTCATATTTATCCATCTTATTCTGAGCTCTCACAGAAAGACAATTGTTGGCATGAAATGTGGCGATGTGCAATTCTTTCATAGCAGCTTTGCTGCCAAAGCCCAGTAGTGTTTAAACTGGATCGTAGCAAAGCATGGAGTGATGGATGTATTGAGCTGCTCTTTTTCACTGTGTGGTTATCACATTGCCCCAGCGTAAAAAATCCTCAGGGGCACAAATTGTCACATACCATTAAGTGAAATGTAATGTTAGCAAGGATATTCATCCTAAAATGAAAACAAATTGTAGAGGATGTAGCTTAGGAGATAGAGGTCTGGCTATATATACAGGACATGTATTATGAGACTGTAATTCCCATCCTAAAGTGTAGAATAGAAAGCAGAGGGAAGGTAAGAGAGAACTTTGACCTAGAGAAGTGCCAAATGAGTCATCTTTTAATGTTACCTGCCACGGTGTAGAATCGACTTTTCCTCTTTTAAATGAATTACACGCTGAACCATAGAAAATCACTAAACTGAAAGTGCATCTTTCAACCATTTGTGTTGCATCACATGGTTCTTTAATCTCTGCTATATATATCGATGCAATGAGAACAGATCACTGTATTCTCACTTAAAAGCTCAAACCGCTGCATCTTATCTGGAGGGTGTACTCACTTTTTCACAGATTTAAGCACTCTGGACTCATCTGCATTTATATAAGCAACCGTAAAAGCTGGTTTTTGGTCCTTTTTGCTTCCCTCATCCTTGGACAGTCTTGAAGAACAGGAATAGAATTGAGATGCTGGCATAGGCTACTTACTCGACGGAGGCAGCAGCTGCATAAACAATGCTTTATTTCATATCCTCCTAATGTTTATTCACTGGCTCCCATTCGTACACTGATAGTGCTGAGTCACACCCTCATGTGCATGTTCTCTAATTATTCTGTACCATAGCAACTGTGACTTAGCAATTGCTAAGCCTCCTCCATTTAAGAGGTTTAGGAAAATGTCATTTTTCTCTATTTATCCTTTCAAACTCATGACATTATGAAGTAAAATCTACCCATCTCTCCATGAACCCTAACCCACAAAATCCCATTTGTGATATGCTGATTTAAGGTCTTTTAAGTTGGTCATTAAAATTCACTTGTTGTAAATGACTTGTACTTTCATGTAAAATATAGAAAGTACATTGTTTCATTAAGGTGTAGGCTATTAAAATGTAGTAAGAGACTCATATCTGATGTCCTTCCTGCACAACCATGCAGCACTGTCTGCAGGAGAGCCACTATGGATTCTGGGCTCTCTGACAACTAGTGACACACTCTCAGCTCATGTGTCTTATACCACATTGAAAATTATGGTAATGTGTGAATATCACAATGTTGGGATTCTAGTCTTTAACTGTCTTACATTACACTGCTACACAACTGAGTTTCTTATAGAAAGCCTTATGCCCAACCGTGCTGTCATGTCAATGTTGTTAAAGTAAAAAAAAAAGGTGCTTTGTGCACATGACATTTTTTTACAGCTTTGGAATCTGACTGAGGCTATATTATATTAAGTATAAAAAAGTGGAATTTGTTTGAATATTATTGATGTTTACACAACTGCTATATAATTGCAGCCCAGCCAGAGACCATACAGATGAGGCTTTGTGTTCTTCCTATTTTATTGCGCCTACTTACTAAAGCATGATAAGCACCAGAAAAGCACTCTCTGTAGCCGTGAAGTTTTGGGCTCTCACAGATGACCAGCCCAGCTGCCATAGCTGGTGTTATTGATGGGCTGTCGCTTCCACTGCACAAGCCAATCATTGCTAACCTGGACAAGGCTCATTTAAAAGCTTTTATTTCTTTATTCTCACGATGCAGACGTTTTTAAACAACAATAGGCCTATGTCACACTTCCTGCTTCCGGAATGCGAAGTAGGGAATAAGAACCTCTTTCGCCATAAGGATTTAGATTATCAGGATTTTAGATTATCATCATCGGATAGATTATCCGAGGTAGACTGACCACGAGCTACATGTTTGTGAAATGAAAGTTTCTGCTCCTGTAGAAGCTAGAAGTCTGTATGAAATCAACCTTGAAACATGTTTTGTCCGATCGTATGGAGAAAATCTACACTACCCACAATCCTAAACTCAACAGCAACGTCTCTGATTGGTCCAACTCGCTGTTACCATAGAAATGGTTACCAAAACCGCGAACAGCTAGAGCAAGCTTCTACCATTGAAGTCTATGATGGTTTCTGTACACAGTCAGTAGCTCAGTCCCTAGGGAGTTTGCTTGGGAACCGAAGGATCGCAGGTTCAAGTCCCCATACGGACCGAAGTACGGAGTGTGGATTGGTAGCTGGAAAGATGCCACTTCACCTCCTGGTCAGATGCTCTTGAGCACTAACTGCTCAGGGTGCTGGTCCAGCACTTACAGCCCACACACTCTGACATCTCTCCATTTGTGCATGAATAGGTCCTGAACAACCTGTATTTCAGGCCTGTATTAGAAAATACTGGCATTAGCATTGTTGTCAGAAAAGATACAGTGGGGCTCCTCATAATTTTTTGTATTAATGTGCATAAAGAAGAAATCTCCAAAAGGCTTAAAATGACATTTGTATAATATGTCACAAAAGGTTAGATTTTATTTCCATCATTTACTTTCAAAATAAAAGAAGAAAAAAAATCTGCAAAAGTTTGGGCACCCTGCAGAGTTTCTAGCATGCACCGCCCCCTTTGGAAAGCTGAGACTTGACAGTGTCATGGATTGTTCTCAGTCATCGTCTGGAAAGACCAGGTGATGTCAATCTTAAGGTTTTAAATGCCCAGAATCATCTGACCTTGCCCCAACAATCAGCACCATGGGTTCTTCTAAGCAGTTGTCTAGAAAACTGAAACTGAAAATAGTTGAAGCTCACAAAGCAGGAGAAGGCTAGAAGAAGATGGCAAAGCTTTTTTGAGATGCCAATATCCTCTGTTTGGAATGTAATTAAGAAATGGCAGTCATCAGGAACAGTGGAAGTTAAAGCAAGATCTGGAAGACCAAGAAAAATATCAGACAGAGCAGCTCGCAGGATTGTGAGAAAAGCAAGTCAAAACCCACGTTTGACGGCACGATCCATCCAGAAAGACCTGGCAGACACTGGAGTTGTGGTACACCATTCCACTATAAAGAGATACTTGTACAGTTATGGTCTTCATGGAAGAATCATCAGAAGAAAACCTCTTCTACGTCCTCACCACAAAAATCAGCATTTGAAGTTTGCAAATGAACATAGAGACAAGCCTGATGCATTGTGGAAGCAAGTTCTGTGGACCAATGAGGTTAAAATAGAACTTTTTGGCCGGAATGAGCAAAGGTTTTGTTTGGGGAAGAAAGGGAACGGAATTTAATGAAAAGAACCTCTGTCCAACTGTTAAGCATGGGGGTGGATCAATCATGCTTTGGGGTTGTATATCAGCCAGTGGCACAGGGAACATTTCAAGAGTAGAAGGAAAAATGGATTCAATAAAGTGTAAGCATATTTTGGACGCTAACTTGATGCCATCTGTGAAAAAGCTAAAGTTAAAGATAGGATGGCTTCTCAAATGGATAATGATCCTAAACACACCTCAAAATCCACGGTGGATTACATCAAGAGGCGTAAACTGAAGGTTTTTGCCATGGCCTTCACAATCTCCTGACATCAGCATGATTGAAAATCTATGGATAGACCTTAAAAGAGCAGTGCGTGACTTTTGGAAGGAAGAATGGGCAAAGATACCTCAAACAAGAATTGAAAGACTCTGTCTTTAGGTTAACATATAAATTGTGTCTAAACAATGAGCAAACATTACTACTTTGCTTTTTGTGTAGCACCGAGAATAGGAAACAATTGTCAATAATGAGAGTGGCTGTTTCCCGTGTTACAAGCAAAATGGAACAAATATCAGTTACACCGAGGGCTCGTTTTATTAGACTTAACCTCTGGTGACCTGTCAAACCCCAACGTTAGAGATGTATGTGGGAGAGGGTTAACTAAATAATTCAAATTCAAGTAGCCAGAGTTTTTGTCAAAATTGGTGATTAAAATGATGGACATCTATCTGTGCTTCAACTGACCTTCTCTGTGGTTCATATCTAGGGATGCAAATCTTTTATTAATAGTTGGCAGACTTAACAATCAATTATTAAAGAAGTTATTGGATACGTTGGACATTTTTCATGAAAAAATCGTTTTAACCACTGACATGAAATATGTTTGATGCAAAATCTGATTAGGCCGATGTTACATTAGGAGTTAAAAGAACAAGTAAACACAAAGTTACTAGAATGATAAACCAAAATAATGACTTCATCCGCAGCCCTAATCAACATGATGGAGTGATGTGGTGTTCACTGTAGCTAATGTTAGCCCTGCTGGAGTTGAACAATACTGTCACACTGACTTTATCTGTCTATTTAAGGCCACCGCTAAAATGTGTTTATACTCCAAAGTTTGACACACTGCTTCTAGCCTGCGTTTACCGAGCCACTGATTGGTTAACGCTGTTTAAAATGCTGGTGCACTGTGCTTCAGATGGTACCGCCCTTAGTGACTTTTTTTCTTCCGCTGAGGGCAGGGAGGTGCGTTTTTGTTTTACAGATTTTGTGCGAATACACTTGTAACTCAGTCTCAATACAAAGTAAGATTCTACACCTAGTGACGCAACCGCATGCTACCACAAAAGTGCACACACTGTTTGTTTTCTGCATTATTTGTTGATGTGTTTTTGTTTGGTTAAATTATTGTCGATTAATCATTCACATCGATTCAAAACACATTCAGAAACAGCTGAAAATCAGTGCACATCAGTAGGCTGTATTTATTTTAGTATGTTAGGCTTTTCCAGGTATAAGACTGAATTTCAAGATCATAGTGCATAGTTTCTGTCTCCCCAATGAGGACTTCTAAGTAATAACACTGTCGGCACAATCACAGCCTTTGGTGATCGCGCGTCAACCCCACCCCTCCTCCACATAGTTGCCAGTAGCATTTATCCCGTCAGATCAAGGACACGGATTAAAAAAACACAATGGACTCTTCAGAAAGGTCTGTGTAATTGTGTCCTTTTCTTCTTCATAGATGAACGCTGCTGTAAAACGCATCACTCGAGCTGCTGTGCGCGAATGTTGCCAGACCGCACCATTTTGTAAACCTAGCCACACTGAGAAATAAAGAGAGTTGTGGAGCTGATAGGCCTAATAAATTTGTATCAACCCCTCTGTCAATGGCTTGAATAAAACGTTCATTCATATAAAATAGTGCAATTTAGCTTAGAGTAGTTTACGGTTATTTTTGTGCAGGCAGTATGGCTGAAACTACAATCTTGACTGGTAATTAAATGCACCACTGGAGACAAAAATATTCAGGCAAAGCTAGTGCAGTTATTTGGTGTACACTAAATAATAGCATTGTTGACACTTCTTAAATGCAATAAACTCTCCAGAATTCAAGAAAATGGCCACAAAAGTATTCAGTGTGAACATACCCTTGCGCCTTATGGCTTTGAGTATCACCTTGTCTGTTTCAAGAGCTTCCTGTTGTTGACGATCCCCTGAAAATGTCCTCTTTTCCTTCACTGACTGTCTTATCTTGTTTGTCACTGCCCATTCTCTGAGCTCGACTGTGTATTCTACACACACACACACACACACACACACACACACACACACACACACACACACACACACACACACACACACACACACACACACACACACACACACACACACACTTTTTTTCTTCTCCTGCCCTCGCCCAAGGGTTTGGTTTGATTCATACCCTTTGTCAGAGTTTGAGTGGGTCTCAAAGAAATAATGGTGTGACTTCTCTGGAAGTGTGGCGCCTTCCTTAATTGGTATCTTTTCTTGCATGTACATTACATTCGCCCTTGTTCACTTGAAATCACACATCAAAGAATCTAAAAACTCAACTCTTTCTGTGTAAACCTAAAGTTCATACCACTGAGGTCCTGATAGGAGCTGCACATCCAAAAATTTAAGAAAAGGGGAAGGTGAAAACAACAAATTAGAGCCAGCCAGCGTTATATCTGCAGTACACCTAGTGTACACAGCAAGAATTTCATAATTACTTTATATTATCTCTAAAACCTACATTAATCACATCAGTGTTTTATGGGGATAGGAATCTGCTAGTCACGGGTCGGGGCATGCATGCATTGTTTGGTTCATTTTAGACTTTTTTTTTTTTTTTTTATAGCTTAGAATTGATTCTCTGTTACTCACGGAGTATGATGTTTATTGCACACATGAACCATGACAAAACAAATTGGCAGTACCAAACATAGATTTTTTTTTTACATAGATATTGCACATCACCACAAGCCTGTAAACATAGAGGCTTCAATGAAGGGAAGGGAGAGCATTGCGGTGCTTGGGAACACTTTAAAACCTATTTTATACAGTCTGTTTGATGCATTTGGTAAAATTAAATGAGAACCAAAGTCCTTAAAAACATTTTTTGACTTTGACATTTTAAAATCAAAATAATTTAAAAATTAAATCATGAACAGGGTGAATCGAGATTGTGATTTTTTTTTTTTTTTTTTTATTATGATTACTCGTGCAGGCCTTGTGCACGTGTCAGTCACTCTTGACCTACTGTATGAGAGCATTACACACAGCCAGCTTTTTTCATCTGCAACTCCACTGCTTGACTCATGTTATCTGACGATGACTGTACACAGTAAATTCCAAACTGTATTTTTCTGGCAGAGGAACATGAAAATATACCCCACATGTGGAAAAAATCTATTTGAGTTTATAGTCAGAATTAAGGCTGAACGATATTGTGTTTTACCATCGACATCGCGATGTGCGCATGCACGATAGTCACATCGCAGGACTTTGCGATGTTGACGCTAATCCTTTTTTGCTGCTTGATAGAAAAGTAAACTTTCACCGTTCTCCTTTTACATAAGTATTACCATCCAACCCTTCCCCTTTAAGACAGGTAGCCATGCAGGCAATGTGTGTAGGTGACGTTAGTCCGACAGGGGTTTATTGTTATGGGAAGTGAGGCTCTCCGTGTGTAGTAAAGTCCCGTAGGCAGTAGCTGCCGCTGACACAGTGATGCGCATATTTTTGATGGGAAGTCAGTGAAGCTACAGTAGTCAGTGTTTTATGTTCGCTGCAAATACGAATTAAATCACCTGATTAATGCAACATAATCACAACGTCTCCCGGCCATTTTCCCCCACAGAAAGCTGCTACCAGCCAGGCTAAAGCTAATATAGTTAGCCTAAAGAAACAAGGGGTCCGTCTGTCCCAACTAACGTTACGCTTCGGAGCCGCGACACTGGAAACGTAACACTAATCTACTACAGAAATATGTGTCTGATCTAACGTCATTTACTTATTTAATTGTTCCTGGATACACAGTTTGCTAGTGCGCGTGACGTGCAAGTCTGATCAATTTATCAAAGAAACGAGCTGGCTCTGCTAGTTGACCACAACCTGAAATTTAGAGGAAGCAACATGCAGTCACTGTCATTCACGTTAGCTTGGATTGATTATTATATGAATACAATGGTGTCATGCTAGTCAACCAGCGTATTTCTACCTAATTAACCTCTCCAAAACTACTTCAGAAGAGTAACGTTAGTCACAGCGCTTACTTGCTTTGGTGTTTGTAAAGCATTAAAGTTCAACAAAGAATGGTTCACATTAGAAAAGATCCTTTTTCATTTTTTTCTTCTATGTAGATGCATCCCTCTACAAAATCAGCGCAGTAGTCGAGGATGATTTATTTCCAAATAGAGCTATTTATGTCATCTTTTAAAAATTACTTTTTCATTCGGCAATATATATCATAGGGGAAAAAAATATCGCAATGTCTGATTTTTCCAATATCGTGCAGGCCTGGTCAGAATTCTGAGAATAAAGTCAGAATTCTAAGTAAAAGTAAATCATTTTTTACGTAAAAAATTCAAAATATTTCAGAATTCCAATATTTTTTCACATGAGGCCCTAATCCTCTTCCGTAAAAATACAATGAACAGAGCAGTTATTATTCTAATGTGACTGGTCACATGCCCTCTAATATTGAGGAAACAAGATTTTTCTGTACTACTTAAGGCAAATATATATAGGGTGCTGTATTTATGTAGTCAATGCCTCAGCCCCTGGAAACCACAATGTCTTTCTTAAAGAACACCACACTTAACATACTGTATATTTTGTTAACAATTGCTGTCTGACTAGAATCTTGAATGAATGATCCTTCTGAAAGCTGTTTTGTTTTCACTAACCCACACACCAGACATGGCCACTTAAGTGAGATATCTAAACACAAGGAGAGGTTTGTAGGAAGACAAGTAATCTCATAAAATAATTGAATAGATATTTATAATTAAATAAATATCTTCCCAAGCTGCTGCAAACACTCTTTTGAAAGATGTTGAACATATGTCTCATAAACGATGGTTGAATTTAAGCCGCGAGATTTTCGCTGTCACCAGTAGAAATGGTCATGTTTTTATCCACTCTGGTAAGAAATTTTGGCTGTATTTGGCAGATTGGTGTGGATCAATGTACTCTCTGAGGTCCTATTTCCTATCCCTTATCACCGCCCTGGCTAACATGAGCAATCCGTAACAAAAGATTTGTGAGACCGCTTGTGTGCAGGAATTTGTTCAAATGCAGTAACTTGGCCACAAACTGCTCTGATGTATTTGCCCAAATGGCTCTAACTCCTCAATGATCACACTGGCTCATTTACTGGTTCAACCAAATGAGGACAAGACTGGAGCTCCCCCCCCCTCCCCGCTGTTAAAATGATAGAAGTGGCCGTCTAATTGATGATTGTTTTAGGGGAAAGGGGGCAGGGAGTCATTACGATAGCTGTGCACCTGCCCATTCTGCTGTGCAGTCAAACGGCCTGGTTGCAGTCGTTGGGCAGCCAGTCTCATCTGTGCATTGATCGCTCTGTTGTGGATCCTCTTTCATCTATAAATAATGTAGTCCTCTGCAGAGTGTACTCCCACTGAAGCACCACTGATGCCAGCGCTGGGGAGGCAATCAGCCCTACCAGGCATGTCACGCATGTCTATGATAATTGTTTTATGGAGTCAAATCTTACTTTTTCTTTTCTCTGTCGGTGTTCAGCTCTCTCAATGTGACAGTAGATTGAGCACATTTCAGGTAGACCAACTGTTAAGGGCTCTTTTCTCCAGTCCTCCTGCATCTGAAATCCCCTCACATCTACCCTATGACGGCCATTCATAATATCACTAACGCTGCATCAAAGTGCTGAAGCATGCTGATGGCAAACTCCACTAGAGGGGTAAATAGAAGTATGTCTGAAAGTATTGCCCAAGTAACACTCTCTCCATCCCTCAATATCAATGCTTGATTGCGTGTCTTACCCAGTGTACTGTAAATGCTTTCAATAGCAATCTGGGAGGGCTGAGAGTGTTGTGATTTCCATTCTGTTGCACATTTTCTGCTAGTCTCCAGAGAGAGTCAGACAATTGCTTGGGCTCCCCTGAGGTTGCACACCAAGCCCCAGGCAGTGTGAACAGATTAAGTTCAAGATGGAAATTCACATTTTTTTCAATTATTTTTTTCAACTAGATATAATCCATACTGTTTTTTGTGTGTCATGGGGCGGGATGGGCATTTGCTTTGTCAACTTACAGCACACAGTTGCGTAAATAACTGTAAATAGAAATGCTGTCATTGCAATGACATTATATAATGGTGAAGTGCAGTTAGTTTTTTTCTTAAGTAGTATGAAAATGATGCAGAGCTGCAATGACTGCTCAGTCATGTTGCAGTTTCTCTCATTCTAAGCCGTGGTTAGCATTTCCAAAGCACCTGGCGAATGTGGACTACTAGTTTGTTTTATTTCTTCAAAGGCCCAATGCTTATATTCCAGTTTAATCTGGTTCTTAAACTGTTCACAAGCCAAATAACTGTGAATATCACATCAAAAAGTAGAATTTATCCTTTTAGTCTTTCCCTTTTGTAGTGCCACTCTTAAGACATAAAAAAGTTGAACAATAAACAAATCAATAAGAGGAATAGCTGTGAGTCACATGGTTGTATCAGCAAGTTTGATTTATTGATTGTTATTATTTAACTCACTGCCAGCTTACATGTTATTGCCAGAAAAGAAATTAGATTATTTTCACACCAAATTGGGATGGGGCTGAATTCCCAGTGTGACACACAGTATGACCAGACTGTTAATTGATTAATCTTGCGATTATTTTTTTGATTAGTCAACTAATCTAACGATTTGTTTTTCAATTAGCGATTATTTCCCATTGCTCTATTATTAACAATTTACACAAAACAAATTAAAACAATTTTTCAAAAACAAAATAAAGTTCAAATCTTTATTAAAATACTTTAACACTGCACTGTTGAAGTAAAATGAATTTGTAGTGCAACCTGAAGCCAGATGTAGGCCATCAATCCAACAACAAAATAAAGTCACTTTCAGGAGGAATACAAAAATGAAAACTTAAAGTAAACAGAGCAAGTGCAAAAAGAGTAGCCTGTATTTGCTTTTTACTACAGTAGTAGGTAAAATAATGAATAAGCTCTTGTTTAACATCAAAGTTCTTCTCCCCTTTTCTTACAGTAAAAAAGGGCAATTTTTGCAACATATAAAATCAGATGTATCAAATCCAATTGTCAAGTGTTTCCTTGAGCTGTGAGGTGTCCGCACTTGAAGGACCAGACTTTGGATTTCACTCAAAGTATTTTTATTTTGACCAGTTAAACGGGTACCAGGTCGGTACAGGTGAACAGGAAAACAGGTGAAAAACCTTTAACACAAAAGAAATTAAAAACAATGATTACACAGGTATCTTAACCAACGCAGATTAAAGTATTACAATAAGATAAGGCATTTAACTTAGGAAATATTTGACTGATTACTGTCAAACCAATTAAATGCTGTTTCCACACACACACACACACACACACACGCATACTGCACAATTACATAAACCAAGCTGTGATCTATTTGCACAAATTAACCTAGTCTTTTACTTTATACTTTACATAGGTGGATTCTCACATCCTTTAATCTATACAAAAGGTATATAAATTTAGTGCAGTGACAACTTTTTACCCACAACAATATCATAAAACACCAAACAAACAACCAAATAAGAGTCCATGTGAGCTTACCGATCACAATCAAAAGTCCCAATTCCTCACAGTGTATGCTTCCATGCTTCTGCCATCTTCTCAGTCCAACACACACCAATCAAATGACTTATGCGCGTATTTATAACGCGTTGATTGAACTGGGCGCGAGCTTCTGATTGCCCAATTCAGTTCACCTGGTTGAGTAGGCGCGCGCAGTCATGTGCGGGCTGCCGAGCAGGGTGCGGGGCGGCGTGCAGGGGACACAGCAAGCAGGTGAAGGAAACTGGATCGGCCGACGGGGGACAGCCACACCCCCGCTGGATCAGCGCGACACCAATAATAAAGCAAATTAGCATTTCAAGTCACTTTCAGGAGGAATACATAAATAAAAAAAAAAATAAAAAAACAGTAAAATAAAATTTCACTCTCCTTTCTCAGGGAATTATGAGCCCGATTTAAACCCGACAGATTTTTTAATATATGACCCGTTATGAAGGACTTGTGAGATATCTGAAACAATCTGGCCTGGTTGCGTATTTATCGAAGATAGCGCTACAGATGAGGGAGACACAGCACAGTTTACCTCACACTTGAGTCAGTGCAGGACATACTGTATACGGTGATCTACGGGAGAAGCTGGATAGGCATAGGCGAGCAGAACTTACAGTGTTTTGCTGCTGTTATCCTGATTCACGGATCATTTTGCAAAGTCCACAGACTACCACGTTGTTGCTGGCATTAAGCGTAATAGTAATATTCTCACACTTTAAAAAACCCTGTGCGAGCCTTTTTCTCAATGTGTTGTTGTGAGGAATCCATACTTGCGCTATCGCTTGAGGCAGCCATGTTGTTTTTAGACAAATAAATTGTGTTGAAGCATTTATCTAATCAATGACGTTGACTATGTCGACAAATTGTCCCAGCCCTAATCTGTAATCTACGGACATTTCTCCTGCCAGTACCACTGTCTATTTGCTCCATCTCTGTGAGAATATTGCTGCATACCACAAACTGATAAATTATTCTGTTGATGAAGACACGCTTGGCTAAATGGCTGCCAATAAACAAGACTCTGTGGAGCCAAATCACCCTTGCAATCATCCTGCTGCTGTCACAGTTCTTGAAGATGGGTACATACGAATCAGTATAGCATTTGCTTCATGCACAGCTGAATAGAAAAACTAGCAAGAAGAAACAACTGTAAATGCTAGAGGTACCTTCTAACAACTAAATATGTAGAGGAAATGTGGTGCTGGCGGTTGAAACATTTCAGATTTGGAAGTGGCTTCATGTTGCTTTTTATTTGTATGCATTGAAATACCTGGCACACGAAGACTTAAAATATAAGAAATAATATATCATTTTTTTGACATGCCTATGTGTGCTGGCAGAAATCGCATCTTCTTTCAAGGTGGTTTTGATGGACCACTTACACATTCCTCTCTACTTTGCGGTTAGTAGCATTAAACTTTACAGACACCACTAATGGTTGTTAACACAGAAACTAAACATTCAAATAGGCTCATTTTGTTTCTAAAATGGTTAAATCAAAGGGTCAGTTCACCCTTAGTGGAATCTAGCCTTTTAGATATGGTTTCAGTTTTATTTGCTGAGATTTTGAAATGTTTGCCTCTGAACGTTCTATTCAATTCAAAATACTTTTTTTGAAGGAAGAAGGAGAAGAAGGCTTACTTTATTAATTCCTTTTGAGCGGAAATTAAATTTTTTTTCCCACATTTTTTTGCACAGACAAGCCCGAAATATACACATACTTTGAATGCATGGACCTATCCATCAATGTACAGCAGGGAGAGACGTCAGAGCGAGGGGGCTGCCTCATTATATAGTGCCACAAGCACCTCTGTAGTACCCAAGAGGCAAACTTGCACCTCTCTAGTCCACATTCCGTACTTGGTCCGAGCTGAACTGCCGACGACCCTGCAGTTCCCAAGCCAAGTCCCCACGGACAACTGCCATGCCTCAAGCAGCTATGTGAGGAAACAAACAATTAATTCACATGAATTAAGAACACAAATATTTTAAAATACATAGTGGTTAATGGCAATGGCCGGTTTGGTGCTCTGTTTCTCTACATGCTTCCCCTTGGTCACACCGTGGCCTCCATTTCCACTGTTTTGGCAACAACACTCTACATCTTCCCCTAATTAATTACTGCCGCCACCCACTCTACCCTCACAAACTGCCTAACAGATATACAATACTGGATGAAAGCAAACTTCCTCAAACCCAACAGTGACACATCTGAAATCCCCCATTTCTCCCTTTTCATTGATTGATTCACTGTTCTTGCCTACACACATCCTTAACCTTGGGACCATCTTTGATCAAAACCTTTCCTTCGGTCGCTATGTTAATTACATTATACATTTTTTCATCGTAAAAACATTGCCCGTCTTTGCCCCTCCCTCTCTTTCTCAGTCGCTGAAAAGCTCATCCACACCTTCATGACCTCACCACTTGACCACTGCAAAAGCATTCTGTATTGCACATCCACCAAAATTCTTAACTCCCATGCTTTTCTGCTCACCCACTCCCACACAAGAGATAACATCACCCCAGTCCTTACAAATATAATCTAAATCCAATTCAAAAGTCTCATCACCTACAAAGCCCTCCACAACCTATCCCCCCTGTTACATCACTGACCTCCTGCACCAACATACTCCTGCAACCTCCGATCTGCCGACACCAAGCGCCAGGCTTGGGGGAACAGGGCCTCCACTGCTGCCCCCTCCTTCTGGAACACCTCAGACATTCTCACTCACTCCTCTCCCTATTTACTATGACCGATCTGTATATGGAATAAAAAAAGATAAAAGTGGCAGGAAGCAACCCTGCATTGAGCAAGTGAAAGTGTAAACTACTGTCTGAGTTCTGTTGGTGACAAAAATGATAATCCATCTGATGAGTTTATGATCTAAATGGAAATAAGAAATAAGCTTCAGGCTATGTGGCTCAGAGAGCCTGTGTTCAACATCTAAGTTCATCACTTTGGTAACCCCTTTCTTTTAAAAATTACCTCAAGCCTGTTAAACAGCACGGTTAATAGCAACAAAAGAAAATAAACGTATTGTTTTAAAGATGTGAAAATGTTTATAGCCAGAAACGCAGTTTCAGTTCTGTCAAATATATGTATGATTACATTCATTATGACCACTATCATCATGATGAGGAGCTGTAGTGTTGGCAGCAGCAGTGGTCATGCTTCCAGCCACAACGTACAAATTACAGGAAAATGCAGCTTTGCTCTGCTGCAAACGGACCAAGTCGACAAACAGTCAGACACCCTCAACCAGCATAGAATACACAAGATTAAAATACAGGAATTTTGCTAGTGCAACAAAAATATCAAAGAGAAAGAAGGGCGAGAATGGGAAGGATGTAATAGCCGCTGGATAAATTGTGCTTAATAGTGTAAAAACCTTTAAAATTAATTGAGCAGCCAAATGTTACTTCATTTTTCTCATGCATGCTTGCAGCTATGGAGAATCCTACTGCAAATGGAAATGGCTTTGTCCTCTGTCTCAGAGCTGAGCGCATGTGTGGACATTGTATTCATCACATTATTCTTTTTTTATTATAGGCCATGATATTTATGTTGCCAAATGCACTTGCACATGTACTGCATGTGATTGTACAGAGGTGGTAGGTTATGGTAGACAATACATGGCATGCTGAAAGATTTTACTGTGAACATGTTTATTGCCAACAATCAGCAATAGCACAGCAATGAGCAGCTATTAACTGGATGTGGATTTGCATAAAGATCGTATAATTTACATGCTCAGACTGTTCCTCAGTTCATCATCAAAGGCAGGAGGGTCTGGCCATTTTACACAATGAGCTGTTTAAGCAATGCAGAGACATGCGTGACAAAACCTTAAGTGGCAGTCCAGCTTTTGAATAAGAAAAATAATATAAGGAAATTTGACCTTAACGTAGGGCTGGGCAATATGGTGAAAATCAAATATCACAATATCTTTGACCAAATACCTCAACATTGATACCACAATGATATTGTAGTGTTGGTGCTTTCACAAAAGTTTTACAGAATGAGATTTTTGATAAATAATCATCAGTAATGGATATGACTAAGTGGGTAAAGGCAAAAAAAAGAACAGTTACAACAGTCTAGTAAGTTCAGAAAATGACATAACTTTACTGTAATGCAGCAATTAAAAACAGGAAAAAACACTTATGCCATATTATGATATTACAGTATCCAAAAACTAAGACTATATCTAGTCTCATATCACAATATCGATATAATATATATCATAATAAAATTGTATATAGCTATATTGCCCAGCTCTACCTTAACGTACATTAAAAGCCAATGAGAAGACAGCTTGGGGGGGAGCTTTCAGGCGAAGCTTGGAGTCACAAAAAGCTCCAATGTTTTCAATTATATCTCATCTCAGTTTGCTGGGCAGTAGGTGTGGGCCAATGTGGAACTAAGGCCACTGTATCTATGTTGTCGGAGATTGTTAGCTGACCAGTATTCAGCCAGGGCTTCATGCTTCACAGAGCTTCACTGTAATCTACTCTATTGTAGCACCCAAGAAATTGGGGATGGGAGCGAGCCACAGTATAGCAGCATTGATTTCATCTTAGCTCAGAGGGCTGTCTTTCTCATGCAATCAAAAAGCTGGGGCCTAGCAGCCAGAGTGTCCTGCAAAAAAGAGCTATGAATCCTTGCAAAGCCAATGGGGTTTTATAGGCTATTCCCTGGGAAGCAACAATTATTCCACTGTAATGAATTAATACTCTACTGTGATGCGGCATACCACATGACCATTTTCCAGATTATAAACAAATCTATTGCCAATGGCAAACATTTCAATCTCTCTAAAAATGATTGTATGCACTGCTGTCAGAATGGATTTGCTGTTGTCAACCCCCACAGCTTTTTATGTCGGAGAAAAAAAAAAAAAAGGAAAAAAGTTGTAACTAAATGCCACAAATGGCCTAAAAGTGACACTGATAAGATAAAAATCTTAGTCACAGAGTCTTTGTATTTGTCAATGACGAGACAGAAATTGCAGTGCTGTGCAGTGACTAGGACCACAGCGAATCTACATGTCCTGTCCCTGGAGGCTCCTGGGTTCAGCCTCTTCCATCTTTACTCAACGAGTCTGTATCGTGGATCCAGCCTAAGATAAATCATATGGTTTAAATTGAGCAATGATCTGATTTTTGAGGTGCTGAGGGACAAGAGAGGAGGGCAAAACACTGATCCTACAAAATGCAATTTTATGACTTCTCCTGTCACATCTACTTGCTTTGTCAATTTAGTTACGCTGCTGCCTTGGGGCCTCAGCATGGAGACGTGGTGTGTAGATGTACAGTACCAGCCCCGGTTGCCTCTACTGCTGAAGCATGCAAGAGGGGACTTTGCATGTCTTACAATATACAGTTAGTTCAGGCAGGGGGAACAACTATTCAGTACTAGTACTATTAAAGAAAACACAGTTTCCACCAGGAGTGGCTGAGGGAGTTTACCTGGCTTAGATTTAGCAAAAACACCAACACCGTGAACTCTACTGTATCAACTGCACTAGATGTGGACCACAACATGTGTGGAAAACCAGGTTTGCAGAGGTAATGGGCACTGCACAGCTTAACTAACTACAAGGGTGAGCCGTCAGTGCCTTCCAGTTAGGGCTGCACGATTATGACCAAAATGATAATCACCATTATTTTGATCAGTATTGTGATCACGATTAATTATCACGATTTATTTGTTGATTTCAACCAAAACAAATTTTATGATCACATAGGCTATTTATAACTGCTTTCACATCCATGTTGTGCTACATTCCTCTTATGTTGAAGCTGTATGTTCTACATACATACAGTTGCAACACATGTAAATGAAAATTATCTGAAATAAATAGCATAGGATATATTAAAAAAAGTATCTCTGTGAAAGCTCCTTCACTTGTTTACAACAATAACTGCTTAAAAGAGCTAGGGAGAGAGGGGGGCGTGCGATGGACGTATATGCTACTCACGAGTGACGGCTGACTCATTATGAACGGGTCCAGCAGGCTCCGTCTCACACGCTGTTACTCTACCAACTGAAGTTAGTCAATAACTTCTGTGTTTTTTGCCATGGTGTGGTACAAATACAGGTTTGCCTCCCCTGCTTAACAATATACAGCAGTGTTAATAATAATTAAAACTGTGGACAAATGTCAGAAGTGTGGACTGGCACTGTCGCCACTGTGTCTCTGTTGCTGGGAGCCGTGTGTGAGTTAATGGGGGCAGGGCTGCGCGGAGAGTAAGAGATACAAACACAGGCATGGGTCATAAAATGGATCATGTAAGGGGTCATGTAACGCAAAATGAAACCATATTGATATAAACAACATTGCTTGGTTTGTGGAGAGGCAGCGGATGCGAGGACATTAGGTGCACCGGTGCCACCTAGGAAAAATGTTAGCTCACAGGGCTCTAGGGTGCAACTAACGGACAAAAGCACCCTAGAGCCTTTTGAGCTAAAAGACAAAAACCAGCACCCTAGAGCCCTGTGAGCTAACAGACACTAACTAGCACCCTAGAGCCCTGTCAGTGCTAAACTAGCACTGGTCACTGCTTTTGTCTTAAAAACAACACAGACGGGACAAAATGTTGTGTTTACTGGTAAACCTTGTGACCGACGTATGACCGACTGCTCTCTGTTGTGGAATTTTCCTCCCGTTACTCTGTCCTCTGTGATGGTCTGCATCTCGAAACTAAGCTGTGCGGTGCAGGGAACAACTCTGACTGGCACATGATCAGGCAGTGGTTTACGGAGCTGTGGGTTGGCTTTGCAAAAAAAACAAACTTGGAGCCTTCTATGAACGGAATTACACATTTCAAAGATCTCTTGATTATGCAAATTTGATTGTGGGAAGCCAAAATCGTGATCGTGATTAAAATTGATTTCTGACCATTACCACCTGCTCCCACAGTGTGTGTTCTGCTCCCGCCCGTTCCCGCAGCTTCTGTGTTGAGTCCCGCCCACACGGTGTTAGATTGATTGTCAGTAGATTGACCATTGATTTTGTGTCTTCTCCCCTCCCGCATGGAAACTAGTTATTTTATTGTGTAGTAATAAATATGTATACCTGTCGGTTTTAAGTAGCAAAATTATGTTCTAGTGCATAATTACATTCATATAAGTGCAATAATTACTTGTTGTAGGGCAAAGTGACATTGTATTCATTTATTTATTTTACTTATTTTAGAATGTGTTGTTGGCTGTGGTTTGTTTTGCTCAGACTGTTTTGTTTAGTTTTATTTCCGTCTTTTAACACAGTGTAGCATATTTCATGTTGAAGTCCCTGTTGATTGGATCCCTCAGGTCGGGTGGGAGAATGGGGAGTTTTGTTTGTGTGTCCTGTACACCTGCAAAGGGTCTTTGACTGAAACATTGTAACCCCCTGTGCAAAAGCTACTATTTGTATCATTGTAAAATATACTGTAAAATAGTTTCTCGCTATTTATGTTTACAAGGAAAAGTAATGGTACAGTAACATTTTGTCCTTGGTGTTCACATGAGTTGATGTAATGTCTTTTTTGTCTGTGTCTCTTTTGCCATCAGTGTTTAATGTTGCTGCTACTCAGTATGCGAAGTGAATAGGAGGTGTTGCTCCTCATAGCCATGCAGTAGCCGATTAACGTGACAAAGATAGTTACTGTGATAGTGTAAACCTGTGGCAGGCTAATATCCAGTAATGCCTGGTTCTGCCCGAGCTCAAGACTTGATGTCACAAAGTGCCTCCACAGGATTCAGCAGGCGGCACTGGATAGTTTGAATTTAATATTGACTGTGAAATTTTCACCTTTCTGATGAATACTCCAGATTACCATTACTGCTATCTGTGTTTGCGGACTGGCGGGGGCTCAACAAGAGCACAGCGATAGTTCAATACAGAGGATAAATAATCTGCTTAGAAATGGCAGATGAGACGCCTCAACCTTCATCTCCTCTGTGCTCTGTGGAGGTGTTTGTGGCCTCGACAACATCATTACATGCTCACCAGGTGAGGCATATGACCCCCACCACCATCCGCACCACCTCCTCTCCCAAACACACGCGCACACACACGCACTGCACATACCCCGTCACACAAAGGCTTATCCTAACAAGTGTTATCTTTATTGAAGGCCTTCGAGAATCTAATCATAAGAGCTCTGTGTGAAAACCTGAGTGCAGTTTATTCTGCTGAGCTGTACTCCTAGATAGCACTCCAATTCACTCCTGATGCCCGTCAAATAGAGAACACAACACACTGCAGAGATACAATTTTATTGTCAAACCTTTTTTAATAGAATCACTGTTCTTGTGGCTCTGACTGTAAATGGGCTTTAGTCTGATTGCTGCGTTACAGAGCAGAGATTCTCCAGTGGATGAGTATACAGCAGAAGGGGGAGCCTCATATCCCAAGAGGACAAGCAGAGCCTAGCTATGCCTACAGATTGAAGCCCTCTGGGAGGCAGAGAGGCTGGGAAACCTCTTGGGAGAGGGCTATACATAGGGTCACATCCCATACAGACATTGTTTTTGCCTGTGCTTGTTTCTATCTGTGTTCCTGAGAACGATACTTGGGTATCGTATTTGTCTGTCTGCCTCTGTCCTCAATAGAATGAGGCTAAGATGAATGTCGGTATGCTAAATTGGTTGCTCCTTGGTGACTATGACATTTGAGGTGCTAATTATTATGTTCTCTCATGAACAGTTTCTCCACTGACTCTAAATCACTCTTTGAACACCACAGGTCAGGAGTAGGCCTTTTCTCAAGCTAAAAATTGGAGTCTATTATGAGTCAGAATGCAGTCTAGTAATCCTGAACATGTTATTAACAGCCTATTGTATCACTAGACATGTAATTTGGGAACTTTTATAATTAATTTTCACTTTAGATTCATTTTTTACATTTTAGTTTCAAATTTACCTTTTTAAGTTGGATATCAAGTTTCATTTATCTTTTAACAGTTCTCAACCCTACAGCTAAATAAAACTCGCAATTCAGACATTGCCTGCTGTAATATACCCACATGAATTCCCTGTTCTCACTCTGAGCCTCTCATCTGGCCTGCCATGCAAGTAAAGGAAACAGCGTACACATAAAATGTGTTCTTTACCTTCCACAAGTGTGCCGCCCCTTTATGTGCAACGTACAATACACCAACAAAAACACACAGCCAATTAAAGCCATGAGTAAAAAGCATGCCATGTAACACAAAAACCAATACACACATCAAGCTAGGGCTGTAGTCAAGACCACCTTTGTCGAGTCCAAGACAAGTCTAAGACCAGGACTAGTCAAGTCCAAGTCAAGACCGAGTCCAAAGAGATTCGAGTCCGAGTCAAGACCGAGTCCAGAGAGGTTTGAGTCCGAGTCAAGACCGAGTCCAGGACAGAAAAAAAGGTCTTATGCATGACAGTATCAAGATAATCAATTTGGGTTATTTGTTGATATGAAAGCAAAAGCAGTGTCAGAACACCCAGGATTTATGAGTATAGCCATTCCCCCATCATATATAACTCATAATAGCTACATAGACAATACTGCTACAGTAGGTAGCATTAGAACTGCTACAGTAGTACTAGTACTGAACAATAGAGCAACTAAATGACAACATAGCTTCATTCCAGATGTAGTGTAGAAATGAAGTTACCAGTATTACAGAGTGTAGCCCTATGGTTGGTTTATGGCTTCCCTAAAAAATATTGTATTCTATTGTTATTTGGACGTGGGTTAATAGGAAATACATGAATAAATACATGTATTTTATAGGAAAACATGAATTCATGTATTTTCAGAAAACAAAGTTTGGTTAAACAACAATAAACAGAGTGTAATTTAATATATGTTCTTTTTATCTG
Organism: Percina caprodes; assembly: GCA_013375575.1. Classification (NCBI taxonomy): domain Eukaryota; kingdom Metazoa; phylum Chordata; class Actinopteri; order Perciformes; family Percidae; genus Percina; species Percina caprodes. The sequence goes on from JABXJD010000278.1 coordinate 160,913, forward strand.
AGACAAATTGCAGAATTTTAAAATAAATCCATCAGGAAGAAGTTGTTTAGGGAACACGAAAACACACACACACACACACACACACACACACACACACACACACACACACACACACGGCTCGGCAACGTTAACTAATGTCTGCTAGCATACAAACTGGCTAACTATAGCCAGTTAGCTTTTTTATAACGTAACAAAAACCCACCCATCTTGTATGAGCAAAGCTTATCTTATGTAATACAATGATGGCTCAAACTAACGCCACAGGTCTTATGTTGACAACGTGGATGCAGATTTAGGAAACTCGTTTAGGCAGCCGTAATATTTACCCAGTAAGCTAGGCTAACGCTGGTGCGCTAACGTTAGCAAACATCGGCGTAGCGTTAGCTAGCTGTCTAAACTTGTAAAAAGCCAAACACCTGAACTGTGTTTCACTTTCCCTCCAATATTATCATCAACATAACAAAGACACCTGGACTCGGTCGAGACCAAAAGCCATATTGGGCAAGACCAGTGGCCGAGTCCGAGACAAGTCCAAGTCCAAATACTACCGAGTCCGAGACAAGTCTGAGGGCATAGAAAAACGGTCTCGAGTCCGGACTCAAGTCCAAGACCGGACTCAAGTACTACAGCCCTGCATCAAGCAAATAGTTGATAGATTTTTTTAATTACGAACTTACATTCCTCTCCAAAGGACTACAAGAGGCGACAAAATGAGGGCCAAACAGTTGACATTTTTCTTAAAAATCCACATTTTCCCGCTTGCCAAAATGCCGCTCTAGAACTATTCGCACCCACCTGCACTGGTCTCATGATGTATTGTCTCTAGAAGTGTATTATTCAATTTGGTTTTTGTTAAAGAAGTATAAGATAATCTCAATACCATATTTTAAAACATAGATTGAGGGAGGAAGAAACGTACTTTATACACCAAAATATCCTGTAATTTAAATTAGAGTATGTTTGAATGACATTGGGAAGGATATAAAAGATGACTGACTCCAGCCCTTTGATGGATTCCTGCTGTGTGTAGGATTAGTCCCAGAAGTAATTCACCTCATTGATATACAGTCAAGGTTCAAGGTGAAGGAAAACTTTATTATCCCGAGGGGCAGTTTGGTTTACAGCCAGCAGTACCACGCACCATACATGCAATGTCGAAATCACAAAACACAGGTAGACAATAAAGAACAAACAAAAACAATGGAGCATAACTTTTATCCAGTAAATAGATGAATAAAACATTTTAAGTACCTTAGTTTAAAAGCCCAGTTGGCATGAAAGAGTTTTTGAACCTGTTGGTCATGGAAGTAGGCAGATGGTATCTACGGCCAGACGGACGCAACTTTATTTCATTAAAAAGAGGATGGCTCAGTGTACACAGGACTGACGGGGCCTTCTTAAGCACCTTCGCCTGATACAGTGCAGTCAGATCATTCAGGGCAAGACTTGCAATTTTGCTGCATGCCTTATCTACACTTGGAGGTCAAAGGTCAACTTGTTATCAATGCCAGTGTCATGACTGTAGGTAAGCTTCTTGGCTCGCGCTTGGAAGTGTGGGGGGAAATTTTCCTTCCAAGTCCCATCTCCACCTGGGTTCACGCTTCTGTGACTGGCTATTAAATGCCCAGTTGGATTTGCACATCCATTTATTTCTTCGGGGCTAGATATTGTCCCTCCACCATGATCACATCATCATGGTTGCTTAAATAAGCAACCAGGTTTTTTGCATAATGAACCTTTAAACCATATTAGTTAGATCATGGGGCTCTAATGATGTGCATATTGGCAGATTTAAACCACTATGGTCACATGAGCTCCGTGAGCAGCAGAACTGGCTCTGGGGCCACGAAGGAGACTTGTCATAATCTATTTCATTGCCTGACCTACTTATCACTTCACCCATAGGCCAATTGTAATTGTACAGTTTGAATATTATCAATGCAGACCCTTCCCATAAAATATAAAATGATACACAATCATATTGACTACATTACTCACACACTCAAAAGAACAAACTGGTTAACTTAGAATACTGTTCACTTGATACTAGATGGTTAATTGTAATTTACATCCTCTGATTTTTTTAATGCCAACTCTTTTGCTCTTTTTGTGTACGTAATTAAAATCCTAAAGGGACTCGGTTACTGAATTTATCCCTGATTTAATTGTCTATTTGAGCACTTGGGGATGCATTATTGTGTTGTGATTAAGGATAAAAAATATGGTACCCTTCTAGAATACACATAGTACATACACATAGAGATTTCCATACTTCAAATTTGGTTAACGATGAAAGTTATTAAAAGAAAAACGTTTTGTCATAGGGCATGGCCGTTTCACCATCAAAACAGGAAGTGAGTGTAACTTGAGTGTACATTTTCCAATTGGCACAAAACTTTTCAGGATTCATAGTCCTACCCTGACGACATATACATGCCGATATTGGCTCAAAGTCATAACGCCCCCCTAGTGGCAACAGGAAGTAGGCCTAAAAGTCAAGGTGCTATACTTTAAAAAACTACTCCTAGTGATTTCATCAGATCGACTTCAAATTCAGTCTCTGTCATCTAAAGACCATGAGGATGAAAAGTTATTAAAAAACTTTTTGTCAAACTTGGCCCACACCGTTTGCACTGCTTGAAATTTCCCACAGTCCAGGCCTAAGAACATATACAGGCCACTATTGACTTTTGTCTATAGCGTCACCAACTGGCAACAGGAAATCAGCCTTATATGACAAACATCATCCGATGATGATGCAGCAGTAAAAGCCAGCTACATAATTGCTAACAAAATAGCATTAGCATCAAAACCGTATTACGAAGGGGAGTTCATCAAAACATGCATGCTGAAGGCTGCAGAACTCGTTTGTCCCGTGAAGCGACAAGCTTTTGCCAACATCAGCCTGACAAGAAATACTATTGCAGAGAGGATTTGGGAAAAATCCACAGATTTGGACATCCAACTGAAACACAAAGTCAAGTCATTTCATGCATTTTCTGTTGCAATTGATGAGAGCATTGACATTACAGACGTTGCTCAACTGGCTACAATTATTCGTGGAGTTGATGAGACATTGGCCATCACAGAGGAGGTCCTTGACTTGGTGCCTATAAAGGACACCACAACAGCAGAGGACATTTTTAGCTGTCTCGTTTGTGCGCTGGACAGAGTCGGAGTAGACTGGTCGCGTGCTGTCAGTGGTAGCTACAGATGGCGCGCCATCAATGATCGGGAAAAAAGCAGGCGTTGTGACAAAATTCAGAGAGAAAGTACAAGCCGCAAATGGAGGAGATGCTTTTTGGACATTTCACTGTATTTTACACCAGGAGGCATTGTGTTGCAAGTCATTAAAAATTGATCACGTCATGGAGGTGGTTGTCTGAACTGTTAATTTTATCCAAGCCAGAGGAATCATCGTCAGCCTTCTCACTGAAGTAAGATGGTTAAGCCGAGGCGCTGTGCTAAAGTGTTTCTTTGAGCTACGAGAGGAAATTGGACAGTTTATGGAGACAAAAGGAAGCCAGTGATGGAATTACAATCTCTGGAATGGCTGCAGGACCTTGCATTTATGGTGGATATTACAGAGCACCTTAATAATTTGAACAAAATGTTGCAAGGCCGTAAAAAAGTCGTCACACAGTATTATGACAGCATACTTGCGTTCAAGTTGAAGCTAACTTTGTGGGAGACACAGCTGGCATGTGGTGACCCTGCTCATTTCCCCTGTAAGAGATGTAAGTGCAACTATCGTTAATGCTGGCATGAAACGGTACAAAGACGAGATTCCAGGATTGCTGTGGGAGTTTGAGAAACGGTCTCAAATCAGAATTTGCAGTTTTTCGCTCGCCCTTCACAGTCAAAGCTTCTGATGTGCCCGTCGACATCCAATTAGAAATAATTGATTTGCAGTGTGATACAAATTTGAAGAACACATTTGCCTTAGTGGACTTGGACACATTTTATCAGTATCTCTTGCCAGGGTACCCCAAATTAATAGCCCTAGCTGCAAAAATGTTGTGCATGTTTGGGACTACCTACCTTTGTGAACAGGTTTTCTCTGTAATGAACGTCAATAAAACAAAACTGCGCTCAAGGCTCACACACCAACACTTAAATGACATTCTGAAACTGGCTGCTTCTCAGGACCTGACGCCTGTTTCAGGAGCAAAAACAAAGTAGTCTAAACTAGACTAATACTTGTGAAATGCTGCATCAGGAACATTTTGCACTCAAAAAATAGTTCCTTGCAGTAATAATAGCTAAAAATTTTGCAATTTGTTAGTCACCAGCTTCACAACTAAAGAGTTTGGTCATAAATTGTATGTATGCATTTTTAATAATGTTTCATGTATAAATCATATATTTACAGGCCGGGTGATTACTTTCTTTCTTGTGCATTTAAAATGACCACCACTTTGGTTTGTAAGATGTGGGGAGTCAATTTAAGTTTTGATAATTATTACACATGTGGAAAATGGAGTAAAAATAATTCCTATATCTTGATAAGTTGATTTAATCTTAAAGTGCAATAGGTTACCATATTTTTCAGTTCTAAATACCTGTGACTTAAAGTTTTGTGCCTTTGTACATACACTGATCAGTTGTAATGCACACATGTAAATGATTAAACTAATTGCACGTTTTTCTTGAGAAATCTAAAGTTGTTCATAACATATTTTGTAAAAGGATAGTTGAAGTAAAAAATATCCTAAGGTAATAACTAAAACAAAGGGGAAAACATGAATGTATTTTTTATAGCTATGATGAGCTGCGCTATAATTTTAATGGTCCGGCCCACTTGGCATCAAATCAGGCTGTATGCGGCCCCTGAACTAAAATGAGTTTGTCAACTCAGCAGGGAGTTTACATTTCATTGGTGAGGATTTGTGGTGTCTGAGTGCCGTGCAAATGCACGGTCACAAGGAGTGGTGTGCGCCAGTAACCCTGACGCGTGCAGGTTAGCGAGGGACCGTCCAACGCTGCTTGCAGCTTTAATTTCAAGTTGTGACCATTATTTTTAAGAATTATTTGGGCTGTAACGATACCCCAAACCCAGGAATCGGTTTGTATCACTATTTTTGACCCACAATTCGTTTTTTTTTGGGCTGGTGGGGGGGTACAGGAGAGTTATAATCAGTAAATGTAATAAAACTTTTTTTCTGCCACATGGTATTGTTTTGTCATTGATTAGATCCCACTTTGCAACAAAGTTATACAACCTTATTTTACCTTATTTATTGATATTGATTGAATTTATCAGTAACATTAACTGTATAGATAGACGACTGATCTAATGGTAATTTAGCCATCTGGACGGGAAGGATAATTCTACGTGGCATTGATTCAACAAGGTGCTGAAAGCATTCTTTAGAAATGTTGGCCCATATTGATAGGATAGCATCTTGCAGTTGATGGAGATTTGTGGGATGCACATCCAGGGCACGAAGCTCCCGTTCCACCACATCCCAAAGATGCTCTATTGGGTTGAGATCTGGTGACCGTGGGGGCCATTTTAGTACAGTGAACTCATTGTCATGTTCAAGAAACCAGTTTGAAATGATTCGAGCTTTGTGACATGGTGCATTATCCTACTGGAAGTAGCCATCAGAGGATGGGTACATGGTGGCCATAAAGAGATGGACATGGTCAGAAACAATGCTCAGGTAGGCCGTGGCATTTAAACCATGCCCAATTGGCACTAAGGGGCCTAAAGTGTGCCAAGAAAACATCCCCCACACCATTACACCACCACCACCAGCCTGCACAGTGGTAACAAGGCATGATGGATCCATGTTCTCATTCTGTTTACAACAAATTCTGACTACCATCTGAATGTCTCAACAGAAATCAAGACTCAGACCAGGCAACCTTTTTCCAGTCTTCAACTGTCCAATTTTGGTGAGCTCTTGCAAATTGTAGCCTCTTTTTCCTATTTGTAGTGGAGATGAGTGGTCCCCGGTGGGGTCTTCTGCTGTTGTAGCCCATCCTCCTCAAGGTTGTGCGTGTTGTGGCTTCACAAATGCTTTGCTGCATACCTCGGTTGTAACGAGTGGTTATTTCAGTCAAAGTTGCTCTTCTATCAGCTTGAATCAGTCGGCCCATTCTCCTCTGACCTCTAGCATCAACAAGGCATTTTTGCCCACAGGACAGCCGCATACTGGATGTTTTTCCCTTTTCACACCATTCTTTGTAAACCCTAGAAATGGTTGTGCGTGAAAATCCCAGTAACTGAGCAGATTGTGAAATACTCAGACCGGCCCGTCTGGCACCAACAACCATGCCACGCTCAAAATTGCTTAAATCACCTTTCTTTCCCATTCTGACATTCAGTTTGGAGTTCAGGAGATTGTCTTGACCAGGACCACACCCCTAAATGCATTGAAGCAACTGCCATGTGATTGGTTGATTAGATAATTGCATTAATGAGAAATTGAACAAGTGTTCCTAAAATCCTTTAGGTGACTGTATGAAGGGCTGTACATGTGTTTCTATAGTGGACCAATGTTCTTTAAATTATTTTAGCTGACATCAGGGAGAGGACACCCCAATGGTTTTTTACGTTATATTTAGTTTGGTGAAAATAACTGATGAATATACTATAGGAAAACTGATTACTTAATCTTTATAGTTTCTAGATTTAAGAGTCAAATTTCTTCTTTCTTTCTTTTCTATGTCCATATATCCTACAAAAAAAAAAACTGAGAAAGTGTAGCAGATAATGGCTGACTGAATGAAAAAAACATAATTTACGAACTACTGCTCTTAACAGAAACCATTCAATGAGTCACTTGTCATTTGCAAAAACGAACACTTTCCATTAAAAGCGCGAGCAATGGAAGTTAATATGACTTTGGTAATTTATATTTTAGCCCATGAGAGAGGAGAAACAGAGTGAAAGAGATTTATCATGTTCTAGTGCTGTTGAAAATTGATCTTCATGGTAATTTTCTTGAGTAACATTATATTCTGCCTACTTTTAAGACAAAGAGTGCAACGTTCATTTGTGTCAACGATTAGTAGCCTAATCATTGAATGGTATGATTATGACGGTTCAGAGCAGTGGTCAGTTTAGCGTATATATACTGTATATATTTAGGTTATCCTGGATTTATAAATGCTGCTTTCTTTTTCATCATATTCTTAATTTCCATTCCTAGTTCGAAGAGTAACTCCTCAAAATGTCAGGTTTATAACAGCAACTGGGTGGTAACACTTCTCCAGGCTATGGAGGAGCACGTGTGTGTGTGTGTGTGTGTGTGTGTGTGTGTGTGTGTGTGTGTGTGTGTGTGTGTGTGTGTGTGTGTGTGTGTGTGTGTGTGTGTGTGTGTGTGTGTGTGTGTGTGTGTGTGTGTGTGTGTGTGTGTGTGTGTGTGTGTGTGTGTGTGTGCGCTAATACATATGTCTATAAGCTTAAGGAGGCCTTGTTGTGCCTCCAACATGACACAAAGCCATGACTTTAAATCATGTAAAAAGGTGCTGCACTGTGTCCCTTCCAAGGCCATCCCAACTGAGCCTGATTGACCTTACACAGCACCATAAGCAGGTCATCATAAATCCTCCTGTTATCAATGTGGTGCGTTGAGCTGGTCCTATCAACTACTGGTCATAGTTCAGTGCTTCGCCAAGACACATTGTTTCCTCCCATTACAATTAACTGTTGCAATTAAAAGTCTGATGCACTCCACAGGATTGTAGGGAAAATGTTTTTATTATTATATACTTATATAACCTGCTTTGGAAGCCTTATTTAACCTGTTTTGATCACGTACAGAGCTCATGTTTTTCCTAGACTGATAGGAACGGCATTCCTGTCTCGAAAACATGTTTCCGAGACAGGATGGTTCACCATGGGGTCAACTGATAGCGGGGACTGGCCATGTGACCTTCGTTTTTTAAAGTATAAAAGACGGAGAAGTCCCTCGGCCTGGTGGAGTCAGCTGCGGGTCGCGTACGGACGCCCAGCCACGTTGATGCTGCTCTGCCCGGATTGACGGCTCTCCAGTCCTGTGTCACGGTAAGAGCTGTAATGAGAGGTTCATTAGCATCACGTATTGTGTAAGTGTGCTCGCTGCTTTGCTGTACTCTGTGGCGGAATAAAGAGACACATTTGTTCTAGCAGATATAGCGTTTGTGTGTTTTGTGGCCGACCACCCCCCGACCCTGTATGAGATTTCATAAAACAAGGATGACCCCATCTAATGAATTGCACGGGTCTCACTTAAAAATGTTTTCAGAACTCCACATATCTTCGCTGTTGGGCAGAAACCATATATATGTCCAAAACTGCTACTTTTCAGGAAAGGGGGGGAAGCAGACTTTGAAAAAAAACATTTTATTGAAATATTTAATTTAGTCACATGAAAACGCCTCGTTGCTGTTCATCTTCAACTCTTCACTCCAGATGGAGGGGGGGTGGAGCTATGAGGATTTGCCGACAGATTGAGGATCAAATGTAGTTACGAGATTTATTCACTTTTTAGTACTTTTCATTGGTTAAATATTTGTAAAACCCACAGACAGATGTAAAAGGTGACCAGAATTATTGATTTATGAAAAATTATAAAAATGACAAACTATGGAGACAAAAGGTTTCCGCCCGACAGCGACTGTGTCAGTGTCACTCTGGCAAGAATTACCAAACTCAAGTATCCTTTCTTAAGTCAGTCCCTCCACAGGCAAGACTAAAACCTGAATTAAATAGTTTTAAATACTAGATCACTCTTCTGTAAGTTTTTTTTTTTCTTGATTATTTGTTACTGCTTTTATCTCCTTCATGGCCTTAGTTTATATTTTATATTCAATATTGGTTTTCTTCTCCATATTACAGCTTTTTATAAGATAAAAGAGGAGGCAGAACTGCCACTATTTTCTCTTATAATTTCACCTACTCTTTTTGTGACTTTTTTCCCTTTCATTACTTAGCTGTGGACACACTCCACACGCTGCAGAGGAGGGTCTGGCTAGTCCACACAGCATTCCGGGATGGGAGAAAAACGTGTTCTGATTTATTATATACTATGGCCTCGGGAAGGAACTTGTTTTGGTGGAACATGTGTACTTTCAAAGGTTGTTTTAGCGCAACAGAAAACTCAGATTTGACGGACAGTCTAACTAGCTGTCTGGACTTTCCCTGCAGAGATCTGAGGAGTCCTCATAAATCGACCGATGTTGCCAACACAAAGAAAACAGAAGGTGACATCTGGCCAAAATGAGGGACATCCGGTGGAATTTCTGGTGGCACCACAGCAATCCTGTAAGTGGAACGTCGTGGATATAGACTAGTTCAATGGTGACTTTGCTTTTTTGCTCAGTTTTTGGTCTCCACCATTTCCTGTAGGAAAAAATCTGGCTCTTTACAAGTTAAATGGTCCACTGGTACACCAGCTAGCAGTTAACTTTGTTCTGGGCAGGTAGTGTACAGTGGGTATATCGGATCTTTTTTTGCCTGCTGCAGCTGAATATCAAGAGCGATGTGCGACTGAAACAAAACAGTAAAGATGGGATGTAAAAACAGAACAATGAGTTAAAAAATGCTAAAATGCTGAGGGTAACTGTAGTGTTGGATGATACTTGTCTGTCGGTTTGTCACCATGAGCAACGTCTTTTACATAACATGTAGAAAATGTGTCTGCTGTTCATTTAAACCTTGTGTTGTCTTCCCAAAGAAATCAACTCTTGACGCTTATTGTCTATTTTTAACTTTTTCTTACGTTTTTGTCCCTGTTTTCAACACTTTTGACGCTTTTTTCAATGTTTTCAACACTACATAACCCTAACTTATTATTTTTAGTTTTACAGTTATTTTTGGAATTTATGGTCAATAAACCTCATTTATAGGAAACTATACCTAATGTTTGAGTTAGAAAAGCAGAAATTAGGAATTATTTAGACTAAAATTAAATGAATGTATGTTGATGGAGCGTGATGTGGAATCAATCATGTTATTTTGGGTAATTATAATTGGGTAGTTTAAAAAGAACACTGATATAGGAAAACGGGTCAATTTGACCCGAGGACAACATGAGGGTTAAGAAAATTAAGTAGTGCAGCTTTATCATGTTAGGGATGAAAATGAATGATAATTTCAAGCAAATCTTGTAAAATAAATGAATGTGTCATGTTGACAATACTGATGAAGCCAGTTTCAAAGGTGTTTGTGTCTTTATGTATCAATAAGATTTATAAACACGTGTATTATGGTACAGAATGTATGAAGCATAGTCCCCTATGTGAAGTACAAGATCCATCATGCTCTATCAGTTCAGGTCGTCTCTTAAGAGGGAAAGTGCTACGCTGTTCAATATGTCACTATTACTATTGCATCCAATTCCCCTCTGGGACTTCAGTCTTTAGGCCTCTGATTATAGGTTGGCATAAATACAGCACTCCTTGGTTATAAGAATGAAATATTTTTGGCTCGCGCTGAATTTAATCTTTTTATTGAAGTAAAGTCCCTACAAAAATATTTCTCTCTTCTTGGTTTTGCAATCATGCCAGTGTCTCTAACAGACATCATAAATTCTAGGCAGGCACAACCCATTCCCTAAAATCTGCAAATTGAAATATGTAGTGTGGCAATAACTGAGCAACAAATTGATCATGCTTTAGCTTAGACCTTGATTGTGAAACATTTTCAAGTGGCTCATACAAATTAATTGTGAATGTGAGGCCTTTTGTTACTTACATTTTGGTAGATTCTTGGTAGTTCAGTTGGAGTTGAAAGTAGACTAGAAAGTGGACTCAAAGTCCATGTGTTTTTAGACATGGGAAGTCATAGCATGTTCTCCATCTGGTCAGAAACCAATCCAAATAAAATCCATGCACAATTTAATTTTATACCTGATTTTAATGTGGAATTCTTGGCATTGGCTCATCTGCTCCACACTTCCCAAAGCTAAATTTTGTTGTGATACTCAACCAACTTAGCTTTGAATTCCATGAGCATCAGACTCATTATAATGTGTTTATATTGCAATCAATTGCCCCATGCCACAGTAAAAAGGCTACTCCAGTCTTAGTTATGTGCGGCCAATATTCCATCCCTCTGAAGTTTGAACAGCCTTCTTATTAGCCTTCTTATTAGGAAACAGTTCTACACAACCACAGGCACATCATTTACTTTTACTTGTTGAGTACTTAATAGTACAGTATTTTATGTAGCCCATGTTAGTTTTCCATTGTAATTTAATGGCCAGTCCATTGAAAGTCCTCTGCGCATTGAGATACTATATAAAATAAAAAGCCTTGATAGATTTATATGCTTAGTGCAAATAATAAATCTAAAGCACATATGTAATTCAATAAATCTGGATTACATTAAGAGAAATGCATCTCAGATTCAATTTAGGACTTATGGGGCTTAAATTATGAAAGACGATTACTGTCTGCCTTCTGCCACGACTGCATGAGAACTAAAACTGAGAGAAGTGTTTTATCAAAACCCACTGACAGTTAATATAAGTCACGTTTATAAATAAACTGCCGTTAAAATAACTATTAGGGGAGATGAGCATTTTGGGGAGATGATGGTTTGCCTTACAGACTTAAAAGCCAATTGAGGTCAGCATCATAGGGTATTTATTTTCATCTGCAACGCAATTGCAGAACAGTTGCAGCTGTTCTTTAGCGATTAGCTCGACACATCATGTGGTGTGTACAAAGTGCTACCAGGCTAACAGCTGAGTCAAAAGTAGAGGGCCAGACCCTCCTAATGGGATTTTCAGTGGAAGACTTTCTTCCTGTTCTTTTTAATACCCTGCTACTGTCTCAGTGGGTGTATGTGAAAAGTAAAGTATCCTCCCTTAAAAGTCTCAACGAGAAATGATTTGCATTATATTATTCAAATTGCAGTTAAGTGCATAATACTCTCTAATTACACGATGCAGTACTGAGTGTGTTTTTGAATTAATGTATTTCATTTTTCAGGCAGACTAACCAAATAAATCACACAAAATGAATACTGGGAGGTGGCTAATGTAAAATAGTTCTTGGTACTGGCATTTTACAGCAAGAATGAGGAGGAAAGTAAATATTTTAGCATATATGCGTGCATATACAGTACACCTCTGTTTCCGCCTGCTTGTTGGTCTGTACTGTATGCGTGTAGCGTATACACAAGGGAACATTTCTGCTTGTGTGAGAGATCCTGGTCAAGTAGCATTTACAAATTAATTTCCCAGCACTTGTTTAAACGCAAACCTGATGCACATTGTTTGTTGATAGGGCATTGAGGAAGGTACTTGATTTTCAATTAACTACCTTTCAGTGAACCAATTGCCTTGATATGGTAATAGCCATTAATTTGGTGTGCTTGCCATGTTAAAACTAGTCTCTAAATAGCTACAGTTAAAGCTGCAGAGAATAACATTTTTACTTTCACATTTCACAGAATGACCGTAATATACCTGTAAGTGATGTTTGTTTGATTTTTGTAACTCAAAATCGAGTCTGTTAGTATGTACTGTACGTTTAGACTGAAAACAGCCCTGGGTTAGAACAACACAAGGGACTGCATTCTTGGGACTGTGTACTGTAGTTTCAGTGTGATGATAATATACAGTCTAAGAAAGCTGCTTTGAGTATTAAATTCACGAGTTTAACACTGCACAGCATCCTATAATACCATCCGGAAGGATTTTACAACAAAAGTTCTCACAGTGACAATCAGTTCTTTCTCTGTTGCAACAATCGTCAGATAAACAGTAGAATTCCCGTTATGGAGTAAGCTACCAGGAGTGTGTGCTTGCATGCAGGCCTGCACGATTCGGGGATCTCGATTTTTTTTAAAATTTTTTTTTTTTTGCTTAGAATTGATATCATGATTCTCTGCCACAATTTTTTTGACCATGATAAAACAAAACAAATTGGCAGTACCAAGAATCAGCACCGGTGATTGCTTTTTGCTACACAGTAGGTTTGTTTTTATCTCTGCTTAGCTGGAGTGGGAGCTGGGTTATGGCTGCTCTGTGATCACTTGAGTTGAAATAATACAGGCACAGGATTTACAGAAGGAAAAAGTGTGACAACATTCATACCAGTGTTATCGCTGCACGCTACTGTTAACCTGCTTTCTACACTGTAAGCAAAGGTAATGGAATGAATATGAAAGATAAAATATTATTTCCACTTTGTTCCACTCTCAATCAGCAACTACACTGTAAAATTTTCTGGTCACCACTTATTTAAATATTATTTAGAATTTGCATTTATGTAGTTGTCAGTAGTGTAGACTTCTTTTTATTTTAACTCACAGAAAGTCATTAACAATGGCCTGCAAAACACTGTCATCTGGTAACAACACCCATGTGTGTTTGTGTGGTGTCTTCAGCTCGTTTTTATTACTTACGTAGCTGCCTTGATTTATTTGCATATAAAAAGAATTCCACCGACTTTGCTGTAAACGTCTTGCTGCTGCAGAGAATGACATTTAAAACATTTTACATCTCAACTTTAAGCCCAGAGTGGCAGCCACTTTACTTCCAAGAAAGAGTCATTTTCGGGAATGGCTTCCAAGAACTCCCCCTTACATCAGCAGTAAAGGAGGATGAGTGGCAAGCAACGACAATGTTACAGTGCTGTTTTCACAGCTCAACAGGAAACACCACCTTTTCGATGTGAGTGCAACCACACACAAACATGGACTCCAACTGTGGAAAGAGAAACACAGATTTCACCACACACATCCACAGGGCCTTAAAGTACACTTGCACTCTACATATGCGCTCACTTAATTATCATGGATGCTCCATTCATCAATTATTAAGCACACTCTAGGCGTTGCTTATGGTATTTTTTGGGGAGGAAGCTTTATCTATTATGAGAAGGTAGATGTCTAGTTTGGGACTCTTTGAAATAATTTATTGTTGCCCCAGAGGCAGTTTATATGCTGTCTGTATTTAAATCAACTGCAATGTCTCAGCAAAATGAGGTAGTTTTGTCTGTCCTTTATTTTGTGTCCATTCAGATTGCAATTACTTTCTAGCTGGCAAACGAGACCCTTTCGATACTGTCAGACAGATGATACAGTAACACTGCAGTGCAGGCACTAATCGGCACAGTCTACTGCATTACACCTTGATTTCATCAGTACTGTCATAATCTATTTTTAACAAAGGGAATTTGGGATATTCTGAATCAGAAGTAACAGTATGTAAATGACGTAACATTCAGACACCGGACATCTTAGATTCACACTGGACAGCTAGTTGTAATGATGGCAGAATGACAGATATTTCATATTATAGCAGAGTCTAAGGCCAACTGTGGACATTTCAGGAAAAGAGATCTGTTTGGATATACTGTAAAACATTGTATATAGTGGCTTAAAACAAAATAAAACACCTCAATATCACTGTACTGTGACAGGGCTTGAAATTCGCCTCTCAGGTTTAAAACAAATGCTTTCAATTTGGGACAATCCAAGCATCACCAAAGTGAGACATTGCGCTGGGTGAACTAGGTATACTGTATTTCAGAGGGAGAAAGAGAGACAATGAAAGGCTTTTGTGGAGAAATCAGCAGTGTTGCTTGTCAGCTCCCCAGTAATGGAAAATGTATTTAAAATGGGGTCTACTGGATCTCATTTTACGAATCATTAATAATAGATTGGTGCCATCAATCCTAATGATGACGGCTGCCCTATTATAAGGCCAGCGTTTGAGAAATTTCTGTTGACTTGGATCAATTAATTCCCCTTTTTCCCTATACATAAAACATCTGTTTGGCTTCTTGAAGAACAGCACTACATTAAAATAAAGGACCTTGGTTCTGTAGCCTCACTGGTTGAATGGGTGACCTATTGAACCTCTATTTGCTGTTGCCGTTGACTGCTGATACCAAGAGACAGAGAGCAGGGAATGCTAAGCTCAAGGCACAACCTACAATAGCTGAGTTAAAGACCCATGACTGTACACGCTCCAGCCATATGACCACACTAATAGAAGAGATTATTTGGAGTACTGGGGGCATTATGGTTAGATGATCATGGATATGTCCTTGAACAACATTCATCACTCATTTTTTGCCCTTCGCTTCATGCCATGTTTATGAGCTTGTCTTGATATGCAGTCATTATGAGGATTTACTTTCGCATACATAGCATGCAGGTAGGTCACTGCACATAAGCACAGGTTATCTCAGATAAGCATTAAACAGGGTGCCATTTATTAACTTTAAATTATTTTCACAACACAGTTACTTTCATTTCTCATGACATTTCTCATGGTTTCCAAAATTGGGAATGTTGAAAATTGTGCACTTTATGATATTTATCCAGCAGGATAGTCCATAGGAATGTTTATGGACCTATGTGGGACTAATAATGTAATACCTAGCTCTAAAGCAGCTGAAAGTCTTGATTTAATCATGGTAAAGCTGCTATTAAATAGCAGCCCTGTCCATAGCCAAAACATTTTGTGGTTGTTGAATGCTTGTTTTACATTAGGATTAGACAGAATCATGATATATATTTATTTAATCAAGATTAAGATTTCGTCTGTAGAACATCAAAAGTCCCAGTTCGGAACTAGTTTGAATTTAACCAGGAGGACTATGCTGGATGACTGTTACCTGTGCTAATAGGAGCTTGGATATGGTAGAACTCTGAAACACCATCAGCTCAACCATCTGCAATACACACAGCATTATTATTAAAAATGCTGGTGGCACAGCACACACCTTGATATACATTTTCAGAATGCTACTTAATGTATGTGCGCACTGATTGTAAAGTTACCATCGGGAGCCATCAACCTGAGGCGAGTAATACTAGCATTGACAGCTCACGCTACTTCCAACACCCTCACTCATACCTCCTGTTGAAAGCAATAACTAAAGCATGCTCATATAGTTGTGTTGAAAATACATTTAGATGGATGACACTGACCATGTAACCTAGGTAAAAAAATACTCCCTCAGCACAATTTCAGCAACAGTTTTTTTCTTAGCTGGCTGAAACGTTACCCGGTGTACTGAATCATTGCCTGTGTTCACTGCTGCTAGCGAGGACCTTATCGTCTGTAGTATTTCTGTCTCCGTACTCAAAATAAAAACTGATGAAATATCTTTTTTTCATATTACTCAAAACTAATGATTAAATTCATAAACCAGTAAAAATACAAAAGTCCTGTTTATATCTTTGGTGAATCAACCAATCATAGCTGATCAAATTGGCAAATTGGCAAATAATAATGTTACACATTAATCTTGTTATTTTTGTATCTTATTGTGGGCAATGTATGCTTCTAGATCAGTGGTATATCATACTATATTTAAACCACGGTAGTCTTTCATTGATATGGGACCCCATGCCCACCAACACAACATAGGCCTACATTTCACCCTTTTTGTTTACAAATGGCAATTGCCATACATGAATAAGCATCAATACTAAATTATTTAATATTGGACTACTCTCACTGAAAGAATACAATGAAGAGAGGTATACACACATAATGTCACAATGTACTACTCTGTTGATATATTTATAACATCACTGCTCACTAGTGTCGCTCCTTCCCTACCATCTTTGTGTTGAAGCTTTCCTGTATTCATTTTGCAAAGACGTTCATGTGTGTTTAGAGCCATCTCTAAATTGTGCATACTGTAGTTTGCGTGTTATCAGTTCTTCCAGCAAAATCCTCTTGGCTGCTCTTTGAAAGCTTTAAAGACCACAGCTTCTTCTGCCAAATGTGGCTTAAAAATGTATTGGCATAAATTTGCAATAAATGGCCACTTCTTTGATGTTTGTTTATCAGACTGAAATATTATCTTGAATTTTAAATTCTTCTGAGTAATGTGTCTGAGCTGATCAGGGTACTGATTTTTATTGATAATTTTATCCGGCAATAAAATGTTTCAGCAACATATGCTGTGTGTTGACTTCAACAAGCATTATCTTTGAAAACGATAAATCAACCTGCCCCTTTTCTCATTTAACATGCTCTGACTTTGAAATTCATAGTTATTCTCAGCATTAAAATGATGAAAGATTATGTTGTGTTGCTGTACAGCCAGGTTATCTACACTGGAGGTGCTGAAGGGGTCACCCAAGATACTGCATGTCAGACACCAAACTGAAGCATGAGTCATGCCTTACATAATTTATAATGTCACCGTTTACAAATGTTGAAACCTGCAGGCCTTTAGCAACCCTGGTCAAACTAGCAATTTCTCAGTCCCTGACAATTTATGAAATTATTATTATGCTCTCTGGGAAGCAGGCTTGAACAGGGTTTCCAACTACTTTCCAACAAAGTTTTGAGGACCCATTTAGGAATAGGGAATTCTGTATTTTACGATTAAAGCACAATTTGTCATCAGAAAAAGTGTCTAATGTGGTGGATGAATAAAATTAAACAATTTATTAAGAAAAAAATCGTTGATTTGAAACATTTATCATATAAAGTGCTTCAATACAGTTATAATAAAGCAATTTATTTATTTCCATTCGACAGATGAAGACATGAAAGGGGAGAGAGAGGGTGGAATGACATGCAGCAAAGGGCCGCAGGTCGTAGTCGAACCCGCGGCCGCTGCGTCAAGGAGTAAACCTCAATATAAGTGTGGTGTGTCGGTGATTATGCTGGGGTTTGTGGTTAATATATCATGGCTGAACCAATCAGATTGCTAATGCCTATGGTGACTCCCTAGTCTATATCCTTGACATTCCATTTTCGGGATTGCTCCGGTGCTGCAGCAAATTCCGCCGAATGCATATATTTTCCGTTTCTTTTCCGCTTTCTTTTTTTTTTTTTTTTTTAAATAGTGACTATTGCCTGGTTGATCAGTGATAATTGCCTTCCAATTAAACAGACTGGTGATGTGTGTCACAATCAAAACGAGCCACGTCATTTTCATTTGTATTTGCTTTTAAAGCCACTTTAAGCTCCAGTCAGCCTGGGCTCCAGAAAACCTGTGATGCCAATGCTTTTGAAATGTTTCTCTGAAAAAAGGTAATTACCTCTATTCATCTGTAACCCATGATAAATTAATGGTTTCTGCCATGTAATAAGTTGTTGAGAGAATACTGTGGCAGTATCCGCTAAGTCACCAAAGGATGTGCTACTTGCTGTGTAGTGATGCATGCTGAATAGACACTGCAACTGGAAATCTATGCTCAAATTTTAGTTAGAATTTTTTTTTCTCCACAATGCCATTCTCAGCCCAACACCACTGATAAAGGCACAAGACTGAGAACACCCTCCTCGTGCCTGCCTTGTCATGCCACTGCTCAACTCATGTGGCAGATCTACTGCCCGAAGCAACAAATGAGTCACGTCTGCATGCACGCAGCCAGGTCTCGTAACCAGGTCTTACTGAAACCGCGCTAGCCCTGTAGCCTGCAGGCAATCTGTGACCATTCCCGTAAAATTGATCTATCAATACTGACAACAGCCACACCATGAGCATTATGATCAATGTTACAAAAAGTGTTGTGGTCGCCTTAGGTTGTGTTGAGCTTTGAGTCTGCATACATTCGGTCCTGCATCTCCATAAAACCATACAGCCTAACGTGTGTGTTGGGGGGGGTCTCAAGAACTGAATGAAAAAAAACTGACCTTTGACATCCAGATGAATATTCGCATTACTATTTGACAGGAATATATTTATTGATTTGGGAGAATGTAATCGTGCCCTGCATGATTACAGACTGTATGTAGTACACTAAGTGAACAATAAATGTCATATCATATTGAAAACCATTGTTGAATCATTTGCATATATAATAATTTTCTGGTCATAGCAGCCGTCATTATAGTCTACAGCATACGGCACGAGTACAATGCCAATATAATAGCATTTGAAATGTCTTTTGTCATGTTATCTATATTTTCAACAGAAATTGAATATTAGCCTAGTGTACCGTTCTGGGGTTACATTAAACTGTCAACCTATGGTACTGCTGTTTATGAGGAATGCCTTAAAAAAAAGTAGAGCTGTGATTTACAAACATTAGCCTCTTGGGTAGAACGCTCTTATCTGAATTATGCCAAAGGCTTGCCATTGATGTGGAGCAGTCCGCTTGGAGATGCTGTGCTGTTATCTGAGGAAGCATGCGACAATAGGTTTTTATTGTCTAATGCGGCTGTTTTATTGCCACGTCTTACCCCTGACAAACAAACCTACCAGAGACAGCTGCACAGATCGCACTTAGCGAGCAGCCACTCAGGCTGACAGAAGTCATACTGAAATGAGGGGCATCTCAGGTAAAAGGCGGTGTCCAAAACATTTCCTCAACTAGATTGGCTTAGAGTAAGACAAACAAGGCTGTTTCCCTCCCAAAGACAAGCCCAGTTGTGACATTTGCATCCATTTAAATGCTTTTAAGTGACAGCTACCATGTTTAGTCCTTTTACTTAGTGGTGTGCTATTGCTTTCTTCTACTTCATTTATTCAGGTCCTTGTTGGACAGTATTGCACCTCTCTCCCAGGCTTTTTTTTTTATACATCATATGATTTCTTACAAGCCAATCTCATCAAGGAGAAAACTCTTGGTTATCAGTTGACTACTTACATTTTCAAGTTTAGAATAATCTGGGACTCATAGAGCTTTCAGGCTGCAATGATTCTCTGTGGCACAATGGATTTGATAATACTCATATTCTTTGAACACAAAACTGTGTGTAATAGTGATTCAAAAGCATGTTTAAGATATGGCAACAATTATAACATCACTCTATAATCTGTTACGAGTGTTGGCCACAGCAAAGTTTGGATATCAGGGCCGTTCAGACACATGTTCCTACTCAGGTGTTTGAACATTTTTGTGTGCATCTTTTCTTGGAAAACATCCTGTATTGCACAGTAAAGTTATTTATATTTATGTATGTACTGTGTGAATGTACTGTATATGTATGTATGTACTGTGTATATACAGTACACTATACATACTGTACATACATACATACTGTATATACGGGGTGTGTGTGTGTGTGTGTGTGTGTGTGTGTGTGTGTGTGTGTATATATACACTCACCGGCCACTTTATTAGGTACACCTGTCCAACTGCTCGTTAACACTTAATTTCTAAGCAGCCAATCACATGGCGGCAACTCAGTGCATTTAGGCATGTAGACATGGTCAAGAGAATCTCCTGCAGTTCAAACCGAGCATCAGTATGGGGAAGAAAGGTGATTTGAGTGACTTTGAACGTGGCATGATTGTTGGTGCGAGAAGGGCTGGTCTGAGTATTTCAGAAACTGCTAATCTACTGGGATTTTCACGCACAACCATCTCTAGGGTTTACAGAGAATGGTCCGAAAAAGAAAAAACATCCAGTGAGCGGCAGTTCTGTGGGCGGAAATGCCTTGTTGATGCCAGAGGTCAGAGGAGAATGGCCAGACTGGTTCGAGCTGATAGAAGGGCAACAGTGACTCAAATAACCACCCGTTACAACCAAGGTGGGCAGAAGAGCATCTCTGAACGCACAGTACGTCGAACTTTGAGGCAGATGGGCTACAGCAGCAGAAGACCACATCGGGTGCCACTCCTTTCAGCTAAGAACAGGAAACTGAGACTACAATTTGCACAAGCTCATCGAAATTGGACAATAGAAGATTGGAAAAACGTTGCCTGGTCTGATGAGTCTCGATTTCTGCTGCGACAGTCGGATGGTAGGGTCAGAATTTGGCGTCTACAACATGAAAGCATGGATCCATCCTGCCTTGTATCAACGGTTCAGGCTGGTGGTGGTGGTGTCATGGTGTGGGGAATATTTTCTTGGCACTCTTTGGGCCCCTTGGTACCAATTAGGCATCGTTGCAACGCCACAGCCTACCTGAGTATTGTTGCTGTCCATCCCTTTATGACCATAATGTACCCAACTTCTGATGGCTACTTTCAGCAGGATAATGCGCCATGTCATAAAGCTGGAATCATCACAGACTGGTTTCTTGAACATGACAATGAGTTCGCTGTACTCAAATGGCCTCCACAGTCACCAGATCTCAATCCAATAGAGCATCTTTGGGATGTGGTGGAACGGGAGATTCGCATCATGGATGTGCAGCCGACAAATCTGCGGCAACTGTGTGATGCCATCATGTCAATATGGACCAAACTCCCTGAGGAATGCTTCCAGCACCTTGTTGAATCTATGCCACGAAGAATTGAGGCAGTTCTGAAGGCAAAAGGGGGTCCAACCCGTTACTAGCATGGGGTACCTAATAAAGTGGCCGGTGAGTGTATACACTACCGTTCAAAAGTTTTGGGTCACATTGAAATGTCCTTATTTTTGAAGGAAAAGCACTGTACTTTTCAATGAAGATAACTTTAAACTAGTCTTAACTTTGAAGAAATACACTCTATACATTGCTAATGTGGTAAATGACTATACTAGCTGCAAATGTCTGGTTTTTGGTGCAATATGTACATAGGTGTATAGAGGCCCATTTCCAGCAACTATCACTCCAGTGTTCTAATGGTACAATGTGTTTGCTCATTGGCTCAGAAGGCTAATTGATGATTAGAAAACCCTTGTGCAATCATGTTCACACATCTGAAAACAGTTTAGGTCGTTACAGAAGCTACAAAACTGACCTTCCTTTGAGCAGATTGAGTTTCTGGAGCATCACATTTGTGGGGTCAATTAAACGCTCAAAATGGCCAGAAAAAGAGAACTTTCATCTGAAACTCGACAGTCTATTCTTGTCCTTAGAAATGAAGGCTATTCCATGCGAGACACTGCTAAGAAATTGAAGATTTCCTACAACGGTGTGTACTACTCCCTTCAGAGGACAGCACAAACAGGCTCTAACCAGAGTAGAAAAAGAAGTGGGAGGCCGTGTTGCACAACTGAGCAAGAAGATAAGTACATTAGAGTCTCTAGTTTGAGAAACAGACGCCTCACAGGTCCCCAACTGGCATCTTCATTAAATAGTACCCGCAAAACACCAGTGTCAACATGTACAGTGAAGAGGCGGCTGCGGGATTCTGGGCTTCAGGGCAGAGTGGCAAAGAAAAAGCCATATCTGAGACTGGCCAATAAAAGAAAAAGATTAAGATGGGCAAAAGAACACAGACATTGGACAGAGGAACACTGGAAAAAAGTGTTGTGGACGGATGAATCCAAGTTTGAGGTGTTTGGATCACAAAGAAGAACGTTTGTGAGACGCAGAACAAATGAAAAGATGCTGGAAGAATGCCTGACGCCATCTGTTAAGCATGGTGGAGGTAATATGATGGTCTGGGGTTGCTTTGGTGCTGGTAAGGTGGGAGATTTGTACAGGGTAAAAGGGATTCTGAATAAGGAAGGCTATCACTCCATTTTGCAACGCCATGCCATACCCAGTGGACAGCGCTTGATTGGAGCCAATTTCATCCTACAACAGGACAATGACCCTAAACACACCTCCAAATTGTGCAAGAACTATTTAGAGCAGAAGCAGGCAGCTGGTATTCTATCGATAATGGAGTGGCCAGCGCAGTCACCAGATCAGAGCTGTTGTGGGAGCAGCTTGACCGATTGGTACGCAAAAAGTGCCCATCCAACCAATCCAACTTGTGGGAGCTGCTTCTGGAAGCGTGGGGTGCAATTTCTCCAGATTACCTCAACAAATTAACAGCTAGAATGCCAAAGGTCTGCAATGCTGTAATTGCTGCAAATGGAGGATTCTTTGACGAAAGCATAGTTTGATATAAAAAAAATCTTATTTCAAATACAAATCATTATTTCTAACCTTGTCAATGTCTTGACTCTATTTTCTATTCATTTCACAACGTATGGTGGTGAATAAGTGTGACTTTTCAGGAAAACACAAAATTGTTTGGGTGACCCCAAACTTTTGAACGGTAGTATATATATATATATATATATATATATATATATATATATATATATATATATATATATATATATATATATATACACACACACACACACACACACACACACACACACACACACACATATAGGCCAAAAGTTTGGAACCACCTTCTCATTCAATGCTGAGGAGAAGTTCATCCGAGTCACCAGCCTCAGAAATTGCAAGTTAACAGCAGCTCAGATTAGAGACCAGATGAATACCACACAGAGTTCTAGCAGCAGACACATCTCTAGAACAACTGGAGATTGCGCGAATCAGGCCTTCATGGTCAAATAGGAGCTAAAAAAACACTGCCAAGGAGAGGCAACAAGCAGAAGAGATTTGTTTGGGCAAGAAACACAAGGAATGGACATTAGACCAGTGGAAATCTGTGCTTTGGTCCGACGAGTCCAAGTTTGAGATCTTTAGTTCCAACCGCTGTGTCTCTGTGCCACGGAAAAAAGGTGACCTGATGGATTCTACATGCCTGGTTCCCACCGTGAAGCATGGAGGAGGAGGTGTGATGGTGTGGGGGTGCTTTGCTGGTGAAAATGTAGGGGATTTATTCAAAATTGAAGGCATACTGAACCAGCATGGCTACCACAGCATCCTGCAGCGGCATGCCATCCCATCCAGTTTGCGTTTAGTTGGACCATCATTTATTTTTCAACAGGACAACAAACACACCTCCAGGCTGTGTTGGGCTATTTGACCAAGAAGAAGAGTGATGGAGTGCTGCGCCTCCACAGTCACCGGACCTGAACCCAATTGAGATAGCAAAGGGTGGCTACTTTGAAGAAACTAGAATATAAGACATATTTTCAGTTATTTCACTTTTGTTAAGTACATAATTCCATATGTGTTCATTCATAGTTTTGAAGCCTTCAGTGATAATCTACAATGTAAATAGTCATGAAAATAAAGAAAACGCATTGAATGAGAAGGTGGTTTCAAACGTTTGGCCTGTACTCAGTACCAGTACAATATACACTCACCTATAGGATTATTAGGAACACCATACTAATACTGTGTTTGACCCCCTTTCGCCTTCAGAACTGCCGTAATTCTACATGGCATTGAATCAACAATGTGCTGAAAGCATTCTTTAGAAATGTTGGCCCATATTGAAATGATTCGAGCTTTGTGACATGGTGCATTATCCTGCTGGAAGTAGCCATCAGAGGATGGGTACATGGTGGCCGTAAAGGGATGGACATGGTCAGAAACAATGCTCAGGTAGGCCGTGGCATTTAAACCATGCCCAATTGGCACTAAGGGGCCAAAGTGTGCCAAGAAAACATCCCCCACACCATTACACCACCACCACCAGCCTGCACAGTGGTAACAAGGCATGATGGATCCATGTTCTCATTCTGTTTACAACAAATTCTGACTCTACCATCTGAATGTCTCAACAGAAATCGAGACTCATCAGACCAGGCAACATTTTTCCAGTCTTCAACTGTCCAATTTTGGTGAGCTCTTGCAAATTGTAGCCTCTTTTTCCTATTTGTAGTGGAGATGAGTGGTCCCCGGTGGGGTCTTCTGCTGTTGTAGCCCATCCGCCTCAAGGTTGTGCGTGTTGTGGCTTCACAAATGCTTTGCTGCATACCTCGGTTGTAACGAGTGGTTATTTCAGTCAAAGTTGCTCTTCTATCAGCTTGAATCAGTCGGCCCATTCTCCTCTGACCTCTAGCATCAACAGGGCATTTTTGCCCACAGGACTGCCACATACTGGATGTTTTTCCCTTTTCACACCATTCTTTGTAAACCTAGAAAACTAGAAATGGTTGTGTGTGAAAATCCCAGTAACTGAGCAGATTGTGAAACACTCAGACCGGTCCGTCTGGCACCAACAACCATGCCACGCTCAAAATAGCTTAAATCACCTTTTTTTTCCCATTCTGACATTCAGTTTGGAGTTCAGGAGATTGTCTTGACCAGGACCACACCCATAAATGCATTGAAGAACTGTCATGTGATTGGTTGATTAGATAATTGCATTAATGAGAAATTGAACAAGTGTTCCTAATAATCTTTTAGGTGAGTGTGTACATATATATATATATATATATATATATATATATATATATATATATATATATATACAGTATATTGTATATATGTACTGTATGTATGCGTTATCATATATGTGTGTGTGTGTATGTATGTGTATATATATGTATGTATGTACGTGTGCACGTGCATGTGTTTACTTGTGTGTGCGAAGGCATTTGTTTTTTGAGACAATGTGTGACTGTGGGTTGAAAAGTTTGACTAACCGTCGACTATGTAGCGAATGTGTAAACTGATTCATCTGACAAAGAATCTGATGAACCTCAACAAAAAACAGAAAGTTAATTTTTGTGGTCTTTATATCACATTTTCATTATTAGGATGATGTATAACTTATATAGATATATATCTTAATTACTCAAAGCATAAGGTGACTAAATATTTTTAGTTTCTACAACCAAATGCTGATGGTTGTTTTCCAGCCGGTCTGACACTTAAAAGTTAGTGTTGAGCCGTAGTAGATGAAGTTGACTTCAGCATAGCATGTTGACTCAGTGATCCAAGCTCCGTAATAGATACTAAGGGACTCATCGCGTTGTTAATTTTTTGAATTAGTCGGATTCCAGTTATGTCTCATTAGATTTAACACTAAAGATTTGCAACCTCCTATGCTTCTACCCACCTGAGTAGTAAGCTGTTCCACACAGATTCAAAGTAAGCAAGTGTTCCATCAGCGATGGCTGGATAGTTTTAAATAAATCTCCAAACAGAATTTCAAAGTATGTTTTTCTGTCTTGTATATGGGATTATTTTGGGGGATTCTGCTTATTTTGGTTTACAAATTAAGTCTGCTTTGGATAAACTTCTCTGCCTCAAGCTTCTTAACCGACCAGTGTTGTTGCATATTTTAGCCTGAAAACCACATGCATTTCATCATCTGTTTTTATACTACATGTCAAACATGCTTTTCTTGCTTTCTTTTAATTTCCATGTTTTATTAAAATCGACTTGCTGGAGATGTGTGATCAATCAACAGCGAACACTGTGTCTGCTCTTGTTATTTTCGGTGTTATCTTATTGTTGCATGGTAATGTAGTGCATACTTTTGAATCCAATCTATATTTTCAATAGCATTAGCATGGGAAGATGCCAAAAATGGTACCTTAATCTCAATGATTTTGTCCATCCATCCATCTTCGACCGCTTATCCGGTATCGGGTCGCGGGGGAAGCAGCTCCAGTAGGGGACCCCAAACTTCCCTTTCCCGGGCCACATCAGCTAGCTCCGACTGGGGGATCCCGAGGCGTTCCCAGGCCAGGTTGGAGATATAATCTCTCCACCTTGTCCTGGGTCTTCCCCGAGGCCTCCTCCCAGCTGGACGTGCCTGGAACACCTCCCTAGGGAGGCGCCCAGGAGGCATCCTTACCAGATGCCCGAACCACCTCAACTGGCTCCTTTCGACGCGAAGGAGCAGCGGCTCTACTCCGAGCTCCTCTCGGATGACTGAGCTTCTCACCCTATCTCTAAGGGAGACGCCAGCCACCCTCCTGAGGAAACCCATTTCGGCCGCTTGAACCCTGGATCTCGTTCTTTCGGTCATGACCCAGCCTTCATGACCATAGGTGAGGGTAGGAACGAAAATTGCCCGGTAGATCGAGAGCTTTGCCTTCTGGCTCAGCTCTCTTTTCGTCACAGCGGTGCGATAAACAGAATGTAATACCGCACCGGCTGCTCCGATTCTCCGACCAATCTCACGCTCCATGGTCAAATGATTTTGTGTACAGTTCAATTCATACAGACATACTTGAAGCGTGAAGTGGACAATTTAGCAACATCACTGACAGTACAATAATTTTTTTTGTGGCTGGACAAAGGGTGTTTAAAATTTACAAAGCTGATGAGGATAAAGTTAGAACAAAAGAAGTAATTTGCAAGTTAATAGTGCTTAATCAGTTTGTTGCATTAGTGCCTGTTATAACAAAGCGATATGGGCAGAGGGATTTGGACAAAGAGGCTTTAGAGCAGATAAAAAGGCCAAGCCCCAGATGTGATAACGTTACAGTGAGTTTAACATTGTGCTGGTTGAAGGTGAACGAGTATGGACTCTTTAGCCAATAATGTGGATAATTATGCTTAAATATACAGTAGTTAAATAATCAAACAACTGAATGGAGAGCAGGCCAATGTTGGAGTGCAGGCCACACACAGTAACCGTTCACCTGATCAGCCATCCAGTAAATAGTCCCTGCTTGTGTACAGACTAAAATGTATTATATCGCTTATATAGCCATTCCCGGGAGGATTATTTAAATAAAGCCCTTTCCCCCTTACAGGCTGACTTAGCTTTTCCAAAATCTGGAATCTGAAGAGACTTTCAACCTGTAGCTAATATCTGAATGAATTCCCAATTTTTGCAGGAAACAACCTTGACTCTTGACTCATTAAGGTGAGGTGAATATTATTCAATTTGACTAGATATGATCTTATTCTGCAAAAGAGCAATATTAATAGGGCTGGAATACATGCTCTTATCCAAACATGTAAATTAATCTTGACTCCCCAGTGTAGGTAGTGTAGCATGATTTACTTAATTGCAATTTCATCATGTCTGCCCAAAGACAGGAGATTTAATGATTTTCTGTGTAAATGTTTAACAGGGGAAAGGTAGCTGTTGTCCCTGAACCTAGGTAAAAGAAAAACTTAACTGCAGCGTTTGGCAATTGTAGGGGCTTCCATAACATTTTATTGGAGTTGTAACTTTGTAATAGGATGGTTATTTCCCAGATGCAGTGTGATATAGATTGGGTTTTTATTTATCTAGAGGCTTTAATTGGCCCATCCTCTATAGAAAATCAGCATATGTTAATGGGATATCTGTTTCACCCCAATAAAGCAAGATGATCCGATATGGTAGTGCTTCCTACAAATTGGAGAATGTCAAAAGAGTGATAATTGGTCAGTTTTCAGATGCTGCAACTTTACCTTTTAACTCAGTTAATATGATTACGATCTATTGAGGCTGTCATATGTTTTACAAGACATAAACTCTTGTATGATATATCTCTTTTATTACAGCTCAGGGAGAAGCTTGAGTGGCAACAGGCAAACTATAGTGATGGTTCAAAACAGAAGCATCAAACAGATGGCATTTTTCAGAACCTGCAATAATTTTCCTTTAATGGCTTTCAATAACTTAGAATTGGTCCCATTCATGGCAAGTGCAGATGATGTTTCTGACTGTTTGTTGATAATAGTCTAGGCATCAGGTAAAACTGTTTTTGGCACAATATGGTTGGCTGGATGTTGACTCACAATTATCAATCACCTTTGCAGACAAATGTGAGATTTATTTCTTCTTTCATTTATGAAGTCCGTCTTTCAGTATCTTGATATTTTGGTTCTTCATTGAGATACTTTGAATATCATAGCAGGA
This sequence comes from Percina caprodes, assembly GCA_013375575.1. Taxonomy (NCBI): domain Eukaryota; kingdom Metazoa; phylum Chordata; class Actinopteri; order Perciformes; family Percidae; genus Percina; species Percina caprodes. The sequence continues at coordinate 189,167 of JABXJD010000278.1, forward strand.
CACTGCACTACAATAGAGCAAATCTACAGTAGCTGTCAAAGAAGAGATTTGACCGTTGGTGCCCTGTGAATTATCCTGTTAACATGCGTCGCCACTGCAAGTTTCTGCTGAGGTGATTAGGAATGTAGAGCAATACACCTCAGGCTTCATCAAAAGCCAAAAAAAATGAATCTTATGTGATAAATATTGTATCAGGCACTGATCTTTCTCAAAGAGACCTATATGTACTCCTCTGTCAGAGCCCGGCCTTTCATGACCTACAGTACCATGGAGTTATGAATTTCATCAGAGCTGAGTATAGAAAATAATTTTTCTGAAATAATTATTCATCAGCTACGTAAGCTCCTGTCAGAACATGACTTAAATATATTCAGAAATCTGACATTACGGTGATTGTTCTTACCTATTGGCTTTGTGTAGGTTGCAAATCTATTTTAATAATACAAAGCATGTTCTTTTGTCAACTCCTTTTGCTAGTCTGGTGTAACTGAGACCTTCATTTGACAAAACATATTCACTCTCCTGGCAGCTTGTTTGCTGCTAGGTTTACATTGCATTGGGAATGCAACCATGCCTAAGATTATAATGATGATAAAAAATGTTCAGCTCACAGTATACATTTTTAATCCACTTTGAATCAAAATGTTATCGTGTTGGACCATGTTATCATAAGTATTTAATGCAGAAATGCACTGCTAAAAAGAATAAGGGATTGCTTTTAAAATTGTCTGGTTAAAACAATTTTTGGTTAAAGAACTAGGCTACGTCAACTGATTGTGTCTGATTTTGTTCGTGGTCATGCTTTTTCTCTCTCCATAATTTAATTTTTGCACATATTCCCTCACACATATTTTCTCTGTCTGTTGAATAGAGTACATCTGTGGTAGTGGTTAGTCAATGTCGTCTGAATGATCAAATTGCAAATTGGACCTAGACCTCCCAAATAACGGGCATATCAAGGGACTGTCAGTCTGACTCATAGCTTGCCGTTCCAGGCACACCATCACTTCAGATGTTTGCGTCTTCATTTGCCATGACAACAGTGCAGAGGATAAAGCATGACACATCTTTGACAGACTGGGGAGTTAAATAGGCTTGTATGTGTTGTTTTTCTTGTCACTCTCTGCTTTATGTAACATCTATAAAAGCCAGTGCTGCTTTTTCCTGCACGATCCAAATTGCTTTGCAGAGCTGATAATGGTATTCTATCATGCATCTGCAGACATCCAAAGACCATTAATAGATGCTCCCTGGCTGGGTGTAACAGGATGCACCAAGCAAACTGGTCAAGCCACAGGCTGGAATCAAACATTTTACAAACTGATGTTACGGGGCTAAATGCATTTCCCCCTTTGTGCTTTAAAACAGTTACTTTGCTGTACGTGTTGTAGCGTTGGCCCAACACGTACTCACACTTGTTGTCCCACATGGTTGGCCTAATTATGGTAGATCAACCCAAATTGTCTGTAAAAATCCTGCAATCCTATGTTTAAACTCAGATCACACCCTTAAACCATAAAAAAGAAAGAAGAACTTCAGCTGCCTTCTGTTTTGCCATAATCACCATTACACATGACCAGTTATGGTAATGAGGTCACTAATTAAGAGAATTAATTAATGAATTGGAATATTTCTGTCAACATCCCAGCTTTTGCATAACCCAAGTGGTATTAATATATCGGCATTGTAAAACATTAAGTAGATACATAGGGATTTAAAGACAATTTGTCATTTATTTATGCAAATGTATGCAGAAAGATGCTCTAAAATCAAATTGTTTACTGTAGAGGACTCCTGTGATGTAAGAATTAAGTTCTTAAGTGACTGTGTTCAAATGAATGTGTCAGCAGACAGACACATGCAACAACAACATGGTGTGTCTGTACTGTGGTGGCTGGAGAATAATGGAGGCATGAGGTTAGAAAATCCTGTAGAGCTGCTGGTCAAACAACCTGATGCCAGAGCATGCAGCAAAGTGATGGCTGTTGGCCATGCCTCAGCTTGGCCTGGCTCAATATTTGCACAGCTGTGTATGGTCTGGAGCACATCAATGCATGTCGGCCACCTCGCTGACCACAGCGGGTCACCACAACATGCAGACACCAAATAACAAACAAGGCACTAAACACAGCCCTTTTTTCCCCTAACTACTAAATATAACCCATTTTTACAGTAAACAATTACCTACAGCAGTCATCTTCTGACAGTTGAACTGTTTCATGAGCCAGTTTCTGTTATCTTTAGTAAAATGTTTACATTATTTATAATTCTGTAATTGCATTGCAATAAAGATGAAGGAAACTCTTACGTTTTTGGTTTGGTTCCCTGATTGGTCATAACCGTAATATTGATAAGCTCCTACAGCATTCACATCTGCTGTCATTTATTAATTTGTTTTTCATTTTTAGCTTTATTACTTTTAAAGAGATTCCCAACATGTAGCTAGGGGTGGGATTCGATGGGATAATCGATGGGATGGGGCTTATCAGCTGAATCAACTGAGCTTATCAGTTCCTTTTATTGATGCCGCCGTGTTTTTCTGACAGTTACGCATTGCACAGAAATGACATCACACTTGTTGGCTATGCTGCTACTCTGAAGGAGTCATGGCTGAGAGGAAGAAATGGCCCAAAGCGTGGCTACATTTCACAAAAAAAGACTGCAACGGTGTTGCTTCAGGGCAGTGCGATGCACTGCTTGTGTTTGTGTGAGGTGAATCAATATCGCATTGCTAATCTTTTTTTTTTTTAAAGATTCTTTTTTGCCCACGCATCGCTATTCTACTTGGTAGCCTAACAAGAAACTGAGAGACAGGGCCTGAATGCAGGCGACAGATTATATGATACAGACATTTCATACATAGGGCGTTTCTAACGCGGACCTGGCATGTGAGTCAGCCATCACTCAGTTCGTCACTGAGACTTTGGTCTGCAGTGTAGTTCATACACTGATAAACCGGAGAATTATATAGTAACATGATCTTTTGAAAGGTTGTGAAATTGCCTGTTTTTTTTTGTTTTTTTTTACACAGAAAATGTCTCTGGAATCAATAAGGGAAATGATAAATTTAGGCTGAGTAGATACTGGCATAGATATCTATGCAATTGTATCAATTCCCATCCCTACATGTAGCCAGCCATTATTAGCATTGCGTGACCGTGCCGTGTGTTTATCTACATTCTGTACACTGAATTGTGCGGACAGGTTAAAAAGTTCTAAACAGCGGCCTGACTGTAGAGCGGAGGAAAGCAGAGTTAACACAGAGACCAAATATTCAGTGTTTTGGATTTTCTGAACAAAATGATGACTGCCATCTTGCACACTTATCTCAAACGCTAATTCTCTCTCCCTCCTGGTCAACCGCAATTAACATCACAATTACGTAGTCAAAAAAATCCTATTAAATCCATTGATAACAGTACGATTACGACATATCGATATTTATCCAATAAGTAAAGAGAAGCAGGATTGGTAAAAAAAAAGTTTTAGAATTTTTTTATGGATTTGAGTTTCAAGAAATCAACTGTGCTCCAGAGGTACATTAAAATGAAAGCTTGAAGTTCATTAAGCTTTGTTTAAATTCTGACAATCTGTCTTTGAATCATACAGCACAGTTCAGAAATATATACAGTATATATTTTTTTTTTTTAGTCAAACATTTTAGTCAAAATGTCATATTATATAAGTCAGGCAAAGGTGGCAAACTGCTTTCATACTGTCAATGCCACTCAAAGTGATATTTGATGTTTTTTTTTAGCCAAAATCTCTCCTCGGACTCAAATAAGCAGGCAGGAGAGAAAGAGAGAAAAATATTTCTAACCTGGTCAGTTAATGCTTTGTGAGAAATGTTTAATTTAATGTCAGGAGAAATATCCAACATGGCATGACATGATGCATTGAGAGAGTGCTTAATTTTTAAAGAGTGTAAAGTACTTACAGGTAAAAGCCAGTAAATTAGAATATTTTGAAAAACTTGATTTATTTCAGTAATTGCATTCAAAAGGTGTAACTTGTACATTATATTTATTCATTGCACACAGACTGATGCATTCAAATGTTTATTTCATTTAATTTTGATGATTTGAAGTGGCAACAAATGAAAATCCAAAATTCCGTGTGTCACAAAATTAGAATATTGTGTAAGGGTTAAATTTTGAAGACAATTGGTGCCACAAAGTAATCAGCTGATTAACTCAAAACACCTGCAAAGGGCTTTAAATGGTCTCTCAGTCCAGTTCTGAAGCCTACACAAACATGGGGAAGACTTCAGATTTGACAGCTGTCCAAAAGGCGACCATCGACACATTGCACAAGGAGGGAAAGACACAAAAGGTTATTGCTGAAGAGGCTGGCTGTTCTCAGAGCTCTGTGTCCAAACACATTAATAGAGAGGCAAAGGGAAGGAAAAACTGTGGTCAGAAAAAGTGTACAAGCGATAGGGATCACCGCGCCCTAGTCAAGATTGTGAAAAAAAAGATTCACAAGGAGTGGACAGCTGCTGGAGTCAGTGCTTCAAGATCCACCACCAAGAGACGCTTGAAAGACATGGGTTTCAACTGCCGCATACCTCGTGTCAAGCCACTGTTGACCAAGAAACAGCGCGAAAGCGTCTCACCTGGGCTAAGGAAAAAGAGCTGGACTGCTGCTAAGTGGTCCAAAGTCATGTTTTCTGACGAAAGCAAATTTTGCATTTCCTTTGGAAATCGAGGTCCCAGAGTCTGGAGGAAGACAGGAGAGGCACAGGATCCACGTTGCCTGAAGTCTAGTGTAAAGTTTCCACCATCAGTGATGGTTTGGGGTGCCATGTCATCTGCTGGTGTCGGTCCACTCTGTTTCCTGAGATCCAGGGTCAACGCAGCCGTCTACCAGCAAGTTTTAGAGCACTTCATGCTTCCTGCTGCTGACCTGCTCTATGGAGATGGAGATTTCAGGTTCCAACAGGACTTGGCGCCTGCACACAGCGCAAAATCTACCCGTGCCTGGTTTACGGACCATGGTATTTCTGTTCTAAATTGGCCAGCCAACTCCCTGACCTTAGCCCCATAGAAAATCTGTGGGGTATTGTGAAAAGGAAGATGCAGAATGCCAGACCCAAAAACGCAGAAGAGTTGAAGGCCACTATCAGAGCAACCTGGGCTCTCATAACACCTGAGCAGTGCCAGAAACTCATCGACTCCATGCCACGCCGCATTAATGCAGTAATTGAGGCAAAAGGAGCTCCAATCAAGTATTGAGTATTGTACATGCTCATATTTTTCATTTTCATACTTTTCAGTTGGCCAAAATTTCTAAAAACTCCCTTTTTTGTATTAGCCTTAAGTAATATTCTAATTTTGTGACACACGGAATTTTGGATTTTCATTTGTTGCCACTTCAAATCATCAAAATTAAATGAAATAAACATTTGAATGCATCAGTCTGTGTGCAATGAATAAATATAATGTACAAGTTACACCTTTTGAATGCAATTACTGAAATAAATCAAGTTTTTCAAAATATTCTAATTTACTGGCTTTTACCTGTATATCTTTCCTTAATGACTCCGGGCACGGCCCTATGCAGGGTTATACAGATCCAAAAACGGGTCCTACTAGACCTTATCTTAATAATGTTGCACTGAGTGATCCTATGTACAATCTGGAAACGCAGACGAGGCTAAAATGACATCTGAAAATTACAATTGGCAGTTGTTTAATTAAGCATTCAAGTAAAAGGAAATTAACACTACTGTTCTCACTGATCCTCTTTATTTACTGCCTGACTCCTCGCTCGTCTCTCCTGCCAAAGTGTATTATTAAGAAGAATTGGGTAATATGATATACACCTTTTATTTCATCTTTGTTTCCATCATTTGGATTTTAACTATAGAAATGTGTATCAAACATAAACCTGACCAAAAAATTTTTTACATTAATGTATTTATACAATTGTACATTAGTATTACGCTATAATTATGCTAGGAATTTGTGGTATTGTTATATTGAGACTATAGATTCCACTGTACTGTAATAACCAAAGAACATGTAATATCTCTGCGGTAATTACATATTTTGAGTTTAACCAGGTCACTTTTTGTTTGTGTTGAACGGCACAGGGACAACATGCTAATCCTCAGTCTTTTTATTTTTGTCTGTCTCAGTAAAGAAAGTAAACACAGGGTCAATTGATATTTCAGGGTCGATTGAAATGTTACCGGCCTCTATATATTTCTTGCAATGAAAATGAAAATCGGGATTAAACTAACTAGCTGGCATCACAATGGAGGCCCAGTGTTTGATTTAGTGCGAGGACACAGGACATCATAGGTAGGGATGGGTATCGTTAAGATTTTAATGGTATTATCACTCTTACTGATACGGCTTACCATATTGGTACTTACTAATGGTATTCTCATCGGTACTTTTTTTTTTTTTTTTAAGGAAAAAATAATTAACAACAGAATTGACACTCCTTTATTTTCTCATTTGTTGTGTATATCAATTAACATTCTTGAGTTGCAAACTACAAAAGCATTGTTTTGAGCAGATTATATAAATGTAAAAAGTTCTAACCGTTTCAGGTTGAATTTATGAACGCGGCCACAACAATCAGCTGGCTAATAGTTACTGTAATCATTAACTCATGTTGTCGTATGATTTACTTAACTCCGTGTGTGGACTCCAGGCTGCTAGCTGGTTGAAAACTGTCTGTATATGATGGATTTTCCTTACATGATTTGAAAATCGAAACAACATCTGTAACAACATGTGGGCTACATTTTTTTCCCTCCAACTACCTATAGCAAAACCGATCCCTAGTGATAGGATGTCTTGGGATGAATGGCTTTGAACTATAAGCAGTCCACTAGTCAATTTCTTTAGTTACCTATATCACACTTTGCATGGATTTAGCTGCTTGGCCAAGCAAGCAGTGGTGGCAATCATATGAGCAAGTCAGTAATCTAAATGCTATTCACTATCTTTTATTAAATACAGTATGCACCTCAGAGAAAAATGTAAGTAAAGAGTTTAAGTCACACTTCATAACATCAAATTGTTCGTGTTGGAAAGTGAGGTTAATGAGCAAGTAGCTCTGCAAATAATCTGCAACCTTCTCTCTATCTTTTGACACTGTTGGGTTTTCTGTAAATTGCAATGAAAGCATTTTCCCTTGGATATAGGTTGTGCTGCGTAACCGTTGTAGGAAATACAATGTATAACAATGTCAGTGGATTGTCAGGATTTCACTGACCTCTTGATATGTTCTATTGTTTGCTTTGAGCTGAGATATGCACTTTGACTGCGTTGCCAAAAGAAAACCTCTAAAAACAATAGAGCCATAAATTTCTACATCATTATGAGTTATTCAGATGATCCCTGATTGATGTGCCTATTCTAGAAGCCAGAGGGCCATCAAAGTCAAACATAAAATACAAATGAGATTTTTATGAACCATTTTCATTCAGTCTGCAGCTGCATTCTGTTTAATTTTCTCTCTATCTAACTCTTTATCTCAATCATGCTCCTCCTATTAGTTGGAAGCTGAACATTATACACACATCAAACACAATGCTTTTAATCAGGTAATTTATTTGTGTGTGTGTGTGTGTGTGTGTGTGTGTGTGTGTGTGTGTGTGTGTGTGTGTGTGTGTGTGTGTGTGTGTGTGTGTGTGTGTGTGTGTGTGTGTGTGTGTGTGTGTGTGTGTGTGTGTGTGTGCGCGCGTTTATTTCCCCTGGATTGGACTCTGACATTTTTTACACAGCTATAAATGTTTATTTATTTAGAGAAGATTCTGAATGAAAATATACTCTGACCCTAACAACTCCCTGTGGGAGTGGCCACTGAAGTAGGAGCCTCAGGCACAATCAGCAGTGTTTGGCCAGTCACCGTCATGACTTCCCAGGCCATCTGATATAGCCTCACCAACAGTCATAACTTACACACCTCAGTTCAACTGCCAAGGGCACATTTAGCCTCAGGTTGACACAGGTCAGTCCACTACCACCATAAGGTACCACTGTAAAGCATAACGCCTTCTGCTGCACAGGTATTGAAGTTGTTAAAGTTCACCACACAGACGTTGTGGTCAGTTATATCTACTTATAAATATAACTGTTTATAAATATCTAGCTTTAATCATTTTGACTAATGTTGCTCAGTATTTGTTTCACAGTCTTTAATTTGATTCTAACTGAGTGGGTTTAGAAAAAGATCCTCCCTGTCAGATAGTATGGGTGGGGAAAAAAATCAATATAGCATAGTATCGCGATATTTTCAATGGCAATACTGTATTGATACACAGGCACCAAGTATCAATCTTTTATTATATATGTATTCAGTCAGTTTGTCTGCTTGACAATCCCATTTAGCAAGAATAAAATTGAAGTGAGCAGATGTTGACAAAGTTTCCTTTTGGGGACATAATTTGAAATTGGGAAAAAATTAGAAGTTGGAAAAAAGGTTATAAATTGCAATATATCACATAATATTACAATATGTTTAAAATTGCAATAATATCTTATTGTGGCATAAGTATTGTGATGATATCGTATCGGGAGGCGTCTGGTGATTCCCACCCCTACCAGATAGCACTGACACATTTCATTTTTTGAATTTGGATAACCTTTTCTGAAATGTCAAATCTTTAAAACCTAAAGAGAAGCTTTGAGGTGCTTACTGAAAAATGGAAGTAGTGCCAAATGTTTTTGTTTAAAATATTATTTTATTTTATTACTTTTGAATGTTAAACAGTTGTTGAAAGTACATGCATTGCCTTTGGTATTGGCACAGCAAAAATAAAGTTAATCTTCTGGTTTCTTATGACCAAATAAACATAATAATGTTGGGAAACAATCTCACCAAAAGGTCAATTTATTAGCTGTTATGGAGCTTGGGTTATATGACATGGTTTTTATCAGCAAAATAAGTTGCCACCAAAATTAAAGATATTCAAATATCCCTTTTTGTTTAGCACTCTAAGGGGCGGCTGTGGCTCAGTGGTAGAGCGGTTGCCTACCAATTGGAAGGTTGGTGGTTCAGTCTCTGGCCCTGCAGTCCCATGTCGAAGTTTCCTTGGGCAAGAACCCCGAGTTGCCCCCGATGCTGTGCATCGGAGTGTGAATGTGTGTGCATGTTTATCTGATGAGCAGGTGGCACCTTGTACAGCAGCCTCGGCCACAGTGTATGAATGTGTGTGAATGGTGAATGTATCCTGTATGATGTAAAAGCGCTTTGAGTAGTCGTTAAGACTAGAAAAGCTCTATATAAATACAGCACATTTACATTTAAGGTCCGAATGAAAGCGCAGTTCCACATGTTGATTATATGCAACTTAAAGCTGCTGTTTCCAAGGTCGAGAATTATGTACTTTATTTTTTCTTACTACTTTGGAAGACTAATTCAGTTAAGATATTCGTGCACATGGCAGATTTTTTATTTTTATTTTTTTAAATCATGTTTAATTGGCCCATTGCCATGATGGACACGAGAAGCTGGGAGCAAAATGCCAGTCTCACTGTGATTAAACCCCCCACATGTTTTTTTTTTTTTTTTTTTAGCGTCTATTAATTGCCCTGCAACACCAAAGAAGAAGGTCAGTGAGGACAGAAGGAGTCAATTGTAATTTAGATTAGAGAAACATGTAAAAATGTATGATGGGCTGCAAATTTAATACTGTAAGATACTGTCCTTAAATAATACTTAAGCTATAGTTAGTTTAGGATGGATGTCCCTTGTCAGTGTAGTAGCCTTATGGCAACTAGATGTATAATACAGTTGTGAATGTCCATTGGTGGCACTACAGGGTAAATGTTACATTACATACCATTGATTATTATTGTATTGCACTGCATGAAATGCACATAGAAAGGAATTAATTGACCTGTATCATTCCACCAGCTCCATAAAAATATATCTGGTTGAATCTCTGGTGCTGGTGCATTCAGACGTAAATCAAAATGGTGTCACGCACGCCGCTAGCAGACAAATATACCATGCACGCTGGTTACACAACCATCATTTATCCAAACAAATCTAGCGTCAACATCTGTTTACTATTTTTGTTGTCCAAGTAAACGGAAGTATTTTTCTCTGCTGTAAATATGCTGAAAAATGCAACAAATAGGATGCTTTTTTATGTAAGCAGGTGTTAGAGTGACTTTCTCAGAGATGCTGCCGAGAAGAGTTTGACTCCCCCGTGTCTTTAAGACAGATTGAGGCTCACCAAAGCAGACTAACCTTGTTCAATGTTAGAGGATTTGCATTGGCTGTCTGAAATCTGCTCGAGTTTATTGGGTGTACAGCAACCCGAGATTGCGCAATAACTATTCGCAATGACCGGGATGCTACAAGACACGAGGGGGAGTGGAAATGTTTCTGCAACAGAGTGGGGATGAAAATAAATGAGCGGGTGGAAGGGTGAGAATTAGGCTGAATCTGCCATGATCCTCTGAGGTACTGTATAGTACACACAGCATCTTGCCGAGTAAGGATAGTGGAGAGGCACGATCATAGGAAAGCTGTTTATCTTTGATTTCCCTCGATCAGTAATCAGGGCCCTGGTATTGTCAATTATTTGTAATTTTTCCCTGTTTGACAGCACATAAGCCCATAAGATCCAACACAATATTTAGCCTCATAAAGAAAGGCAAATCCAGACTTTATGGGATTACTGACTCCCTCATAAACTAGGAACTCAACACCCTCCTGAGCGAATATTCCATTTATAGGATTTATTTTGTAGATCCCAAAACACAGAGTTCACCGCTTTGTTGAACCTAAGCAGATCAAATGGTAGAGCTCTGATGTCAACAGTGCGCTAAGCTTTTCAATATGCATCACCTCAGATGACACTAAGAGGTAAATCTCTAGGCCATCAATACAGTGAGAGAGGGAATTGAATGTGATCCAAAACGCATCAGATGATAGATCTCTGCGTAGGGGGTTAAAGGGGATATGACTGCTCGCTGCATAAGATACAGAACTGATGCAAGGACTGCATTGCCTATGTTAATGTTAGCATACGATTAAAGATACAGATCATGATGGTGTTATTTCTGCAGTTGGCAGGGGTACACAGAAAAATTATGGTGTAGCTCAACTCATTTGAAAAAACAAGGAATTGTATTACAAGTTGTTGTCAGAAATCTTGATCTTAAGTAAATCTACAGACTGTACAGTACACGCGTGTGTTGTGTGTGTGTGTGTGTGTGTGTGTGTGTGTGTGTGTGTGTGTGTGTGTGTGTGTGTGAAAAACAAACAAAAAAAAGCCACGTGTTGCCATGGAGAATCCATAAAAACTAGTTAGCAAGCTTGCAGAGATGTCAAAATATTCATCTCAAAGTGGTGGCCGATTGGTTTACCTAGCTAAGAAAGGGATATACAGTGGAAAAAGCAAAAAGGAATGGATAAATGGCTGACATAATTATTTTAAAATGAATGGTAAAGTAGTTGGCTAAGACTAAGGAATACATGGTTGAAATAATCTGCTAAATGCAATTCATGTACAACGGTTGACATAATTATGTAAAACTAATGAATAAACAGCTTAATAGCTAATCGATAAATGTTTGAAAGGTCTAACTCCTGCTACTCAACTTAACTGACGTGAACGTTGACTTTTTAATTGTATGAAACAATATCAAGTTCCAAACAATACAGAATATGTAGTGTTACTTAACACTATTCCCATTAAGTTGAAATGATCAGATAAACTATAGAAGCTAAAGCGTGGTGTTGATAAAGGAGTACTTGGAGCTCATCTGGTAGTGATTTGGGGGTTCGTCAGACAAAAAAGGTTAGAAACCACTTTATTAAATGTATGCATCATGCTTTCATCTTTTTTGTTTCAATAACAAATCCAATATTCACTATACAATTATTTGCTAATTCTGTGGCTGTAAGAGAGTAAAAACACTTCACTTTACTTCAAGGAAAAGAAATTGACATATGATCATTTATTTTCATTAGATTAAGCCCACTCATTTGACAAACCTAGAGTTTGTGAAATGAGCAAAATGCAAATTAGATATAAACTTTTATGACCAGCAACAAAGCAACACAGCAAAAAAAAAAAAAAGACAACTACAAAAGAGACATTCAGTTTAATTCAAGTTGAAGAAAAACATTTAGCAATTTAAGCTTCCATTCTTCTTGTTTGGCAAAAATCCAAACACACTGTACTAGCACGGATTTTTATTGAAGCATCAACTTCAAAACCATTTTCAGAGACGAGCCAAGAGAAAAAAACTCCTTTATAACTCTGTTTCTTTGTTTCCTTGCATTTGAAAATGGACCCTTATAAAACCGCACAGTTTCTTCTCTCTACAAATTCATCTTTTCTGAAATCTATATACGAGATGTCCCATAGCAGCATCAAGACAGGCTGACTGATTTATGTTTTAATGCCTCTTCATCTTAGCACATGCTGTTTACATTCTATAGTGTATTCATTTATAAGTAAGAGACATTTCACGCAACACATGGCAATGTTAATGTGTAAGGTTGTGGAGTCACATCTAAGGACTGTTTACTTTTCCCGGAGGGGGCGGTAATTACCAAAGCTGGGAGTGATGTGGGCTTTCTTCTCCTCTACATTCATATTTAATGTGCCCCCACATGGCATGGTTTCACCACACAAGAAAATATGTACAATGTGTTGGAATGACACACATTAGGCTTATGGCTTTGTGCCTCAGAGTGACGTGTGAGCTGTGCTAAAGCGGGGAATTTTCTAAGTGTAGGACTAAGTTTTAGCTCATAATGATAACATTAAATGAGTCAGTGAATGTGTGCTTACTTGTTTGTCTAGGTGCCTTTTAATGCCAGAGCCTATCATTCAACATTAACAGGGCATTTTTGTTTTCTTTGAGAATATCGCCAATGCTATGGTATGTAACTATATGTGCCTACTATATATTCTCTTTACCTGTTATAATTGTTTGGTTTGACTGTCATACAACAGTGAATTTCTATATAGGCCACAGTGCAGCCTGTTTGTTATTAGATGACAGAGCACCAGAGGGTATTACAAGTACAATCTCAAATGTCAGAACAACATCCTTGCCACGAGTTCCTCTCTGTCTCTCTTTCCAAGTCAATAACATTCTCACTGCATTGAAGAAAAATCAATGTGTGCAAGGCATGATGGTATTGTGAATTCTAGACACCAATCTCCACTGCAGAAATGTCTCCTGATGATTCAGGGTAGGTGCTGTGTGTAAAAATTGCACATCATCCAGCAGTCGGTAAGTGAAGGATGCAAAAGAAATAAGCCAAGGTGAGATCAATTTTTTTTCTTTTTCAACACCATCATGGGAGAAAGACGCTCCTCATTTCCCTCCCTGCTTGAAACACACACACACACCAAATACATGAAATAGACAGGAGATAGCATATTAACTATTACCTGTGCTTTCTTTAGTCATGTCAATATGAGGGTAATGTAAGAGGTACAACTGCTGCAGTGTGATGGAGAGAGTTGGCGGAGAGAAGGAAGGCAGGAGGAAAAGAGGGAAGAGGGGAAAGACAAACTGACAGACGGACTCAGAGACAAAAAGCAACAAAAAAAATATTTCAAGAAAGTCGGAGAGAAGAATATGTACATGACTGTTGCACTTTAATTTGATCCTAATGCACTCCCATCTACAGCCTGATCAATTATTTACGCAACATTTTCCTTTTATACTTAAGTCATGCTATTTAGCGAGATTAAAAAAAATCAAAACATTAAACGCCTTTGGTTTTTCTAGCTCTTGAAATTGACTTCATGATGTATTCAGGCTTATCAGACGTGCTCTGCCCACACTGGTTGTACTCAGTATCGGGTCACAATTCAGTCAATGACGTTTCCCTGTACTGTATAGCTACACGTTCTCATGGGAAAACTCCTCCACACTTAATTTAGTCTCCCAGCAGTGTGAATCTTTGTTGTTTTAGATGTGCTCAGCTGAACGTTTTTATAAAGGGCTGCTCTTGAACAAAACTCGTTAACAGAAAGTGATTTTGTTGTGTAGGAGGACATGTGGAGTGTGTTGTAAATGGCGAGCTTTGCAGTAGACAGTAACAGGATGGTCTGAGCTCTAATGCAGTCATTATAAAAGAGAGTGAAAGCAAAGATTTTGTATTTCATTGGGATCATGTGTGTCAATTAGGACTTGGGTAACAACTGGAATTGTTTGGACAGTTACAGCAGTCAGACGGCAGCAATATTGTTTTGATTGTTTGGTATTTCAAAAGAAATACCAAAAAACAAGTTTGATGCCAGTGGGGATCTTCGCCTTCTTTGTTACATTTTGAGTTTGTCTCCTCATTTGTGCCATGGCTCATCAGTTGTTGAAGGCACTTCTGAAACGACATCTCAGGAGCGTTTTTTGCCAAGTGAAAAAGTAGGATTGAATTACTATGAAACTGAACTCCAGACAGAACAAAGTTTATGGGGAAAATGGGCACAAAAAGAGAATAAATCAAAATGCCACAATAAATGTTGAATGTTTGCTCTATACCCAGAGAAGTGTAGCATAGTGGCTACCGCAGGTCAGAGTGATACCTCTTCAGGGACCCATAAAGAGATTTGTCAAGTCCCTGTGTCTCGATGTCAAGTAGGCGTTTAAACGGATCGAGCTTGTTCCCTGACCTGGCATGCTTGTCTTGTCAGCCTGACTCAATAAAGCCACAAACATCGGATTGAGTCAAGTGAGTTTGACTGATTTTTGTGTTAAATGTTTTTAGTTGTAACTATTTAGTTGTACTGTTTCTGAACTCACTCAGGAGAAAGAGTTATCCATGAAGATTCATTGACCCATCACTCCTCTCCACAGGCTTACTTTGCATGTAGATTTATGATGATCCTAATCAGGATTAGTGTGATGTAGAGATTAATTAAAGGATAATTATGTTTTTTGTGATATTCCGATATTTCTGTGGTCTGGGATTTGTTAGGGTACAGGAGCTTGTTTTTATCAAACATCTTTAAAATACTCCAATGTATTCTTCATATGTCTGCTAAATTTGTCTTTGACTAAAAAATGGTCCCGGTTAGATAATTATAAAGCCTCCTACAGGCACATTTGGAGAGAAATAGAGCTCATGACATTGAAAGTTGAACTTATGTGATTCATTGCTGTTCAATTGAAAACACTATATCATGGAAATCAGGAAAAAACCCTAGCAGTTATCTCAAAGTGATAAAAAACCGATGAACTGCCTGCCTTGATGAGGCAAGCTGGCCAGTCAATATTTCATAAATGTACATTGGTAAATTCTCAATAGTCAATGAATGAGCAAGGAGATAACAGTTCTTAAAGCTTGATTGCATTTATGACATAATTTTTGGAGAAGAAAAGCCTTTTTACACTTTCAATTCCTGAAAATACAGCCAAAGTTTTCTTGTGTTTACTATGGCTTCTTTACCTCAACACCTCTTTCTCTGCTCAACTCCAAACCAGCAGACCATAATATAATGGACCACACACATCCAATTTCCATGTAGGTGTGCCCTGCCCTCAGATGTCAGTGCAACAGTGCTAGTATGCCATTCATTAGTAAAGTGGACAATTTTGCTTAAAGGTAGGAGCATTTAGTTATTAAGTAGTTCTGTGATGACATCTTCAAATTCCAGATTGAATCCACCTAGAGCCCAAAAACCGGAACTATTTATTATTGTATATGACAAAGACACCCTTAAATCACATTGGAGACACTGGATGTTTGGCATCTTTGCTTGGGAAATAACTGTAACAAAGAACTAATCATCAAAAGTTGCCAATTTTCATTTTTGTCAAATCGAATAATCAATTAGTCATTTTTTTTGCTGTTGATATAGGTATCTACCTCAAATGTCCAGTGTTGGGCAAACGATAATTATAATTAACTGCTGTACAGCCTTTTTAATTAACAGTGAAATATTCAGATGTTGGTGATTAACAATCACCAACTTCAACTAAAAGTTGGACAGAAAATAAGGCTTTTTATTGCACTCTCACTTCAACCAGTTCATAAATTCTTCTGTACTTTACTTTTTAACCAGTTGCTCAGGCAGACTAGCTTATTAACATTTTCACATGACAAAGCTGACCTTCTGCACAATGTGGCCTGCCAAAGAAAACAGCCTCTCACATGGCATTGTTGAGGCAGGTGTAGCCAAGTACCTTAATGCATTATGGGCCAGTTTACTGTCGGCACCTGTGTGTGCTGACCACCACTGTAGTGTACATGCCTCTATGCTGATACTGGGCTCAGGCTAGAGTTTTGTCTGTGGACAGCAGAGGTGGGACCATGTCACTGTTTGGAAGTCACAACTAAGTCTCAAATCAAGAATGACAAGTCCAGATTTAAGTCTCAACTCAAGACTAACTAGTCTATATCCACAACGTTGCACTTCTGGGATTACTTTGGTGCCGCAGGCAATTCCACTGGATGTATGTCTTTTCGGCACGATGTCTGTTACCTTCCACTTTATTTGCGTTGGCATTCTAAACTCTGGTCAATTTATGAGGACTATCTTCAACTGCTCCTCAGATTTCTGCAGGGTAAATCCAGACAGCTAGCTAGACTATCGGTCCAATCTGAGTTTCCTGTTGCACAACTAAAACACATTTTGAATGTTAACGTTCCACCAAAAGTTCCTTCTCAAGGCTATTTTGCAGCGGCACGGTGACTCCATGCTGAGCTTAGCGCCACCTAAGACGATTGCTTCTCAGAGGTTAATGAACATGCTTTAGTATGCCTCAAAATATAGGTATAAAAATGACTTATGTAATAAAATCCTGTAACAAAATAATAGCTCTTTTCAAATAAATGTGAAATAATATTCTAAATATGACCTATTCTGTGTCAGCTTCAAAATCCAGCTTCAACTAAATATCTCTTAAAACCTTTTCAGTGTAATAAGATAACGTGTGAGCTTTGAGCTCTCCAGCACCTTTTATTAGACACTAAAACATATGTGCTAGCTTTGTACACGGTGCCTCCCACTTGTCCCGACCGGGACGGTACGTGGAAAGTTTTTGTGCAGTTCAACTGTGACTTACGCTTCGGCATTTTGTGTGCAATGCTGCTCCGCTGTCTGACCTGCTCTTGTGCGCTTTGCAGAGCCGCCCACAAGGTGGCCTCTCAGGAAT
Organism: Percina caprodes; assembly: GCA_013375575.1. Lineage (NCBI taxonomy): Eukaryota > Metazoa > Chordata > Actinopteri > Perciformes > Percidae > Percina > Percina caprodes. The sequence goes on from JABXJD010000278.1 coordinate 206,263, forward strand.
TACCCCACGCAACAAAGTACCGTAGTATTGACCGCATAGAGCCAGACAATTTAAGTACACGCTTAATGGCCCCATGAAAACCGTCAAAAACCGGACATTTTCATTTCCAAAAAGAAGATGTTTGCTTACCCTAGCGTGGAAATGAACGGAAATGTATTTATTTGGAAAAGACGTTTTAAATAATGTACTTTTTAATCTTTGAGTTTGGGGAAAGGTATCAAGTCTTGTCAGGTCAAAAGGCTCTAGTCCAAGTGAAGTCACAAAACACTGGTGTTAAAGTCCGAGTCGGGTTGTAAGTCTTTTCTGATTTTTTTTTTTTTTTTTTTTTCCTTTCCTGAGTAGAGTCTAAAGTCATGAAATTTGTGATTCAAGTCCAAGTCATGTCACTCGAGTCCACACCTCTGGTGGACTGTGCCTCATCAGAATCTGAAACCTACCCTATCAGTAGCAGGGCCATTTCTTCTTTGGTGGCTCTGGTTCCATTTCAGCTCTGCAGGGTCTGGGATGCAGGTTCTCTGTCAGCATTTCTCTCATCTTTTGTCACACCTTCCTCCCTCTATGTTCTGGGCAGGTACCTGAGGTCCTTCAATATAGGATATAGAGCTATTGTCACCTTTAGCCATGATAGGATTGCATTCTCCTTTTGTCTGTTAAGGTCCTCTGCAAATGCAGCCTTGAAGCACACTATGGAGGCAGGGTAAACGTCTGAGACCTCCATTGTAGGGAAGAGGTGGCAGAGTGCAGGCAGCACCACAGAGCAGGACACACCTTCATCACCACAGAGGTGCTCAGTGGCATAACATACACAGCAGCACTAAAAAATGTCATTCAGGTAACACCCATTTAGGGGACAGCCTAAAAATGTTTCTAAAATACAATAACAAAGTGACTATTGTATTGATTGTCAGAAAATAAAATGGAGTGCATAGGGAAATCACCTGCATGGCTCCAGCTGTGTTTACAACTTCATCAGCCTGTCAGAAACAGCTGACGTTACAATGCATACATTGTGCTTTTGCTGTGCCCGTGTTGCCTTCAGTGGTTTTTTGTTGTTGGATGATTTCAACAGTTGAATCTGAATACATCGGTACATCCTGGACTAGTGGCTCATTTTCTTGCCCGTGAGAGGCTTGCTGAAATTTCAGCTCTGCTTTGTTTGAAATGTCTATTTTATGGCACTTGTCTTAAGCACTGTTAAACCCGCTGTCACAGAGAGCCGCTGTGATAACCCTCCAAATAATGGGTGCTACATAGGGCATTTGCTGGTATATGTGGACTCCTTGCGACCGCAATCATATTGCGAGTGCTATCTATGCCTATAGTGGTGACCTTCTCTTGTTAGCTCCCATTCCTTTGCAACTTAAAGAACCTTCAGCAAAATGCCTTTTGCTACACTTAAAGCAAATGAGTGCAGTTGCCATTTGCCATTGATTAGGTGCCTGTGCTGTTACACCAATATATGGCTGCTAACTGATGTCCTGTGGTGTCCAGTGCAATAAATGTAGCTTGTGTGAACTGCTTTCATTATCTTTTTACTGCCATACAATTCATGAATAAAAAAAAAATCTTTGGAATATCATACATTAGAAATATTTCTTCAAAGGTTATTAGAATTCCTTCTTTTAAAAGGTCACCTACTTTACTTTTTCTTTTCTTTGCAGATATTTGTCCAATATATTCTCAGACCACACATTAACCATATTAAGATTTAGATAATTTAGGATGCACAGTATCTGTTAAGTATTTTCTTGGCTGAATTAATGTACAAATGCAATAGTACCTTAAAAATTGACTTTGATATAAGAAAATTGATAGAGCTGTACAGTCAGCACAGACATACTGTATGTTGACTGCCAAGCAGTCCAACATTATAACAAACATGGAGACAGATAATAAAGACAATCAACAATTGCTCTGATTTAGGCACCCTTCGTACAAAGAGAAATTTACGAAAGAAGTGAAAAGACTTGAGCACAGCAAAGAAAGACCAATGTGGATTGGGAAGGTGTGTACAACGTGCTTATATTTCGGCCTGCTGTTGACTTAGCGAGAGTTAGTCTTAGCAAGACGGCTTAAGCCAAGATGGTGCAACTGGCGTAACTATTAAGTCGGATTTAGAACACTGAGTTAAGACCTACTTACCTTAAGATCAGGCGTAAGCCCTATTTGTACAACCGTTTCATGCATTTGCATACTAGATTGAATTGCTAGTGCTTCAATAGCTAGTATGAACTGAAGTGGTGATAGAGGTGAACCTCGGGGGCAACCTCTTGTAATATTCAGACACCACTTCATTTGTCAGTACCTCAGCTATGGAGCTGGACCTCAAATTTCCCTTTCCCGAGCCACATTAAACAACTTTGGGGGATCCCGAGGCATTCCTATGCCAGGTTGGAGATATAATACCTCCACCTAGTCCTAGGTCTAACCCCGAGGCCTCTTCCCAGCTGGACGTGCCTGGAACACCCCCCTAGGGAGGCGCCAAGGGGGCATCCTTACCAGATGCCCAAACCACCTCAACTGGCTCCTTTCAAAGGTAAAGGAGCAGCGGCTCTCCTCCAAGCTCCCCACAGATGACTGTACCTCTCACCCTCTAAGGGAGATGCCAGCCACCCTACTGAGGAAACACATTTGGCCGCTTGGAACCTGGATCTCGTTCTTTCAGTCATGACCCAGCCTTCATGTGACCATAGGTGAGGGTAGGAACAAAAACTGACCGGTAGATTGAGAGCTTTGCCTTCTGGCTCAGCTCTCTTTTCGTCACAACGGTGCGATAAATTGAATATAATACCACACCCGCTGTGCTGATTCTCCGACCAAACTCCCTCTCCATGATCCCCTCACTCATGAACAAGACCCCAAGGTATTTAAACTCCTTCACTTGGGTAACGACTCATTCGCTTCTTGAAGAAGGCACTCCATTGGTTTCCTGCTGAGAACCATGGCCTCAGATTTAGAGGTGCTGATCCGCATCCCAGCCGCTTCACACTCGGCAGCAAACCGATCCAGTGAGTGCTGAAGGTCACAGGCCGATGATGCCATCAGGACCACATCATCTGCAAAAAGCAGCGATGAGATCCCGAGCCCACCGAACTGCAACCACTCCCCACCCCGACTACACCTCGATATCCTGTCCATAAATACTAAAAACAGGATTGGTGACAAAGTGCAGCCTGAAGGAGTCCAACCCTCACCTGAAACAAGTCCAACTTACTGCCAAGAACCGGACACAGCTCTCGCTTTGGTCATACAGAGATCGGATGGCCCAGAGAAGGCACCCTCTCACCCCATACTCCTGCAGCACCTCCCACAGTATTTCCAGAGGGACCCAGTCATACACCTTCTCCAGATCCACAAAACACATGTAGACCGGTTGGGCATACTCCCGGGATCCTTGCAAGAGTGAAGATCTGCTTTGGCACAAACACGATCCCTCCGCTCAAAAAACTCCAACCGCCTCCTACTCCCCAGAACTAAGCTCAGCTCCATGAGTGATCGTGCATTTTGCTCTGCCGCTCCTCGGACTTGGAATGCCCTCCCTGACAATCTGAGGGCACCACAGACTATTGAGACTTTTAAAAAAGGACTAAAAACATTTCTTTTTAGCAGAACTTATGAGTTTTAACCTTGCACAAAAATGTCATTGCGCTATTCATAGATATTTTACAGTGATTTTTTTTTTTTACCTTGCTTTTATGATCTTACCTGTAGCACTTTGAAATTTGTTAAAATGTAAAGTGCATTACAAATAAAATGTAGTAGTATTATTATTATTATTATTATCTGATCCGTTGTTCGACGACGAGGACGGAATCCGCATTGTTCCTCTTCAACCTATGGTTCGACTATCGGCCGAACCCTCCTTTCCAGCACCTTGAAGTAGACTTTACCAGGGAGGAGTGTGATCTTCCCCCGAATGTCCAAAACATATGGCCTCAGATCAGATGAAACAATTATATAATCGATCATTGACCTTCGGCCTAGGGTGCTCTGGTACCACGTACACTTATGCGCATCCCTATGTTTAAACAGACAGGGGTCTTGGGCTGCCTCCGGTCAGGGTCATTCTATCTCCTTCTCTGTGCTTCATAGGGGGTTTTGAACCATTCTTTGTCTGGCGCCTCATACTTTTTATACATAATACAATCTGCTCAAATTTCCTGAAATTGTACAAGAGGGACTAACAACTGAGTTAATACTAAAATACAGTACTGTATTTGAAAAAGACAGCAGAATACATGCTGGTTGGAAATCACATAGAAAAATAATCAACCTGCTGACAAATCCAAAGAAATAGGATGACTCATTCCAAAACCATCTTAATTCTGATAATACCATGAATCAAGTTAATCTCATGGCTAGACTGGAGGCACAACGAACTTTTTTATAACCCTGGGGGAAAACAAAGAAGGCCATCAAGATCTATCCAACCTAAATAAACCTCTGCGAACAAATACACAGAACGGATTCCTATTAAAGGTCAACTGCTTTAATCTGAAACATGACCATGCTCTAATCCAACATCTTAAGCTTTGCCAACGCATCAACAGCCATGTTCTAAACAAATAGAAATGTCAGAGCTGGACACAAAGCGGTCCTCACAGGAGGCTATTTTTATCACTGCAACATGCAAGAGAAATTGTTTCCACGGCAGCCACCAGGGATAAAATCAGAGAAGATAGGTACAGTAAAAGACTAAGCAGCGAGAGCTACAGATTGCGAGTGAGGCAGAGATGGAAACAGAGGGATGGGGGGTTGACAGTATGTGCGTATAATCCTGGAATTATTAAACTCCAGGGTGTGCTGCTGGATTTTTATGTTAATAATGTGCACCAGCACATGGCAGGCAAACGAGTTGTGGATGCTCCCTTCATTAAATGAGGTCATTTACTATACCAGCAGGCCTAAACACAACCTGAGATGAGACCAATCCTATCTGAAGCATGCTGTTATGATGCCCCCTTCCCACAGCACACATTTGATTATTTATGTTGCACTGAGTGCCATTTATTTGTCTTTCTGGACTTACGAGGGACAAATAAATGCATTTCATTATATTATAATATATACCATAAGTATAGTATGTTACTACTGCATCACTAGGGATGTGCTGTATGTTTGACTCCTTATTTTATCAGTAGTAGTGACTTTGTGCTTCTCAGTAAAAACATATTTGCTGAGCATATTTTCTTCATCGTGTTCCTCTAACTGTCCATAAGGACAGATGCCCACAGCCACAGAGTACGTCCTGGTTCACTGAGTCTTTCACTTCATCATAATCTTTGTCTCATCAAATCACATCATAGTTATTTCCCTCATGATGTAGCAATTTGTCCTTCTAGTTTCAGTTGACTGCATTGTAAATGCCCTAAATCCACCTTATGTTTACTTTTTGTATTGCAACGTGATCAATTTACAACGTGAAAAGGTTAATGGTTTTCATGAAATGCTGCTCTGGATTACATGTTTAATCTGATTATCACTAGTATTTTAATTACAAAGCATTTATTAATTGCCCCTCATGTATGAAAAAACTTTATTATTGCATTAAACAATTATGAATGTTATACTGTTTATCTGTTATTTACTGTATGCCACTGCCTTTGATCCTGAATAAGCAGCAGAAACTGAAGAATAATACCACACCTAAACTGTGAGCTAGCAGGAGTCGTTAAGCGTCTTATGCATGAAGCAGTGTGTTGTTTAGTTTACTTTGATCTCTAGCAGTGTCACAGACTCGCTCACACACATCACAAAAATAATACAGAATAACAAACTGCAAAAGACGTAGTGATCCCTAACACTTTGAAGTAGGTGTATAAAACAATAGAATCCCACATCAGTGCAGTCTTTTGGGGTCTTAAAAGACTGTTTACTCTTTTAAGTATCTTTCAGAAATTGTACTATTTATCACAAAGCTTAACAGTGTAAAACTTTATGAAAGGAATACTAATGCCATGATCTTAGTAAAAACAGTTATACCTTAAAATGCTGTACTTCACTCCATCACTCTTCAAGCCTATTTTGTGAATCATTTCATAAAATGCCCACTTACAAACCAGAGGACATGGAAATTGTTTTTGTCAAAGGCAGCAGTCCGAAATAGTGTAACATGGGGTCTTATTATTATGCATATTTTCTTAAACACACAATATGTAATTTTCTGCCGCTAGATCATCTCTCAATCGATGCCATGGATTTAAACACGGCACTTTAATAGATGTTTAGTTATGTGGGATCATGACAGTTGTCTAATTGTTAACTGCCATTGCAAATTAAAAATATTTTAGTTCACGGACAAGCTTATCTATTATAAAGTGTTATTGTGGGTTTTTTCGGGCGGTGCTAGGCGCCGGACGGAGAAACAGTGCCTCTGCAAAATAGCCTCGGGAAAGAACTTTTTTGGTGGAACATGAGTAAGTTCTAAAGTTGTTTTAGTCGTGCAACAGAAACCTCAGATTGGACAGATAGTGTAGCTAGCTGTCTGGATTTACCCTGCAGAGATCTGAGGAGCAGGTAACCAGAGTCCTCAGAAATCCACCACAGTTTATAATGTCAATACAAAGAAAGCAAGGGACATCCGGCGAAATTTTCAGTGGCATCTAAACAATCCTGAAAATGAAACGTCATTAACGACTAACTAAAAAATATAACACATGCATAGTCATAATATTACATATATACTGCATCTTTAAAGTATTTCTGGGCCGAAATCTGCAAATTAGACTAAATTCTAAATGCAGATGTACACATCTACATTTAGTACTTTATACTGCCAGTTTCAGAAGAATTGGTGTCCTCTTGTGATCCTTTGCACTTGCTGATCCTTGCGTCATTATGTGTCACCTTATGTCAGCAGAGATTTGAGGTTTGTCTGCTCTGTGTACACTTTCAGCAGTGGCTGAAAATATCTAAACAATTGTAGAGATCGTAAAGATGCCATTAGACTTGTTATTGACGGTTGCATGGTTTTCAGAAAAACCAGGTTATACATCATGAAATGATGCACATTGCTCAGTGATTTCATACAAATACACTTTGGATGAATCACATGGCCTAAGGTGACACACACACACACACACACACACACACACACACACACACACACACACACACACACACACACTTTCTTGATCTTGAACTTTTTTCCTCAGTTTTTATTAATTTTTTAAATGTACCTTTTGTCAGACCGGGAGGTGGCGCAGCCAAGGAGAGCGATCGTCCCTTACAGACTGACTCCCTTACTGATGCATGTTTTGTGACAGTTTCAAGGCAACCCAATGGGCTGTGGACAGACACACAGAAGTGAATTGGACTGACTGATAGACAGAAGTCTTGTATTTTTGACGCAAAATATATTAACATGTGAAACAGTTTTGGAAACAAAAAGAAGAAACTCAAAGGGAGAGAGCACAGACCTCTGCCGGGGCACGCCCTAGCTCACAATGTTAAATGTACAATATCTCATTTTTTGTCGCTAGGGGTATCTCATAGGGCTAGGACGAGTCTAAGCTCATCACCGCCATCACCGCAAAAAACACGTTTGTATGTGTGCATGTTGTGTCTAATGACATGGATTCATTGATTCTAATGACATAGACTGTGTCTGAGTTTTGTGTCTTACATGGATTCAAGGTTTTCTAAACAAAAGTTATCATAAAGAAATGGAGCAAATTTGACATTTTGCGAGTTAGGGAGTGCAATGTTCCATGACACATTAACATTTTATTTGTGTTGACTATGAGGGCTATATGCCGGTGTAATGTCTTCCATTCTCAGCTGAGGTAGACACATTAACGTTACAGCTGCAGTGTTTTCCATTGCCCATCAGCCTAGCAGCTAGCAGAGTTCCCTTCCATTTATAGCTTTATCCCGATAAAACGGCACGGTTGAATTACAGCCTGTATGCACGTTTTGTAGCCTAAAACAGAGTGGCTTATATTGGTAGAGAGAGCAACAAGTTAGCGAAATGCTGAGTCACCCTCTCTGCTCTCTGCCTGCTCAGCTGCTAGACGGGTTGCACTAGTGCTGCAACATATGTTGTAGGCTAAGGTTAAAGACGATGTTTTTTCAGGGGTAACGCCATTCAGAGGCACCGTGTCTTGAGAAGCTGTTGTTGTTTTATGGTTCACTTTTAACTTACTGTACATCAACTTTGCTAACTCTTTATCCTCTTTTTTTCCGCACAGCGGCACTTATACCGCTCACTCTCCTTGCGTGACCACAGGGGCACTGATGTCACTCACTTAAGGCACCCTGCCCATTCACGCTCTAACTTGCGCTACTCACCACCACAGGGAACTCAACAACTCAACAAAATATATAACAAAGGTATAGTCGTTTTTAGACATTTCAATAAGAGAATTTTCACAGTCTGAAACAAATTTTCCCGGTTATTCTGACAGCAAATTAATGCAGCACAAACGCCCTAGTTCGCAATGTACAAAAAGTGGAAAAATGATTTGTGTATCCGCTTCGTGATTTGGATCCGATCCAAAATTGAATGGGTTCTCCCTTGGCCCATGCTACTCCCTTACATCAAGTTTCATAAAAATGGAGCTAGTCTGGTCTGCATTAATAGTGATAGTAAAAAAACAAAAAGTATGTTAAAGAGTAAATTAATACAAAGTTAATACACAGTGTTACACCTCTGTCCTGCATCAGTGATGTGTGTGGTTTAGTGTGATGAGAAGTTTGCTCTGTTGCACCTGTAACTACACCTAACAGTAATATCACGGTGTACTGCCACACCTAGAAGTAGGCTACACTTCTGCATCACTGAAGTTAAACAAGACAACATTTGTGATTATCTTTAGTTTGCTCTTTGAATTTAAAGATGGGATGATCTATTTATACTGTGACTGTTTCTTTGTTTGGTTTCAAAAAGGTAGCAGTACTAAGATTGTCTGTTTTCTCCCTACAAGTTTGCTCAATCATGCATATTCTTGTATCAAACCTACACAAATGCTACAACTGAACATTTTACTGCAAAAATGCAAAACTCTGTAATAATAGCAAATAAAAACATCCTTTTGCACAAGGATCTCTGAAACCTGCAGCAAGGGCCCTTCATACAGAGTGGCATCTCCACAATAGAAGCAAGGAGGTTTTAACCTTCAAAAATAGTTATTTTGTCAACAAGGACATCATCTTTATTATGATCATGCCAAGTACAGTAACACACAATTTCTCTCAAAATAAAACAGTATTTGGATGAGTGAACGGGATGGTGGTACACTGTGGTTAAGAATCATGGTTTATAAATGCATCACTTTAAAAGCATGTGACAAGCAAAATGTCCTTCGACTAGGGACACACGGGGACAGCTAAGGAAATAACAATGTAGTATCATATTGTGCAGCATGAAATTCTGCCAAAAATCCCCCTAAGCACTTGTTTCTGAACAGAAATGGTATACAGTCAGTCAAACAGTTACTCATTAGTAAATCTGTGTGTCAGTGGTTATTTACAAGTTCCCAGAGACAGTTTATCAAATAAGGTTTGCCTTAGCTGTTTTAGCACTTAACTATAAATTTCCAAACATCTGTGATACATTTTCTCTTTGCCTTGAATGAGTGCCATTTGTTTTTAGCTGTTATTTTTTTCTTCGCTCTGCCCTTATGATTTATTCTGGATTCTGCGTCTGTTTCTTACCTAAAGCAATAACAACTCAGAAGATAAAAGCTCTTCTTCAAAGTCAGTTCATGGGAGTTCAGGCTTGTTCATTTTTCTGTCTCTGGCAAAGCCTCTCACTGTACCAATGCTCCCATTCACAGAATGTGGTGAAACAACCTGAAAGATCATTCACATGATGTATACATAGAGATAGGCATGGCGAACTTTCCATAAGATCATCTCTCAATGCAAATCAAACCAGCTATTAAGCTAACTGAAATAACACCATGCCAATCTCTAGGTAGGGTGAAGGGTATGTGATGATATCGGGTTATTTTAATTCCAAAGGCCAAGGGAACTTTATCAGGGTGCATAATGTCCTGGATCCATGAAATAACTGGTCTTTAAAAATAAAAATGTGCCTGCCTCTATGGGAATTGAACATAGGGGTGTGTATACTTATGCCCCCTGTATTTTAAGGAAAATTATTTATTTATATACCATACATTATTCATTCACAAAGAAAATTGATGTCCTTAAAAACATTTTTTAATTAAGGCATTAAGATTGATTTCCAAAAGATTTTTTTATTAGTATGTATGTATGTATGTATGTATGTATGTATGTATGTATGTATGTATGTATGTATGTATGTATGTATGTATGTATGTATGTATATACAGTACAGGCCAAAAGTTTGGAACCACCTTCTCATTCAATGCGTTTCCTTTATTTTCATGACTATTTACATTGTAGATTCTCACTGAATGCATCAAAACTATGAATGAACACATGTGGAAATATGTACTTAACAAAAAAGTGTGAGATAACTGAAAACATGTTTTATATTCTAGTTTCTTCTGCAAACCCTTGGTGTTCTCTCAATGAGCTTCATGAGGTAGTCACCTGAAATGGTTTTCACTTCACAGGTGTGCCTTGTCAGAGTTAATTAGTGGAATTTCTTGCCTTATTAATGGAGTTGGGACCATCAGTTTTGTTGTCAGAGGTCAGGTTGATACACAGCCAACAGCCCTATTGGACAACTGTTAGAATTCCTATTATGGCAAGAACCAATCAGCTAAGTAAAGAGAAACGAGTGGCCATCATTACTTTAAGAAATGAAGGTCAGTCAGTCTGGAAAATTGCTAAAACTTTGAATGTGTCTCCAAGTGCAGTTGCAAAAACTATCAAGCGCTACAACGAAACTGGCTCACATGAGGACGCCCCAGGAAAGGAAGACTGTGGCTGTGTCTCAAATCGCGCACTTCTATATTAAATACTAACTATTTGAGTACATAGTGCGTTCACATTGTCAAAGTGCGGTCAAATGAAGTGCACTTGAGTACCCGGATGGTGCACTCAAAACGGCCAGAAAGTTGAGTGTGGATCGATGGACAATTTCCACACTCAACGGTCGCCATCTTGGCTACGTAGTGTAAGGGGCGAGGCTAACAACAGTTAGACTCAATAGCGAGACTGATGGAGCAATACTAATGTAAGTTGAACGTGAGTCTTTTTGCTATACTTATAACATATAAGCCACCTGTATATGTATATTTGGTTAATTTTACAGTTGGTAATGATTTTTGTACCACAAATTCTAACCTTTATTGGTACAGTAACTTGACGTGCTAGCAAGCTAACCTTAGCTAGCTAACAGTGGCAGTTTAACCAGATTGGCAAATAAGTTATAAGATAACTATACATGTGTTGTAACTAGTATATTGTTGTGTGTTAAACTACCTTCCCACTGTAGAAGATTTTAGTGTTAAGTGTGTGATCTTAACAAGTTTTACATATTCTGATCGATCAGCTGATTGCCGGTAACGTTAACAGTAGCGTAATGTTAATAAATATCCGCTGTTACTGACTCCACCTGATGTATATACTGTATGACGGCGGCGTCACAATCGTCATCCTGGCGTGACACTGAGCAAATAAAAACAAAATCACATTTATTTTTGTTAAAGTATCAAAGACAAAGAAGGAATTATTCGCGAAAGACAATAGCAGACTTGAATGCTCTCCTTTGAAATTCAGTACAGAAGAAGAGATGAAATGTGAACGTCATTTCCGGTAAGTGCACATGGCAGTGCGCGATTTGAGACAACACTCCTCTGTCGAAATGTACGCACTATGCAAGACAGTACGTAGTGCACGAAGTGTACTTTCTGTAAGGGTACTAACGGAAATCCACAATTTGAGACACAGCCCAAGAGTCACCTCTGCTGCTGAGAAGTTCATCCGAGTCACCAGCCTCAGAAATTGCAAGTTAACAGCAGCTCAGATGAGAGACCAGATGAATACCACACAGAGTTCTCATCACATCTCTAGAACAACTGTTAAGAGGAGACTGTGCGAATCAGCCCTTTATGGTCAAATAGCAGCTAGGAAACCACTGCTAAGGAGAGGCAACAAGCAGAAGAGATTTGTTTGGGCCAAGACACACAAGGAATGGACATCAGACCAGTGGAAATCTGTGCTTTGGTCTGATGAGTCCAGGTTTGAGATCTTTGGTTCCAACCGCCGTGTCTTTTTTTTTTTTCACGAAAGTGACCGCATGGATTCTACATGCCCGGTTCCCACCGTGAAGCATGGAGGAGGAGGTGTGATGGTGTGGGGGCTTTGCTGGTGACAATGTTAAACACATACTGTATGTATGTGTGTATATATGTGTATATATGTATATGTACAGTCAAGCCCGAAATTATTCATACCCCTGGCAAATTCTAACTTAAAGTTACTTTTATTTAACCAGCAGTTTTTTCTGTATTAGAAATGGCACATGCGTCTCCCAGAAGATCAGACGATGTACAAGTGGTATCATTGTGGATTTACATTTAAACAAAAAGTGGCATGTCCAAAATTATTCATACCCTTCTCAATAATCAATAGAAAAGCCTTATTGGCAATTACAGCAATCAAACGCTTTCTATAATTAGTGACCAGCTTTTTGCATGTCTCCACTGGTATTTTTGCCCATTCATCTTTAGCTATGAGCTCCAACTCTTTCAGGTTGAAGGGTCTCCTTGCCATCACCCTGATCTTTAGCTCCCTCCAAAGATTCTCAATGGGATTTAAGTCAGGACTCTGGCTGGTCCACTGCAAAACATTCATGTTTTTGTCTGCAAGCCATTTCTTCACCACTTTTGCTGTGTTAGCTGGGTTGTGCTGAAATGTTAACTGGTCCTCAAGGCCAAGTTTCTATGCAAACTGCCTGATGACGTTGAGAAGTTTCATGGTGTTCATGGTGCCGTTTACTGTGATTAGGTTCCCTGGTCCACCAGCTGAAAAACAATCCTAAAACATTAGGTTCCCACCACCATGTTTGACAGTGAGGAAGGTGTTCTTTGGGTTGAAGGCTTCTCCTTTTTATGCCAAATGAAGGCTACATCTTTGTGGCCAAACAATTAAATTTTTGTTTAATCTGACCATAAAACAGAAGACCAGAAGTCTTCTTCTTTGTCCAGATCAACATTTGCAAAGGCCAAGCGGGCTTTTGTGTGCCTTTTCTGGAGAAGTGGTGTCCTCCTTGGTCTGTGTCCATTGAACCCAGCAATGTGCAGTGTCCAGATTCATCAGGATGGCCTTGTTGGTGATCCTTGGATTCTTTTTTTACCTCTCTCACTATCCTCCTGGCCAGCACAGGTGTCACTTTTGGCTTCCAACCACATCCTCTGAGATTATTCATAGTGTGGAACGTCTTGTATTTTTTAATAACACTTTGCATTGTAGCCACAGGAACATTTAGATATGGTCTTATAACCCTTTCCTCACTTGTGAGCAGCCCCAATGCGCAGCCGCAGGTCCTCAGTGAGCTCTTTTATCATAGCCATAACTGTCCACAAACCAACAGCAGAGGGCTTCTGTTTTTCACCTGTTGAGTTAATTAAAGCAGCTGTTCCCAATGTATCAGGGTAATTAGGATTTGCTTTAGAACAGCTTGGACTATTTGGAATGGTATAGATCTTTGGATTTTCCCATAGACTGACAGTCTGCAAAGGGTATGAATAATTTTGGACATGCCGCTTTTTGTTCAAATGTAAATAAAAGATGATAAATAATTTTTTCCACAATGATGCCTCTTTGCCAAGTGATTCAGTAAATGGAAAGAATAAAACTCTGCCAAGTGCAGAGGATCAGAGAGAGTGCTCATTTTAAAGTGTGTATTATAATCAAGATTTGTATGTTTGCATTCTCACATCACAATCTGACAATTGGACACATTTTATTTGTACTTTATCTGATGTTGTTCATTACTCTCTATCCAATTTCCCAATTCAAATATTGGACGTTGAACGACTGAGCAGCACTGCCAGCTCAAACACCTAACGCAGATATCGCAGAAATCTTGAATGGTCTGTAAATAATAAATGTTAATTTTCTGTTGTGTCTATATCATACATGAGAAAGCTTTTATGCAGTCAAGAAGTAACATTGGAAAAATCAATGTACCGTAGCCCCGAGGTCACTCACTTTTTCTTGTACTCATGTAATACACAAGCCTTTGAACAAATGGCAGACAGAAGCTGTGCTATTAAAGTCAAGTGAGGAGAAAAGAGCCAAAAAGCTGTAGGAATGGGCATGTCGGTCTGACTTCAGTTAGATGGAAGGAATAGAGAACTGAAGTGCGTGTTGTGCCTTTTCTGTATATTGCATCCACATGAAATACGTCACAAAACATCCACAGGCAGTTTTAAAATTCTTCTTTGTGTGCTGTTTAATTCTCTCATACAACCAATGAAACATTTAAACAAAACTTTCCATCTTGATTTACCACTTTCCATGCAAATGCACGCCTTTTTCCCCGTTTAAATTAAAGCATAGAGGAGGTTAATTCAATACATGGAGATGTTAATACGGGTTGTAGTGAAGAGTTTGCATAGCTTCAAACACTGAATATATATTGTACAATTTTCAAGAAGTCTGCAGTAGGTACATATATAAGCACGACACTGAACAAAGCTACATAAAGACACTTCCTGAGAAGGTAAAAAAAAAAATCAATTCGTCAATAAAACTGTTAAAATAGTTGTCATCCCCATTTAAGTCCGAACTTTCAATCTCCTCAATTGAGGCAATTTTTCTCATCTCATTTCAGAGTTGTTGTTGTAATTCTTCTCTTCCACCTATCTGCCTCCACAAAAGCTAATTATGTGAAATCATGCTGTCTTCCTCAAGTCATTGGTAGTCCATTGTAAGGCGGTTCTTTTTTGATGGAAATTACTTTTCATACTCTTTTCTGTAAAATTGTGATTTGTCAGAATATAGCATCTTATGAGTCACTGGTCTTTTATTACAACAGTTAACTGGGCCTTATAATCTTGGCTTTCCTAGCTACTTTATTAATTTCACATGGCTGAATGCAACAAGTAGATATTGAACCAAGTACAATAAACTGTGTTTTTTCCATGACTTTTTTCTTCATCTCAGTTGTAAAATTGTACAATCAACACTATGCACTTGGACAGAAATTGCTGAAATTAATTGATGCACTTTGCATAATGGGTTTGATTTGGAGGGTTTACATATGAGGCTGATTATTTTCCAAAGACATACTGTTGCATTGGTCATGTATCCAAGTGGTTATATTCTTAACAAGGCTGGAACTGATACTGTTATCGATTCTGTAGATTTTCACAATCAACCCATTAATAATTTAGTGTATGACATGTCAGAAAATTGTGAGAAAATGGCCATTACTATTTCTTAAAGCCCAATTTAATGTTGACAGAACATGCAGCAAATATATTTGCCATTTTTTGATTGAAAATTATACAAACAATTAGGCCTAATAGATTAATGAAATAGTTGCAGATTATTATTTGTTGATCTAGTAATCAATTAATTGATTAACTGTTGCAGCTCTGTTTTTAAGGTCTAACATATTGGGGAACAAAGTAATTTACCAGAGCACAAGATGAGTTGAAACTTGCAACTACTTGCAACGTGCCAGTCTGCAACATCCTGAAACCCACCAATTTGCACCAATGCGACAAGATAAAATGGTGTATCATCTCCATAGCAATGACTCTTTATACTTCCGTTCTAACTTTTGGCTTTCAGGCTTTTTTGTAGCTGGATTTATCATTTGTAGCGTCTTAAAATATGAATAAGGATAATGATAGTGAGATGGTTGCTACAGTTGCATTTTTCTTAGTGATGAAATTGCAAAAACATTTTATTTCTCTGACAGCTTTGTTCTAATGCCACTCCTTCTCTTCAGTCGCTTTCTAGCTTGCTCAAGGACCTGTGTAATTTTGAGCAGTTGACAGTTTGTAACAAAGAAATAACGTAGATTATGGATCATTTTATTTCTAGTTTGTTGCTGACTTTTCAAGCTGACTTAGCTATTGACAATAAAACAGGTGACATGCCTTATGTTCTAAAACCAGCCATCTTGAGTCGAGCTGAGACGGGCCAGTTCAGACCACTTCAACTTTTCCGTTCTAAAATGGTTTGGTTTTATCGCAAATCTTTAGTCTGAACTGGGTTTAAGAGCTTTAAAGTCCTTTCACCAGTGTCTAATATCCCGAGATATGTATTTGTATGTTTTCATTATAATTTTCTTACCATCGATCATTTTGCAACACTTAATCCAACTAGTCTGATTAGTCCTACAGAAGATGACATGATGTGGCAGACTGAAAAAGTTATGTGACCCGGAAACCAAATAACATGCAAATTGAAAGGCAGCAGTGAATTGCACTCTGAGGAGTTGTTTGCCTTGTGGAGAGTGCTACTGACAGCCAGTATGCATGGCCACTGAGTGAGTATGAAACCATTTGGCCTGTTGCCTTCAGTTCCAAACATTCAGACCCTCTGATGGACCACTCTTCTCTAAGAGTGCTTAGCATCCACTTTGAATACATTAGCTAGAAGTTTCTTTGTACACTCTGTCTTTATGAATGCTCCAAATTTGGCAACAATGCTTCCCCCATGTTTCCTGGAGGGCCAATTTTTCGAAAACACATCTCATGCTTGATAGGTTGAACATTAAGTCTGCATCCTTTCAAATTTATCTTATACAATATATTACATAGGGTTATTACATTCTCTGATAGGGTTATAAAAAAACATGTTCTTTGCTACTACCATAATTATTTAGGAGTTCTTTAATGAAGTCCCTGTAAATGGCATTTCATGGGGAAAAAAAAATCCTCAAGGTGAGAGTGGGCTTGTTTGTACTTGTTTGTTCAGCAAAATGGAAGCTAATAACAAATTGCAAGGTACACACATTTCTTTTCAACAGAATGAGCAACTCATTGGGGCATGAAATCATTATGAAACTGGCATGTGTGAGGGATGGCAGGTGACTGCAGAGGACTGCACTCACAGACTTCATCTGAATGAAACCCTCTAAAGTCAAATCACACCAATCAGAGTAATCAATAGACAGTCATGGTGTTTTGTTTGGTGGTGTTCATGAACGGTGTTTAGAGAGACCTGTTGCCTGATTTCCCCCAGGGAGAATAGGAAAGCACTTTGGTTTTGTCAATAGCAACTGACAGTCTACATGACCTGGAGATCTCAAGCTTTACACAAGAAAGAGTGTGTGTAGTTCCAGTGTGTTGCACCCATGTACCTGTTTGACATGCAGTATAGTATCCAAACTCAGGAAGTTTATTTAATGCAACTTTTCCAGGTAAATGATTTACAAAATTTCAAATGAAACACACTGGCTGATTGCATGTGTTTTGTAGTTTAAGGTGGGGCTGATTGTGAGTTTACACTGCACAATGTTACAATTTAAGCCCAGACTTCCATTTTTTTGGTAATCGACAACTTAAGCCACAGATCAGAGGCAAACTGGTACTCAACAATTGCTCTGTGTGTTTTTTGTTTTTGTTTTTTTTTCCCCTCAAAGACAATTTGGGAGATGTGCCATAGGGTTGCAGACACGGAAAGATATCTAGCAGGTTAAATATCTGGACTTGTCTGCATGTCCATATCCTGTAGTGTGAAAATTGTTGACTGGCAATAACAGCAGATGACCTAAAGCCAATGAGAGCAAAATATATGGGGCAAGGGAAACATCAGGTGGAGAAGTCATAACACATGCAACAGAACATCAGCTGCATCAATGCAAAATTAATTTACCTATAACTTTCTCCGCAATTAAAAAAAAAAAAATCCTTCCTGCCCACGTTTACCCCAACCATTCTATACGTTTTCGTTCTTGGTTTTTCACTGCATATCAGTGCAAAACTTTGGAGATAAGAAGGCCTGTCTTGCCCATTGTCATGCGTCTTTTCCAGTATATTGTGTTTTGTTGAGATTCCTCCGAGGGAACTGTCTTGTGATGTTTGACCCCCTTTTGACAGTCATGTAATGTAATTAGTACAGCAATCTGATGACTTTTACACGCATAAACAGTAGACCCAATAGTAGCACCTCAATTCAGATAGTAAAATAGTTTGCTTAGGTTGAAGCAAAACAAAACACTTTGTTACGGTAAAGTGAGGACCCAAAACATAGAGATACAGACGCAGGCAGGAACACGAGAGTTTATTCATAGTCCGTTTACAACAACAACAAAGTCCAAACATACGAGGAAAATCCAAAAATCCACAGGGGACCGGGGGAAAAAAGAGCAAGGAAACAGACAAGATGACGGGACAGGGAAACTCACAGGGAATGCCGGAGACAGGAACGGGAACAGCAGAACAGGCAGGCTAACAACAGGACTGCATGCAAGAACAGGACAAAACGATCTGGCACAAGACAAAGGAAACACAGAGGTTAAGTACAAGAGGTAACGAGGTAATGGGGAACAGGAGAGATGTAAGGTGAATCACATTAGGGCGGGGCAGGACAATCAGACAGGGACAAAGCAAAGCTAGACAAGACAGGAAACCATACTATCAAAATAAAACAGGAAGCAGAACAAACAGACACACACAGGAACACAAGGCAGGACCAACAACACAAGACTGGGGGGAAACTAAGACAAAGACACAAGGAAACCAGAGAAAGGGGAAAATAAACCCAAACAAAAACCCCAAACCACAACAACTTTTAATCTAAATGCATGTACACACGTTCATAAGTCAAGTTGCCATAAAGATAAGATGACACTGCTGCATATCACCCTTTCAAATTATGATTTACAACAACAACAAAACTACAACAATGAAGAAAAACCAACTGTGAGACTCAGTGTTTAATCCCCAGAGAGTTATCTTGGAACTCATTCAATGCCTCCCCTGTGACTGTGATGATGCATTAGCTTCTACCTTCCTGAAACTGGGCACATGTACAGTCGCTAACAAACTCAAACAGTGAATGCACATGGGTCTAGCCAAATAATGAAGTCATGCCACTACTGCTGCTGAACAATGTGGTGAAGCTCCTGGAACAGGATGAATGCATTAGTAGTAGTATAAATACAGATAATCAGGTGGAGTCCTGGTAAGACAATCACATAACTTTTCATTCCCTTTAAAAGATAATGCTTGTTTTATTTTAAATGTTGTTATTAACAATTCCCTTGATGAGCCTAAAACTAACCATTAATCTATCCTGTTAACAAGTTTTCTCTCTTTTGCTGCAACCTGCTTTTAGATATGCCCCCAAACTATTAAATTCAATTTTATGGTCATCTGGTGACATTATTTCAGTGCCATCAATACATTTTCCTTGTCAATCTCTGAGCATAAGCCTCATGTTGGACAGATGTTAGGCTGTGGGTCAGATGCACACTTCCAGGAATGCCATAGGTCTGGTGTTGTGCCCATAAATAGACAGGATTAAGAATGGCAATGTCCTTTTCCGTCATAGCTAGGTAACTACAGTCATGCACCAAAGTGACAGAGACATGAGATTGGCATATCTGTTCAAGTTGTAAGTGGTTTCACATCTGAGCATGATTGACGAATTGCTGGAGAGAGTAGAAAGCTTTTTTTAAATTGCCAGTTTTAGAAAATAATAAAAAACGACCTCCCCTAATTCTAGTGTTGGAAAAGGTCTTTCTGATACTATTCGCTCTTCTGAACAGCACTTTGAATGAATCAAGCAGCAGCGCCTTTAGACTTCAGAGCGCTTAACTATAGAGTGCTGTGTTTATGCTGAGAAGTGCATTAGAGCCGCCATCTTGAAGCCACCAACGCTTTAAGCTAAAAGACAGAAAAGTGTTGCACTGCAGAGGGTTCACTGAGAATTAGCCACACAACCTTCTTGGCTCATTCAACCAATGGGAGAGCTAACACCCAGAAAGCACTGGTTTATGTCTGTATTGGTGGGTTGAGGTTTAGTTTGTGCAGTCAATTTGTTGTCTATCAGTTTTGCCAAGGGAGAAGAGTAATAGTGTCATCATGGAGAATAATCAGTGAAGTGGAGCACATTAGAGAGAAAGTGTTATTGAGCAATGTGTTACTCTTTCTTGTTACTTCCTTGGAGAGCAATTACTGTGTTTGAGTAACCAATGATTGAGACAAGACCCAGTAGCAGTGTGTGTAATTTATGAGCATTGTTGCATGCAAAAAGGTGCATTTGCTTTTAAAGAGCAGGGTTTTGTTTATTAAGTTGCTGTAAGTTTCAAAGGACGCTCTTCTGTGCCACAGTTTGCCTCGACTGGTGAGACACCTGGGCTGCAAAACACATTTTGAAAGCAAATAAAGGAGCAATGTTGCTATCACTGCTGCTGAGCAGTACCGTAGCACAAATCCATCCATCCATGGAGGGCCTCCCTGCAGCTCACTGCCAGCAGCCCTCGTCTCAAACACACACACACACACACACACACACACATACACACAGTATTTAACACTCCTTAAATCCATAGTTGATTAAATTATGAAAATATTTAATATAATTAATTCCGGGTCTGATGCCCTTTGTATTATGTTACATCACTGAATGATGGGATCCTGTTGGAGTGTTGGTTTCACTTTACAGCCCAGCTCATGAGATTCTGATACAATGATGCTTGCTCATTTCTTTTTAGGCAGCAAGAGATCTACATTCTCTGAACATACATGAATTCTCAACCTAAACTCTATTCAGGCAACCTACCTTCATTGCATTCTGCAGCTCAGACATCCATTCAGTTAAAATCATCCGTTAGATGTACTGTAACATCTAACACCAAACAATTGAACTGCTTCGCCAGTGGATTTTGTTTTTCAAAAAAGCAACATCTTTTGGTTTTGTTTCTTTACACACAGATGTAAACAAATCACCCTTATTTCTCCAAAGCTCTACAATTAAACTTCCCATTGATTAAACATGCATGCTTTTATGGATGAAATACTACACCAGTCTATGACATCTCGCTACATACCAGTTGTTAGTTGTTCCCGGACTTTAACAGGTTGGAGGAAAAACATTTGAGATTATAAATTGCAACTTAATCTTTATGAAGTTTTTTTGTTTTCACAGGTACATACAACTATGTTTAATCAGCAAAGAAATGTCAAAGAAGTTATCTGAGCAGGCAGGTACACAGACATGG
Organism: Percina caprodes; assembly: GCA_013375575.1. Classification (NCBI taxonomy): domain Eukaryota; kingdom Metazoa; phylum Chordata; class Actinopteri; order Perciformes; family Percidae; genus Percina; species Percina caprodes. Next base: position 227,330 of record JABXJD010000278.1, read on the forward strand.
TGGATTTAATATAACCCTGGAGGAAATGTGAGGTATTCTGCAGCTAAAATCAGATGAAGAGGATAGAACAGTTAACACTGTGACAGAAGAATCATTCCAAAAGGTACTATGTAAACCCATTCAGATCAATTTCTTTAATTCCCACCAATGCTCATTGTTAGTAATAAACAGATCTTAAGTGTCAGCCTGTCCCTAGTCTCGCATTGCAACACCTTCGATATCAATATTTATATTGATATTTATCACAATATATAATATGCTGCCAGTTTGAAGAGTATCCTGATGACTGAAGTCTGAAGAAACCAAAGGTTTCATAAGTTTAGAATTTAGATTACAGTTTAACATAAAAATAGAATAACAAAATCGAACAATTAACTGTGCAAACACGGCTTGATTTAGAATATATTTTGTGATAAAATATATTGGATAACCTCTAAATGTCTTTTGGTGGTTTTTCTCCTTGGAACTCTGCCATGCAGGCCATTTTTGCCCAGTCTTTTCCTGATGGTGGAGGCATGAACGCTGACCTTAACTGAGGCAAGTGAGGCCTGCAGTTCTTTGGACGTTGTTGTGGGGTCTTTTGTGACCTCTTGGATGAGTCGTCGCTGCGATCTTGGGGTAATTTTGGGCGGCCGGCCACTCCTGGGAAGGTTCACCACTGTTCCATGTCTTTGCCATTTGTGGATAATGGCTCTCACTGTGGTTCGCTGGATTCCCAAAGCTTTGGAAATGGCTTTATAACCCTTTCCAGACTGATAGATCTCAATTACTTTCTTTCTCAATTGTTCCTGAATTTCTTTGGGTCTCAGCATGATGTGTAGCTTTTAAGGATCTTCTGGTGGACCTTACTGTGTCAAGCAGCTCCTATTTAAGTGATGCCTTGATTGTGAACAGGTGTGGCAATAATCAGGCCTGGGTGTGGCTAGAGAAATTGAACTCAGGTGTGGACAACCACAGTTATAGTATGTTTTAACAAGGGGGGCAATCACTTTTTCACACAGGGCCATGATGGTTTGGATTTTTTTTCACCTTTAATAATAAACACCTTCATTTACAAATTGCATTTTGTGTTTACTTGTGTTGTCCTTGACTATTGTTTAAATTGGTTTGATGTTCCGAAACACTTAAGTGTGACAAACATGCAAAGGAACAGGAAATGAGGAAGGGGGCAAACTATAACCACTATAAATTCAAATAATGTAAATACAATTAAAAGCTGTGACTACTATGAGATTAATTTTTTATATGGGGCAATGGTTGCAAAAGACGACACAATTGTTGTTTGTCAGCCCCGCTAGTGCTGCTAACAGCAGAAGAACCACTAGGAAGTTGGACTAAACTTGTGGGCAGGCTAATGTTAACATGGGCCCGCATTTTCAAACTCTCGTTGTGGTCGCCTTTTCAAGTGAAAGAAAAGATTGGTTGTATTTCCTGTCTTGGTCGACACCAACCGGCGGCATATTATGCTGACCGTGTTAATCTGCGCTTCGTCCCTCTTGAGATATCTAAACCACTTCCATATAATTTACATTGTGTTACCTTTTTTGTCAGCAATTTCCTCAGCGTTCAAGGATAATGCAAGTTCACTTTCGCTGTGCTTTTGTGCCCATGCCCCCATGCAAAGACCTCAGACGCAAAAATTGACCCCTATAGCAGAAAAAACTTGTTTGGCCCTATAACTTCCAAACCGTACATCGGAAATTTAAAAACCTTACATCCACTCGTTACTTGGATCCAACTGAATCTCGTGATATGGGCCACGCCCATTTCAGCCTAGACTTTTATGCGTGAAAAATTGCGATTTTATCAAAAACCAACTTTTTTTAACTCCTCCTAGACCGTGCAATGGATCTCCACGAAACTTGGCACATAGCATCTCCAGACCGACTTGACACAAAGTTGTATAAAGATTTTTTATAGAATAAAAATTGCGCATATTACGCACAAACACATTTGTGTAGCTAACTACGAATACACTGACTTTGCCATATCTCGGCCAAATTAAATGCAGTCAAAGCCAAACTTAAGACTATTCCTTGCAATGACCCTCTGAGTCTGAAAAGCAAATTTCACAAACATTGGCCACAAGGGGGCGCTACAAATACAACTAGTTTATATCTCATGAACCACTCGTCCGAATTTTACAAAATTTGATAGGTACCATCTAGGGCCACTCCTGAGTTGCCCCTTACAGTGGCATACTGATTGGTTCAAGTGGGCGTGGCCAGAGTTTTTTGGGGTCATTGTCCTATTAATTTGTACTGTTACGTGCGCCTCTCGATATTTCCCGACGTCTGCCTCCCCCACCGTTTCGCTTTGGGTTCCGCTTTTGTGCGCTCCCCGGGTTGCTGGGGACGACTTGCGCGGGGAGGCTTGGACCCCGTTGTAACTGCATGCAGTTCTAGTGATTTAATTTTCTTGTTGCTTGTCCTTCTCTCACAAAGGATAGTTTGTGTTACTCCTTAATATGTAGGCCTAATGTTTTTATTATAGCTTACTTTGGTTTCATAAACTTGTCAATAAGTCTCACATCACTGGACCAATACCGTGGCCTATATACACGCATTTAGTGTAGTTTACATTCTTCACACCGGGAACACCACAATGCTTCTTAATCTTTTCATTTTGGTGCTGTCACTTGTCAGAAGAATAAAAAAACATGAATATTGTTTTACATTTATGCTCACAGTGTGAATTGAAGTCACTTCTTTTTCTAGTTTTTGTCCCTTTCTGATTGTTCTGTATGTACATTAATTGTACAAAGATATTTAGAATTAGACATAGCTTATAGAGATTTGTGCATATGGTTGTAAAACATGCTCTCACGTTGTGAATAAGGGTTTGAAATTAAGCCTAGAGTCTTTAGGGTAGGCCACATTTCCCGAGGAACATTAATTCCCTCTGCTCACTTTTAATGGAAAGTAGGCTAAACAATAATACATTTGATTTATAATGCTTTACATAGTAGGCTACTCAAAAGACACTTTACGGTAAAACCAGCACATTTATCACATAAAAACAGATACAGCAATAAAACCAAGACATGACATTAGCATATTTAAAGCAACTAAAACACAGTGTAACACACAACTTTGTAAAAATGTGGAGTGACTAGTAGGCTAAGTAGATATTTTTACATCCTTACACATTCAGTCGGTCCACTACAGTCATTTAGGCTTTTTCTCTCCGTTTGATAAGAGCCGTATTTCCCTTTCTGCATATTATATGCTTCACCTCCTTGTTACTTTCCATCAGAAGCTGCTGCTCATTGGGTGAAACATATGCCGCATGCGTCTCCATCTGTGCATCGGTAAATCTGTGATCAATACCGTGGTCTATTTAAGAAAGCGGTGAACGTGCACTTATCCCAGCTATCTACACCTGGCTTGACATAGCTCTACCTTCTCATCCTGGCTCGGCAAATGCGCAACCCGATTAAGCAGCGATGAGCGGATCACACTAAGGCTGAATCCCATTTCTCCATTTTACCCCTACCCCTTACCCCTAGCCCTTGGCCCTTGAAACCAAGGGGTAAGGGCTAGGGTAAAAACATACCCCTATGAAATGGGACACCACTTGGTTACATCCCCATACAGTATTGATCACAGATTTCCAAGATACTGTCTATGTCAATTGAGTGGGTTTTGACAAGTGTCATATGCATTTATATATTTTTTAGTTATTTTATGTTCACTTTCGTGGTGCAGAGGAAGATGTTCTTATCTGTGTAGTACTTAGTTCTGTGTGGTGGTCTATGGTGTGTTGTATATCTGTTTCAGTTATCACAGTTAATAGTTTTGAATGCTATTGATGTTCAGAAAAACATTTTGTTAACAAAAATCTGTCTTTATTACCCAATAAATTAAACATTACATAAAATATATTATATTACAGAACCATTATCAACTATTAGAACCATAACCTACATGTCACACACATAAAAAGGCTTCAAATAAGTAAAACTAAAATAAGACTCACAAGACCACTAACAAACAAATTAACTACAGCTGTTCTGATATTCCAGACCAGTCTGATGCCTGTTGGCCAGTAAACCCCCCCCCCCCCTCACATTTCATCTGTGTATCATAACCAACAACAATATACAAGTGCATGAACAGGAATTAATTACAAATGATTACAATAATACAGTACCAATGCAATAATGAATGGGTACAACATGAACACATGATTTAATAACTTCATTACTAAACTAAAATAACTTATTAATTTTCATTTCTGCTCAGCCCGAAAGTGGATCAGCTGCTGTGTCCTCCTGTGTGATACAGGGCGGTATATGTAAAGCACGTAGCAATGTATTATAGACCGTTAATTTATATATACAGTCTATGCGATGTATACAGTTCATTCAAGGCAGAGAAATGCAGGACTGTTGTGCAAATCAACGTTAGCGATTAGCGTTAGCGCAAGCTTGCGATTTTTAAAAAGTTTCAATTAAGAACATGGTTGCAAGTATATATGCACAGGACTGTATAGACCACAAAACAAGACTGTCATAATTTTTAAATTAATAATTTAAGCCAAAAATATTTACATTTATAGTCTCTCTGGTTATTGTTGCCTGTTTCACAATGTACATCGCTACCCCTCCATTTCAAGTAAGCTCGCGTTCTCCCTTGTTTTTTTTTCATTCACTGTCTATGGTTCCAAGGGCCATACACCCCTTACCCCTCGTTCAAAAAGAACATTGGGAAAGCACTAGGTCTCGCATGAACGCGCAAAACCTAAGGGAAGGGGGAAGGGGTAGGGCTAAGATAGAGAAATGAGTTTCAGCCTGGGTCAAGCTGCGCTTTTTCACTTATCCTGGATAGCATTATTCCACTTTCCCCTGATCATAAATGGGACTCATGTCCATGTAAACACACACTGTGATTTTTAAGAATTGTGACTCTCAATGTAACAAATGTGGAATGGGGGAAAACATTATTCTAAAAGTTTTTTTTTTTTTTTTGGAAATGAAGCAAAGAATGTGGGTAATGGTTAGTAAAAATGTAAACATTTTCTTGTTCAAAGAATATGTTTAAAGATGAATATAGAATAAATACATAAATATAAAAAGAATGTTTTTCATGCCTAAACCAGTGCCATATATGGTATGTATAAAGATGTAAGATGCATTAGTTTGGGACGATGATAATGATGTAATCTTTAAA